>CM023096.1:600000-1142124 GCA_013103745.1 Gardenia jasminoides | reverse complement strand
AAATCAATTTTGCCCGCAGCGAGCTTGTCATCACCCCTGACGGTGCTTTTCATGTTGTAAATGGCTCTCGAGTTTGTTTCTAGAATCAATCTTTCTCTCAGCCCTTGTCATCGTCTGCGAACTCTTCTGCCTCCTTTACCATCCCAATTTCCTCCTGCGTCAGACGGGTCTCGTTGGTGATGGTAATTGAGTTCGACTTCTTTGCTGCCTTGTCCATGGCAGTCACCTGTAAGATACCATTCACGTCCACCTCAAATGTGACCTCAATTTGGGGCACACCCCTGCAACGACATGACAAACATTGTTTAGGAAATCCATCTTAAGGTTGAAAAAATTAATTGATTGCGTTACCTGGGAGCGGGAGGAATGCCAGACAAGTCGAATTTTCCTAGCTCATGACAATCTTTTGTTAAGCTCCTTTCACCTTGATAAACCTACAAGTTTCCAGCAAGAAATTGGTTATTTTATTAATGCCAGTTCAAAAAGAATCAAAGATCCCTTCCCAGTAACAATGTAACGAAGTTATCAGTATCTGATCATACCTTGATTGAAACCAGTTTGCTGGTCCTGATAAGTTGTGAAGACCTGAACTTCTTGATTGGAATGCCACTATTTCTTGGAATCAATTTTGTCATAACTCCACCAACGGTCTCGAGCCCCAGACTCAGGGAGTTACATCAATGACAAGTACATCTGTGGAAAACAGAATGCAGACCCGCATGGATGTCATATTTAAAGTCATTCCCCAAATTAAACCGATAAGAATTAAACAAATTGCCATATAGAAATCAGTTACCCTTAGTTTCTTCACCGCCATGACCACCTAGGATTGCACCTTGAACTGCAGCCCCATGAGCTACGGCCTCATCTGGATTGATCCCCCTGCTTGGTTCTTTTCCATCAAAGAAATCCTTCAACAGCTGTTGCACCTTAGAACTGAGTGCTCCCTCCAACCAAGACAATTTCATCAATGGCGTTCTTTCCAAGCCTGCATCCTTCAAGGCCTGCTTCACTGGTGCCATGGTCTTTTTGAATAGATCCATGTTCAATTCTTCAAACCTTGCTCTTGTCAGTGGCTCAGAAAAGTCAGTTCCATCAAACAGCGACTCGATCTCGACGCGCACTTGGTGCTGGTTACTCAATGCCCTCTTAGCTCTCTCTCACATTCCTTCCTGAGCTTCCCAAGAGCCTTCTTATCATTGCTGATATCTTTGTTGTATTTCTTCTCAGTCAATTTCACAAAATAGTCCATCACTCTCTGATCAAAATCTCTCCTCCCAAGTGAGTGTTGCCATTGGTGGAAAGAACCTCAAAAAACACCTCCATCAAGAGCCAATATACTAACATCAAAAGCCACCGCCAAGATCGAAAACCAGAATATTCCTCTCTTTTGTTGCTTATCAAGGCCATAGGTAATTGCTGCTGCTGTCGGCTCATTAATGATCCGAACAACGTTGAGCCCTGCAATAGTGCCAGCATCTTTGTAGCTTGCCTCTGGGCATCATTGAAATAAGCTGCAGATACAAATACACCATGAGAAATCAGAGGCAAAATACCAACCTGGTCAATTAATTATTGTTATTTAGCATTGATGATTTTATTAAAAGCACGGCAAGATTTCAAGTATCTTAAATTGATAATGTACCTGGAACAGTAACAACTGCATTCTTAACTTCTTTTCCCAAATAAGACTCAGCTGTTTGTTTCATCCTTGCAGCACCATAGCACTGACTTCCTCTGGACTTAACAACTTCATCTCACCATTCTTCATCTTGACATCAATATAAGGCTTCCCATCTTTGTTAACAACCTTATAGGGCAAGAGCTTCATGTCTCTTTGAACCTCAGGATCATCGAACTTTCCCGATGAACCTTTTAACATCAAAGACGGTGGATTCCGGGTTCAGGGCTGCCTCCTGATTCTTCGCAGCCCTCCAATCAATCTCTCAGTATCGGTGAATGCGACCCATGATGGAGTGATTCTGTTTCCTTGGTCGTTATTATGATCTCAACGTTACCTGCTCTGATACACCCCACACAGGAATAAGTAGTACCCAGGTCAATGCCTATCACTGTCCCAAG
This sequence comes from Gardenia jasminoides, assembly GCA_013103745.1. Lineage (NCBI taxonomy): Eukaryota > Viridiplantae > Streptophyta > Magnoliopsida > Gentianales > Rubiaceae > Gardenia > Gardenia jasminoides. The sequence goes on along the minus strand of CM023096.1, from coordinate 1,140,042 downwards.
ATTTTGCTTTTGAGTACCCCTCGGCAGCTAATGTTACCCCTCCCAAGAATTCTGCACAATTTTCCAAAGAAGAAGTTAGGGACTTCCTCCGTATATTTGCCGAATTCAAGTAAAACAAGTTGTAGAACTATTCAAGTTTCCTGAAATTTTCCTAGTTTGCCAAGCAGTGAACTGGTGAAAATTCTTTTCCAATCAGCACTAAGTAATTGAGTATTAAATTGTTACACCATTCAATCTTTTCTTCTTTTTCTTTCTATGCATAATTGTAGATATGTTTGTTTTGCGCTAATGGTCTCTGGAAACATACTGTTAACATGCATGCGGGAAAACGAAAAGCCCAGAAAATTTAAACGCAAAAAAGTTGAATGAAGTTGTCCAAGAAAATCCCTAAACCCTAATCCCTAAACCCAACTTCATGGAATAGCCTCCTAATTCTTTCTTTAGTCTCGTCAATGCACTGCATGGGGATTTAAAAGCAAGAATTACTTCATTATGGATGAAAAGAACCAGCTGAAAATAAAGTAAATTACACGTTTATAAGAAGTCATATTAAGACAGAAGAATTAGAGGATGATAATCCTTGAAATCCAGTATAGAACTATACCCACGAACTGATTAATTCCAATAAAAAAAAAAAAAAAAAAACAACTATGAATTAGTACCTGAAACAAAGAGAAGAAGCAGCCAAAAAGCTTCATTCTTCACGGAAGAAGAATAAGCCATTGCTCTGTATCTTAAGAATAGAGAATACGAATGTGTGTAGGTGGGATGCGTATTTATAGCTTCGCATCGTGAGAAAAAAGTGTCAAAAAAGTATCCAAATCTTGAATTGGTTGGGATGATGCGATGTCTTGAAAAGAACCAATTTCATTGGTTCAAACGCTTTCCACAGTGTCACTTTGTGTTAAACCTTGGAATGGATGGATTGCATTTCTTTTCTCACGACAACTCGATTTATTTTCCTTTTCTTTTCTCTTTTTAATTTCATTCTATATTTGTCTTTGTTGAGAATGATTTGGATTATTCTTTTTGTCGAAAAGGAGAAGGATAAAAAATTGAGTTTTCAATTTAATTTTTTTAATTTTTTTCGAGTAGAAGAAGAATGCGACTTGAGAAGCGAAGAAGGCAAAGAGAGCTTTTGATTAAATTCATAAATTCCGAAGTTAGTAAACAAAAAAGAGTAATTGAATATTCTAACTTGATCAAGCTGTTTAGCATCGTTGTTAAACACATTAACCTAGTAAACTATACCGATCTTACTTTTAAAGGAATTACTTTCAATTTTAATTTTAAAAATTTTTCAAAATATGAAGTTTAATTTGGGTTTTTCAAAAAAATTCATATTTGCTAGGATTTCTAATAATTCCACCAGAGTTCATTGTTGACCTTTTATTTCCGATGTTAACTTCAAATTATTTAGCATTTCTCTAAAATTTAAGTCCAAAAATAATACGATTCTTTTCCCATTTTCTACATATTTTATTCGAAAATCATAAGTTATTGATTAAAATAACCTTGTTGGGCCTCCATTTCTATACAAATCAAGAACACAGTTCTCGGACTTTGTAACTTTGTGACATCGTAGGCTAACGTGTCACTTTGTTATTGGATCTAGGGGGATTGGAGCTGATTCACCAGTGCACTCCTCATGACGTTTTACATATCGGCCAGAGCACTCTGGCAAATGCCTTTTGCTACCCAAAAACTTTTAGAAACTGTAAGTTAGCCCCTTTAATTCCCTACCATGGATTGAAATTCTTCGTTTATCTTTGGTCCTTTAGCCAATTTACGTAATGGAATATATACAAAAAGAAAATGACCTCGAAAAAGAAATAAAAAGCATAATTAGTTAGGACAAAACCTAAGCATTTTGGATATTTCTTCTCTTGTTTCACGTAATTCATGTAATAGTTTTTCCTTGACACAATGATGGACATTTTTTTTGTTGTTTTCTTTGTTTTATTAAACTTATTTTGGGTTCATCTCATTTTGATGGGATAGTCATACGTTGCCTTCCTAATTTCAAATATACATACTTTACCTCGTTAAATTACCATACGTAGTAATTCTTAAAGGGGAGGTGGAATATCAACTTTCTATATGACCGAAATATCATTAGGGACAAAGTGTCACCTTAATCAATTCATCATATTTTGTTGTAATGGTGTTGGAAAGTGTGAGTAAGAAATGTATTCATACTGGATTAAACTTTTCTATTTCAATATATGTAGGTGAATGATAATGCGAAAATTTGAATTTGATTTACTCTAAGTTTTACATTTAAACTAGTAATCTAATCATTGTTTTAGGAAGATTTTATTCATATTATTATCACTTTGTTGTTTTGGGGAATAATGGTATTTCACATTTTGTTTTTCTTTCTTTGCTCGATAAAATGTGGAATATTTGCATAGTTTCATCTTGAATTTATTTCCTTGATAATAATTACTTTAGTTACCAGAACTCTAAATTACGATCAATATATCTTCCTTCTTTTGGTAGGAATACTTAATCTTCTCTTGGAGAACATATTTTAGTTGACCACCTTTGTCTTAATGTACAAGCATACGCTTAGAGAGATGGCATCAGGCAGTGTTATTCCTTCAAATTTGGTCCGCTTTGATTCCTTGTTTTGGGGTTATTTGTAAAAAACAAAGATTGTAGCATTGTAGATGTGAAAAAGGCTACAGATGTATTTGATTGTTTTTTTTCTATTTTTTCTTTCCTTTTCCTTTCCTTTTCCTTTTCTTTTTCCTTTACATTTTCCTTTTCTTTTTTCCTTTACATTTTCCTTTTCTTTTATTCTACATATATCACATTGTTATAGTATATTTTCCTATGAAACTCCTGAACTTGCTATCTAAACGAGCTCTCTTGAGTACATACTTTAGTTGACTAGCTTCATCTGAATATATGGGCACATGTTGAGAGAGATGGCATTGGGCTGCTGTTATTCCTTCAAATTTCATACTTGATGTAATATCGCAATCCATAATATCTAGCCAATGATTTCTTGGTTCACACGGTCTTTGCTGTAATTTAAAATCTGCAATCCTTTCACATTAAGGTTTAACGTTAATTTAATTATTATTATTTTTTGACATTCTCTACGTTAATTGCAAACATTCTCTACGTTAATTGCAAAAGCACCATAGCAAACATGCTAGATTGGAAGGCAACGATTTGAGATCGAAAGTCGTAATTGCCTTCATCCTGCAATTGCACCAAGGATGGCATAGGGCATTGCACGACTCGGACTTGCTAGCTGCTTGAAGTGATTACAGGCTTTATCCATCCGGAGGTCATCAAGAGAATTCTTGATTGTCGGTTGTGAATGATCAATGTTGACGGACAAATGCAGGGATGAGAATCCTGGAGCTAAATCATTTGCCATTAATTTTAAACAGATTATATGTGATGCACACCCTGGGGGTCCAGGGGAGGGTAAGCAAGAGTTTCTGGGTTCAAAATCTCTCACTTACACTAAAAAAAGGAGAAAAAATTGCTAGTCCTTAGATTGATGATCTTTTTGAATTATGCGTAAAGGACAAATGAACATAAAATAATTAGTTATAGGATGGCCGATAATTAAGTTTTCTTTCAATTTCATCCCACCGATGTGACGAAAAGATTGTGGATGCTCGAGAGTTATAAAAATCCTTCCATTTTCGATCTTCATGATTCCCAGATTCTTTCCTTTTCGATCTTTTCCTTTCTATCCAAACGCACTTAAAGTGATAGTCTTTCACAGTCTTTTAAGGAAATAATTGATTATCATTCGTATGAAAGGTCATATATCATAAGAAAATAGAAACCTTTTAGTAAAACTAGCTAGATTCATCATTACAAAAAGGAAAAGGTTAGTTGCAAACCAAATCTATTTTAGTTCTCCTTCTTCTCATATATTTTTTTTTCCTCAAGGGATTCCAGATGAACAAATTTTAGATTTCTTACGAAAATTCAAATGAAATGACATTGAAATTGAAAACTGGAAAAAGCTCTGTAATGTACTTTCCCGCCAAAAGTTTGGAGTGGGACCGGGATGAGTACAGTGATACAGTGAGCGCTAGTCAATGGCACATAGTATGTGGCAGCAGAAAATATCTCAAGAAAAGTAGCATCTTGGGATAGGGCGGATCATAGAAAGAGCCAAGGAGGCGAGTATAGAATCTATGCAATAGATTGCAATTAATTGAGTGTGCTTAGAGACAAAAATTATTTCAAACTAGTGATCGAATGCGATGAATGAAAGATTTTAAACTAAACCAATGAATCTGGAATCTTGAGTTGATAAAACATAGCGAATCAATCACTCAATTTGACGTAATATCTTAAAAGAAAAAATGAGAAAAAAAAAAGAAAAATGTACCTTATAGTTAGTGATGGAAATCGATAATCAACCAATGAATTATTGTATTCAAGAATAAAAACATGAAAATTTTATAGCAAGAGAAGTTTTTATCGAAATAAAGGAGATGGAGGAGAAAGATTCATAAAGGATTGGTAGTTTGTAGTTGTGTAAATTAAGTCAAAGGTAAGAAACAAGATATATTAGTCATTATGTGAGTGATATTAGGAGTGGAGTTTGTACGATATACATAATTATTGAACAGTTAATCAAAAGGATAGATATGGAATAATATGAAGTGATATTGAATTGTTAGCCCCGGCCACTACCTCTCTAATATTATATGTTGTACAGATATTATTTTATAAGTTAATCTTATATACACTGATAGTATATATATTATTACGATTGGATGTATGACACATATATAAAATTTGAATTTCAAAATTAAATTTTGATTGGTTATCATATATCCAGTGGTATAGTGTTTACACCATCAGTGTATAAATAATTAATCCTTATTTTATTTGCATCATAAATATATTTTCTGACAATCTTGATATATTTCTAGTTACTTTTTTGGCTCACATTATAAAAAGTGTTATAGTAATTATTCTAAATAATGTTTTAAATAATCTCATATTCAAACAGTCAAATTGTAATGTGTGTGTTAAAAGTCATTATTGTTTACAATGAAAAATTAATATCAAATATGTGAGATTTAATGTGGGCTTACGAGACGGCACATTTTAAGCTTGTTTTATTGGCCAAATGCTAGATCTTAAAAATTAGGAATAATGTCACTAGTAAGTAGTGACTGTCCTTGTCTTTCGTAGGTAAAAACGGTCCCAAACTTTTTATAACGGTCAAATTTGGTCTAAAAGTTGATGTGAACTATATAGTACTCGTTGCAAGGTCATAAAAACTTTGGGCAACTTACATATAACCCTACCCAATTCACCCCCTATGATTTTATATAAAGTGAATTTTTGATAAGAAATAACCAACATAACGCCGTTAGTTGAATAACAATAGTACCCTTACTTAAATGCTAAATCAATTAATGATTTAACCACCTTATATAAAATTATAGGAGAATTATGGACAGTTGTAAAATTATAAGAGATAAAGTGAATATTTATATGAACTACAAGGGGACTGCATGGATATTAAGATTTTATCACACGCGCTTTTACAGTGTGTTTCGTATAAATACCGTAATTGATTGTGCATTCTGTCCATTTTCATTTTACATAAAACCATATGGAGGTTAAGTGGTTATTTTGAAACCTTTGGAAGTCATTTGGCATTATGTAAAATCACAATGGTTATAAGTAATTTATCCTAAAACTTTGTTTGTGATAAATTGAACTCGTTAAAAAGAGGTTTATGTTGAAAAATTGACAATTGATTTTACCTATACTTCATGAAAATAATGGTATATGTACTAAGGAAAATGCCATATTGAAGTGAAACTAATCTTTACAAATGAATTTGAATTTATAAACTAATCTTTGTATCAAGACTTATGATACAAATCTTTAATGTATTAGAGGTGTAAATTTATGTTATTAATGTGCCAATCTAAACCGTCCCTTAAATAAAGTTTTACATAGTACTTCAGTTGGTCCGTAAGGAACTCGTTCCCTTACATAAGGTCTCGACTTTAAATCTTATGAATGCAGAGACAGAAGAGCTTACCCATCCCCACCATAGGGTTCAAATTGCTAATGTGATCTTCTATTTCCTCTCATATTCTCACCCTTTCATCTATATTTTAATCTTTTTTTCCCCTTTGTTTGCAGTTGTTTTGATTATAATTAACTCCAATATCACCCCCTTGCAACAAGAAACATACTAATATAGTGGGAAGATGTGGAAAGTCTTGCTTTAATGCTGCAGCTTTCCCCTTTTTAACCGTCATTCATGTAGTTACCAGGTGGTACAATGGTCGTTGCAATAGCTTTAGATTTGAATGAAGATGACGAGAAGTATGAGGCATTTAGTTCACGTGACGAAGAATCAGTATCCTCGCAAAAGGCAGAAGAAGATTACCTTGTTGATGATATGGATAAAGAAGTTATGAATATGGTATTTGATATTGAGGAAGACGCATATGAATTCTACAATTTGTACGGCAAACTCACTAGCTTAGCATTAAGAAGGTAGATGTTAAAGTTAACCAAGATGGTATAGTACGGTACATTAAATTTGCATGCTCTAGGAAAGGAAAAAGACACAGGAGATATTATAATATGATACAGAGAATTAGGCAGTCCAGACCAGAGACAAGGACTGGTTGTTATACTTTCATGCACATTACACTTGACAAAGCATCAGGAAAATACGTGGTGATGAATTTTGTCAAAGAGCAGGGTCACAAAATGGCTTCTAAATCAAGTATTCCATATTTGCACTCTCATAGGAATGTAACAGATGCTGAATATGCTCAAGTAAGTGCAACGACGAAGGCTGGGGCAAAAATAAGTCAGGTCATGAAATTTTTGCAATGCAATGTGGCGGCAATAGTAATGTTGCATTTGCATTAAAAGACCTATATAATAGAGTTGACTTAGAGCAGATTGAGGCTTGAGATGCACAATTAGCAATTTCATATTTCAGAGGAAGAAAGGCAAGACAACTCATTTTTCTTGAGTATGATGTGGACTCAAATCACGGCTTTTTTGGGCAGATTATGAGTCTCAGATAGATTATAAATGTTTTGGTGATGTCCCGACTCTACATACAATATTAATGAGTATCATAAGCTGCTATGAATAATCATGTTAATACTATTGTATTTGGTGCTTTGATATCTAGTGAAAATGTGGAACGTTATGAGTGGCTTCTTCAAACTTTCATAATTAAAGGCCACAAAAACTGATTGCAGTGATCACCGATGGTGATAAGGGATGCAATAGGCAATAAATAATTTTTTTCCAGAAACATGACACAGATTCTGCACTTGCATGATTGGAAAATGCTAAAATTAGGTTAAGTCACATGTATTTAGGTCAATCTTTGCCAAGCTGATGAAAAAGGCATATCCTGTGGAGGGCTTTGAGAAAGAGTAGTTTGCAGTTGTGGGCGTAGAGGAAGTAAATAGGTAGATAAAATATTCCAAATGCAGTCATTATGGGCTTAATCACTGCTAAGGGACAATTTTTTGCTGGAATGCACAATACAAAGGTGTGAGCAAATGAATGCATTTTTCAAACAGTATTTGAAGAAAAAAATGCGGTTCTACGAATTAGTTACAATACATGAATTAGCTCTCACACACTTGAGGCACACAGGGGCCAAGGCATTGCATGAGACAGAGGATACAATAGTTATCTTGGCACCAAATTGAAAAGCCTAGAGAAGCATGCAGCCGTGGTATATACCCGAAATGTTTTTTTTTTTCAGGTCAATAGGCACTTAAATAGACAAGGCCTTTATAATTGCTTTGATACGAAAGAGAGTTGGAATGGCTGTATATTTTCCTTCAGCAATTATGCAGATGATAGAACTTGGACAGTGGAGTTAAATAGGAGGACCAAACAAATGAAATGGTCGTGCAAGAAAATGGAATGGAAAGGCCTACCGTGTGCAGACATGTTTCATGCAATTGTAATGGAAAACATGCAGTCAATTCCAGAATCTTGCCTATTAAAAAGATTGACATTTCAAGCAAGGGAGGAAGTAGAAAATGAAGTTCTTGAATGGAGACAGGGGATGTATAATGAGTTGGTGCAAACAGCAAGAGACAGAACCTTGACATTAGTTTGCAAGGAGATGTGCTACTATGCATCCCACATGGATGATGGATTTGCACGTGTAAGAGCTATTGCTACAAATCAGACTTAATAATTGGAGGACAGTTTGGGTTGCACGAGGTTTTGGTCCTGAAATGAGTGAAAGATCAGTCATGGCTACTGAACATTGTTCTAAGAGTTTCATGGTGTGGGACTCGGAAAGGACGAGCGAAAGGAGATCATGTGCATCTCTGTTAAATGTGGAAATTGCAGGTCAATATTCAATATGATCATATGTGCTAATAATTTTCATTTATTTGGAGTAACAAATCATTTCACTACATAACAATTTTCATACTTACAGGCTGCGGGACGGACACAACAAGTGGACCTGTCCTTGCAATGTCCGTGGACCTCAGGCAAGAGCAAGTGGATAAATTTTGTAGGCAGCATCCCTCCTCCTGAAGTTTCTCTGTCCGGTTGCTATGTCTTCTTCAAAGATCAACAACAGAGACAATTTCTCTCAGGACCAACTTTACTTTTCCTTTCTTAACCCACCAGTCACGTGACTTCACCACAAACCTAATTATCAGGTTACCGTTTATTTTACTCTTTTTCCATTTCAGTTTTATTCACTTTAGAGAAATTTCCAAGTTTATGATGGAAATTAAATTTTTTCTGCAAAAGAGGTGATTTGGTTGTAGCTTTCCAACCAATGATGTTCGCATTCAAGAACGCATTACTTGAATGCGAGCTTAGTGGATATTGGAATTTAAAAAAAAATGTTAATTCTCTAAAACTCGTATTCGGTGAATGCAAGTTCAAGTTAAGTCACATTTCCCGAATGTAAGCTAACTGGGAATTACAATTTACAAAAAAAGTTAATTCTGTAATACTCGCATTCATGGAATGCGAGTTCACCGAATATCGCATTTCATGAATGCGAGTTTCTTGGAGCTAGCATTTCAAATGCGAGCTCTGGGAATTAAAAATAAAAATTCTCGCATAGCTCGACAAATTATTCTCAAAATATTGTTGGATTGAGAAAAAGTCTGGATTTTGTTGCTAATTTTTTTATAGAAAAAAAAGGAATTGTAGTAATAAAGAAATTATGGTTATAATTTAGTGTTTTGGGTGGTACATTTTAGGATTTTTGGGTTTAGGGTTTGAAAGAATAGTATTTAAAAATAAATCCATGTCAGAAGGGGAAAAAGAATATTTCATAGTAATAAATCAAATTAAAATGAAAATATTTTTATTGAATTGATAAAATTGAAAAACCCAATGTGTTTGAACCTTGTATGAAAATTTTTTAGTTATATTAGGGAAAATGTGTTGTGTATTGCGAAAATATAAAAGTTCTAACATATATACATCAAGTTCAAGAACTTAATAAACGAGATTAAACAAAACTTGATGTATATATATTAAAGCTTTTGTAACTCAAATTTTTTTCATACGACATCCAAACACATTGGTTTTCCAATTTTATCAGTTCAATAAAATTTTTTTCACCTAAATTTGATTTATTAAAGTAAAATATTTTTTCCCTTCCAACACGAATTTATTTTTATATACTACGTCTTGTAACCCTAAACTCTAAATCCCAAACCCTAAACCCTAAAACCCCAAAACCCTAAACCCTAAAAACCTACAACTCTAAAACCCTTAACCCTAAACCTTCCTAAACCCCAAGCCTAAACCCTAAAACCCTCGTGTATAGTTTTTTTTAACCATAAAAAATAACTCCCACTTTAACCCCAATATTCACAAGCACTCGTTTATTAAGTTCTCGAACTTGATGTATATATATTAGAACTTTTATATTTTTAGAATACACACTGCTTTTTCCTTAGCTCATATTTGAGAAATGCGAGATCAAATAACTCAACATGTATCCAAGAAACAGGCTATGCTTAACTCGGCACTTTCAATTGTTATCTCAAAAAAAAAAAAGCTAAATTTGTTTTGCAAAAACTGAACAATTTAGTAGACGAAAGACACTGATGGGACGATTTAATTATTGTTTATCCCCTTTTTTCTACAACAATTAAACAACTTGAACAAGCAACAGTTGGACAAAAGTATTGACATATGTTGCACAGTATCATCATCAATGGCTTAGCTTCCTTCTTCATTGAATTTGTCCTTTTGCAATTGAATGTACATTGGTTTTCATCATTCTCTTTATTATAAATTAAGCTCTCGTAAGTGTGTTCAAAAAGGCCCTTTTTCAATTTTCTTTTTTTGTCTAAATGGAGGGCTCGAAAACGAAAAAGATGGATTATGTCGAAATGCAGTTTCCCTCTGCTTGTTGAGCACCTCAAGATGGATTATGTCGAAAAAGTCCAATGATTTGGCTCAATTTCAGGTTCAATTTCATTGCCCCCAAATTCCAGAATTTCTTAGGTTTTGCTGTCTGTTTTCGAGTCGAGAGGCAGAGGAGGCGAAGTTGTTTTTGTTTTAGAATAACTCGCATTCGGTAAATGCGACTTATTATAGTTTGCATTTACCGAATGCGAGAATTACGTGGAAAAACTCTATCCTTCTGCTTTTTTTCTTCTCTCTAAAATAAGTATAGCTCGCATTTGTCAAATGTGAGCTTATCTGAACTCGCATTTGACAAATGCGAACAACCTATTCTCAGAATCTGCTGGTCAAACAGCCCTTCTTATAGAATGAATTTTTTTTTCAATCATAATTTTGGAATTTTCTCTTCACTTTATGGTTTCCATGTTAACTTGGCTCCACAAGTTTAGAGGGCATCAGCTTTTAACTGAATACTTGGGTTAGAGATACAATTTGTACTGAATACTTGGGTCAGTCTAATACCACCCAAATGGTACAAACCACTGTATCATTTTGAAGACGCTTCGTCTGAATACTGGGCCATCCATTGCAGTCTAGTGTTGTATAAATTTCCTCAAAGGCATGCACTTCATAACAGAATTGCAGTCAAATTATCTTAGAAGTTTGCTAAATTCTGCCATGGCCAATGTTACTGTACAATGCTAAATTCTGCCATGGCCAATGTCACTGTACACACAGTTGTAGTAGTACTCATCGTTTTGTTCTAGGCTTCTTAACGGCTAATCAGCAAGTTATAGCTGAAGTTCGCCGTGCAATGCCTTTAAGAATGTAATATGCAATAGTAGACACGATTAGTAGGTATGTAACTGGCCAATGAAATTTCAATGGATAAGTTGTTTTTATCATGAAGAGTTTTAAGATCTTGGTTGATCATCAAGAGTTTTAACATGCTTGTTTTTCTAAGTTCACAACATTTGGGCCAGTTTTACTCAAAGATGAGCGTCTCATGTTTTAGAAATAATTTCCACCTCTCTATCTCTTTCTCTCTCTCATTCTCTCATCTTATCTTGTCTTTTCTTTCTTTTTTCCGTTTAATTGTGTATCAATGAATTTGTTGTACTTTTTTCTTTCATTGGCTTTTTTTATTAAAAGACATCGAAATTAATGGTCTTTTATCTTTTGTTTATTTTTTTAACCCTCCCACTCCTACTCATACCCTCCCTTCATTCTCAACAGTTCGACACAGGATTCAAGCCCAAATTTGACCGTGGAAAATACTCTAATAACTCTCCATTGGCATTCATTTACACAGTACTAGAAAAAAAAGTGAACACAGAATAACTTGGGTTATAGTTCAGAATTGTGTACAGTTTCAGTGTGTAACTCAATGAAACCCAATTTCTAGACAAATTGAGTGTCACGGTTTGGTGTATTATCAAAGGATACAAGAGACGGATTGTAATTTGATAGTGATCTTTTGTTATTCTGTTTTGATGATTTGGGAGATATACTTTGCAAAACCATGTATCAGATTTGATCAGATTTTCTATTTTTGACGTTAGATCAATTAATGTGCTTCTGAAATGTGCTTGTTGTTTGGGTACAAAATTCAAAAACACACAATTTTGCAAAGATCTTTCTTTCCTAGACCATTTAGCATCCATATAGATTGGACATCAAATAAAAGCACAAAGGTCATGCAGAATTACTGAATTATTTCATAGGAAAATGATTTTTTTTTTCAATTTCAACGTCTGAAATCATAAATAGATAATGAGTAAAAATTAAAAAAAAGGAAAAAAGAGAGCCCTGTTAATTCTGATGAACTTGTTAATCAAGATACACAGATAAACTCACATAACTTTGGAGTCTATGTATCCCCTTCTTTTTTTTTTTTCTTTTTTTTTTGGGTGCTTGTGTGTGGCTTTGATTTGTAATCCCTTTGTTGTAGAGAGAAATTCTCTACCCATCAGCATAAATGAAATAAATAAAGTATAAAATAAAAAATAATGCTATAATTCTAAAATGCCAAGGAAAAAATTGAAACTTGTGTGTAAAATCTATAATTAAATAAACAAAGAGAAGTCACAAAACATGTAAATTGAATTCTATAACTGCCCCTACATTCATAACTAGCACCCTCCCACACCATAGGCGTTTGTAGCTGTAACACTGATCTAGTATGCCTTAAAAAGAATATAATACAATGTCAGAAAAACTTGTGATGGCCAAAATATCTCCAACTCCTAAACTCCACTCCACAATTCGTAGTTAGATATATCTTCTGAATCAGCAGATCACAATTCGAAGTTGGATTCATCTTCTGGGTCAGCAGAGCTTCCAGCACTGCTTTCATATGCCTTCCCTATGATAGGATTGAATACAGCTTCCAACTCTGCCATCTTCTCATCATAGTCTAACTTCTCTGCGTTTTGGTTGTCATCCAACCATTCAAGCGCATCCCTCAGGGCTGTCTCAATGCTCTCCTTGTCATCAGAATCAATTTTGCCCGCGAGCTTGTCATCACCCCTGACGGTGCTTTTCATGTTGTAAATGTAGCTCTCGAGTTTGTTTCTAGAATCAATCTTTTCTCTCAGCTCCTTGTCATCGTCTGCGAACTCTTCTGCCTCCTTTACCATCCTATCAATTTCCTCCTGCGTCAGACGGCCCTTCTCGTTGGTGATGGTAATTGAGTTCGACTTCTTTGCTGCCTTGTCCATGGCAGTCACCTGTAAGATACCATTCACGTCCACCTCAAATGTGACCTCAATTTGGGGCACACCCCTGCAACGACATGACAAACATTGTTTAGGAAATCCATCTTAAGGTTGAAAAAGAATTAATTGATTGCGTTACCTGGGAGCGGGAGGAATGCCAGACAAGTCGAATTTTCCTAGCTCATGACAATCTTTTGTTAAGCTCCTTTCACCTTGATAAACCTACAAGTTTCCAGCAAGAAATTGGTTATTTTATTAATGCCAGTTCAAAAAGAATCAAAGATCCCTTCCCAGTAACAATGTAACGAAGTTATCAGTATCTGATCATACCTTGATTGAAACTGTAGTTTGCTGGTCCTGATAAGTTGTGAAGACCTGAGACTTCTTGATTGGAATGCCACTATTTCTTGGAATCAATTTTGTCATAACTCCACCAACGGTCTCGAGCCCCAGACTCAAGGGAGTTACATCAATGACAAGTACATCTGTGGAAAACAGAATGCAGACCCGCATGGATGTCATATTTAAAGTCATTCCCCAAATTAAACCGATAAGAATTAAACAAATTGCCATATAGAAATCACTTACCCTTAGTTTCTTCACCGCCATGACCACCTAGGATTGCACCTTGAACTGCAGCCCCATGAGCTACGGCCTCATCTGGATTGATCCCCCTGCTTGGTTCTTTTCCATCAAAGAAATCCTTCAACAGCTGTTGCACCTTAGGAATCCGAGTGCTCCCTCCAACCAAGACAATTTCATCAATGGCGTTCTTCTCCAAGCCTGCATCCTTCAAGGCCTGCTTCACTGGTGCCATGGTCTTTTTGAATAGATCCATGTTCAATTCTTCAAACCTTGCTCTTGTCAGTGGCTCAGAAAAGTCAGTTCCATCAAACAGCGACTCGATCTCGACGCGCACTTGGTGCTGGTTACTCAATGCCCTCTTAGCTCTCTCACATTCCTTCCTGAGCTTCCCAAGAGCCTTCTTATCATTGCTGATATCTTTGTTGTATTTCTTCTCAGTCAATTTCACAAAATAGTCCATCACTCTCTGATCAAAATCTTCTCCTCCCAAGTGAGTGTTGCCATTGGTGGAAAGAACCTCAAAAACACCTCCATCAAGAGCCAATATACTAACATCAAAAGTGCCACCGCCAAGATCGAAAACCAGAATATTCCTCTCTTTTTGTTGCTTATCAAGGCCATAGGCAATTGCTGCTGCTGTCGGCTCATTAATGATCCGAACAACGTTGAGCCCTGCAATAGTGCCAGCATCTTTTGTAGCTTGCCTCTGGGCATCATTGAAATAAGCTGCAGATACAAATACACCATGAGAAATCAGAGGCAAAATACCAACCTGGTCAATTAATTATTGTTATTTAGCATTGATGATTTTTATTAAAAGCACGGCAAGATTTCAAGTATCTTAAATTGATAATGTACCTGGAACAGTAACAACTGCATTCTTAACTTCTTTTCCCAAATAAGACTCAGCTGTTTGCTTCATCCTTTGCAGCACCATAGCACTGACTTCCTCTGGACTTAACAACTTCATCTCACCATTCTTCATCTTGACATCAATATAAGGCTTCCCATCTTTGTTAACAACCTTATAGGGCAAGAGCTTCATGTCTCTTTGAACCTCAGGATCATCGAACTTTCTCCCGATGAACCTTTTAACATCAAAGACGGTGGATTCCGGGTTCAGGGCTGCCTGATTCTTCGCAGCCTCTCCAATCAATCTCTCAGTATCGGTGAATGCGACCCATGATGGAGTGATTCTGTTTCCTTGGTCGTTGGCTATGATCTCAACGTTACCGTTTCGATACACCCCCACACAGGAATAAGTAGTACCCAGGTCAATGCCTATCACTGTCCCAAGATTTTGCTTTTGAGTACCCTCGGCAGCTAATGTTACCCCTCCCAAGAATTCTGCACAATTTTCCAAAGAAGAAGTTAGGGACTTCCTCCGTATATTTGCCGAATTCAAGTAAAACAAGTTGTAGAACTATTCAAGTTTCCTGAAATTTTCCTAGTTTGCCAAGCAGTGAAACTGGTGAAAATTCTTTTTCCAATCAGCACTAAGTAATTGGAGTACTAAATTGTTACACCATTCAATCTTTTCTTCTTTCTATGCATAATTCGTAGATATGTTTGCTTTGCGCTAATGGTCTCTGGAAACATACTGTTAACATGCATGCGGGAAAACGAAAAGCCCAGAAAAATTTAAACGCAAAAAAGTTGAATGAAGTTGTCCAAGAAAATCCCTAAACCCTAATCCCTAAACCCAACTTCATGGAATAGCCTCCTAATTCTTTCTTTAGTCTCGTCAATGCACTGCATGGGGATTTAAAAGCAAGAATTACTTCATTATGGATGAAAAGAACCAGCTGAAAATAAAGTAAATTACACGTTTATAAGAAGTCATATTAAGACAGAAGAATTAGAGGATGATAATCCTTGAAATCCAGTATAGAACTATACCCACGAACTGATTAATTCCAATAAAAAAAAAAAAAAAAAAAAAAAACAACTATGAATTAGTACCTGAAACAAAGAGAAGAAGCAGCCAAAAAGCTTCATTCTTCACGGAAGAAGAATAAGCCATTGCTCTGTATCTTAAGAATAGAGAATACGAATGTGTGTAGGTGGGATGCGTATTTATAGCTTCGCATCGTGAGAAAAAAGTGTCAAAAAAGTATCCAAATCTTGAATTGGTTGGGATGATGCGATGTCTTGAAAAGAACCAATTTCATTGGTTCAAACGCTTTCCACAGTGTCACTTTGTGTTAAACCTTGGAATGGATGGATTGCATTTCTTTTCTCACGACAACTCGATTTATTTTCCTTTTCTTTTCTCTTTTTAATTTCATTCTATATTTGTCTTTGTTGAGAATGATTTGGATTATTCTTTTTGTCGAAAAGGAGAAGGATAAAAAATTGAGTTTTCAATTTAATTTTTTTAATTTTTTTCGAGTAGAAGAAGAATGCGACTTGAGAAGCGAAGAAGGCAAAGAGACAGTTTTCGGATTAAATTCATAAATTCTGAGTTAGTAAACAAAAAGAGTAATTGAATATTCTAACTTGATCAAGCTGTTTAGCATCGTTGTTAAACACATTAACCTAGTAAACTATACTCGATCTTACTTTTAAAGGAATTACTTTCAATTTTAATTTTAAAATTTTTTCAAAATATGAAGTTTAATTTGGGTTTTTCCAAAAAATTCATATTTGCTAGGATTTCTAATAATTCCACCAGAGTTCATTGTTGACCTTTTATTTCCGATGTTAACTTCAAATTATTTAGCATGTCTCTAAAATTTAAGTCCAAAAATAATACGATTCTTTTCCCATTTTCTACATATTTTATTCGAAAATCATAAGTTATTGATTAAAATAACCTTGTTGGGCCTCCATTTCTATACAAATCAAGAACACAGTTCTCGGACTTTGTAACTTTGTGACATCGTAGGCTAACGTGTCACTTTGTTATTGGATCTAGGGGGATTGGAGCTGATTCACCAGTGCACTCCTCATGACGTTTTACATATCGGCCAGAGCACTCTGGCAAATGCCTTTTGCTACCCAAAAACTTTTAGAAACTGTAAGTTAGCCCCTTTAATTCCCTACCATGGATTGAAATTCTTCGTTTATCTTTGGTCCTTTAGCCAATTTACGTAATGGAATATATACAAAAAGAAAATGACCTCGAAAAAGAAATAAAAAGCATAATTAGTTAGGACAAAACCTAAGCATTTTGGATATTTCTTCTCTTTGTTTCACGTAATTCATGTAATAGTTTTTTCCTTGACACAATGATGGACATTTTTTTTGTTGTTTTCTTTGTTTTATTAAACTTATTTTGGGTTCATCTCATTTTGATGGGATAGTCATACGTTGCCTTTCCTAATTTCAAATATACATACTTTACCTCGTTAAATTACCATACGTAGTAATTCTTAAAGGGGAGGTGGAATATCAACTTTCTATATGACCGAAATATCATTAGGGACAAAGTGTCACCTTAATCAATTCATCATATTTTGTTGTAATGGTGTTGGAAAGTGTGAGTAAGAAATGTATTCATACTGGATTAAACTTTTCTATTTCAATATATGTAGGTGAATGGTACGTGAAAATTTGAATTTGATTTCGTACTCTAAGTTTTACATTTAAACTAGTAATCTAATCATTGTTTTAGGAAGATTTTATTCATATTATTATCACTTTGTTGTTTTTGGGGAATAATGGTATTTCACATTTTGTTTTTCTTTCTTTGCTCGTATTAAAATGTGGAATATTTGCATAGTTTCATCTTGAATTTATTTCCTTGATAATAATTACTTTAGTTACTGCAGGAACTCTAAATTACGATCAATATATCTTCCCTTTCTTTTGGTAGGAATACTTAATCTTCTCTTGGAGAACATATTTTAGTTGACCACCTTTGTCTTAATGTACAAGCATACGTTTAGAGAGATGGCATCGGGCAGCTGTTATTCCTTCAAATTTCGGGTCCGTTTGGATTCCTTGTTTTTGGGGTTATTTGTGAAAAACAGCACTGTAGCATTGTAGATGTGAAAAAAGGCTACAGCAGATGTATTTGGATTGTTTTTTTTTTCTATTTTTTCTTTTCCTTTTCCTTTTCCTTTTCCTTTTCTTTTTCCTTTACATTTTCCTTTTCTTTTTCCTTTACATTTTCCTTTTCTTTTTATTCTACATATATCACATTGTTATAGTATATTTTCCTATGAAACTCCTGGAACTTGCTATCTAAACGAGCTCTCTTGGAGTACATACTTTAGTTGACTAGCTTCATCTGAATATATGGGCACATGTTGAGAGAGATGGCATTGGGCTGCTGTTATTCCTTCAAATTTCATACTTGATGTAATATCGCAATCCATAATATCTAGCCAATGATTTCTTGGTTCACACGGTCTTTGCTGTAATTTAAAATCTGCAATCCTTTCACATTAAGGTTTAACGTTAATTTAATTATTATTATTTTTTGACATTCTCTACGTTAATTGCAAACATTCTCTACGTTAATTGCAAAAGCACCATAGCAAACATGCTAGATTGGAAGGCAACGATTTGAGATCGAAAGTCGTAATTGCCTTCATCCTGCAATTGCACCAAGGATGGCATAGGGCATTGCACGACTCGGACTTGCTAGCTGCTTGAAGTGATTACAGGCTTTATCCATCCGGAGGTCATCAAGAGAATTCTTGATTGTCGGTTGTGAATGATCAATGTTGACGGACAAATGCAGGGATGAGAATCCTGGAGCTAAATCATTTGCCATTAATTTTAAACAGATTATATGTGATGCACACCCTGGGGGTCCAGGGGAGGGTAAGCAAGAGTTTCTGGGTTCAAAATCTCTCACTTACACTAAAAAAGGAGAAAAAAATTGCTAGTCCTTAGATTGATGATCTTTTTGAATTATGCGTAAAGGACAAATGAACATAAAATAATTAGTTATAGGATGGCCGATAATTAAGTTTTCTTTCAATTTCATCCCACCGATGTGACGAAAAGATTGTGGATGCTCGAGAGTTATAAAAATCCTTCCATTTTCGATCTTCATGATTCCCAGATTCTTTCCTTTTCGATCTTTTCCTTTCTATCCAAACGCACTTAAAGCGATAGTCTTTCACAGTCTTTTAAGGAAATAACTGATTATCATTCGTATGAAAGTCATATATCATAAGAAAATAGAAACCTTTTAGTAAAACTAGCTAGATTCATCATTACAAAAAGGAAAAGGTTAGTTGCAAACCAAATCTATTTTAGTTCTCCTTCTTCTCATATATTTTTTTTTCCTCAAGGGATTCCAGATGAACAAATTTTAGATTTCTTACGAAAATTCAAATGAAATGACATTGAAATTGAAAACTGGAAAAAGCTCTGTAATGTACTTTCCCGCCAAAAGTTTGGAGTGGGACCGGGATGAGTACAGTGATACAGTGAGCGCTAGTCCATGGCACATAGTATGTGGCAGCAGAAAATATCTCAAGAAAAGTAGCATCTTGGGATAGGGCGGATCATAGAAAGAGCCAAGGAGGCGAGTATAGAATCTATGCAATAGATTGCAATTAATTGAGTGTGTTTAGAGACAAAAATTATTTCAAAATAGTGATCGAATGCGATGAATGAAAGATTTTAAACTAAACCAATGAATCTGGAATCTTGAGTTGATAAAACATAGCGAATCAATCACTCAATTTGACGTAATATCTTAAAAGAAAAAATGAGAAAAAAAAAGAAAAATGTACCTTATAGTTAGTGATGGAAATCGATAATCAACCAATGAATTATTGTATTCAAGAATAAAAACATGAAAATTTTATAGCAAGAGAAGTTTTTATCGAAATAAAGGAGATGGAGGAGAAAGATTCATAAAGGATTGGTAGTTTGTAGTTGTGTAAATTAAGTCAAAGGTAAGAAACAAGATATATTAGTCATTATGTGAGTGATATTAGGAGTGGAGTTTGTACGATATACATAATTATTGAACAGTTAATCAAAAGGATAGATATGGAATAATATGAAGTGATATTGAATTGTTAGCCCCAGCCACTACCTCTCTAATATTATATATTGTACAGATATTATTTTATAAGTTAATCTTATATACACTGATAGTATATATATTATTACGATTGGATGTATGACACATATATAAAATTTGAATTTCAAATTTAAATTTTGATTGGTTATCATATATCCAGTGGTATAGTGTTTACACCATCAGTGTATAAATAATTAATCCTTATTTTATTTGCATCATAAATATATTTTCTGACAATCTTGATATATTTCTAGTTACTTTTTTGGCTCACATTATAAAAAGTGTTATAGTAATTATTCTAAATAATGTTTTAAATAATCTCATATTCAAACAGTCAAATTGTAATGTGTGTGTTAAAAGTCATTATTGTTTACAATGAAAAATTAATATCAAATATGTGAGATTTAATGTGGGCTTACAGAGACGGCACATTTTTAAGCTTGTTTTATTGGCCAAATGCTAGATCTTAAAAATTAGGAATAATGTCACTAGTAAGTAGTGACTGTCCTTGTCTTTCGTAGGTAAAAACGGTCCCAAACTTTTTATAACGGTCAAATTTGGTCTAAAAGTTGATGTGAACTATATAGTACTCGTTGCAAGGTCATAAAAACTTTGGGCAACTTACATATAACCCTACCCAATTCACCCCCTATGATTTTATATAAAGTGAATTTTTGATAAGAAATAACCAACATAACGCCGTTAGTTGAATAACAATAGTACCCTTACTTAAATGCTAAATCAATTAATGATTTAACCACCTTATATAAAATTATAGGAGAATTACGTGGACAGTTGTAAAATTATAAGAGATAAAGTGAATATTTATATGAACTACAAGGGGACTGCATGGATATTAAGATTTTATCACACGCGCTTTTACAGTGTGTTTCGTATAAATACCGTAATTGATTGTGCATTCTGTCCATTTTCATTTTACATAAAACCATATGGAGGTTAAGTGGTTATTTTGAAACCTTTGGAAGTCATTTGGCATTATGTAAAATCACAATGGGTTATAAGTAATTTATCCTAAAACTTTGTTTGTGATAAATTGAACTCGTTAAAAAGAGGTTTATGTTGAAAAATTGACAATTGATTTTACCTATACTTCATGAAAATAATGGTATATGTACTAAGGAAAATGCCATATTGAAGTGAAACTAATCTTTACAAATGAATTTGAATTTATAAACTAATCTTTGTATCAAGACTTATGATACAAATCTTTAATGTATTAGAGGTGTAAATTTATGTTATTAATGTGCCAATCTAAACCGTCCCTTAAATAAAGTTTTACATAGTACTTCAGTTGGTCCGTAAGGAACTCGTTCCCTTTACATAAGGTCTCGACTTTAAATCTTATGAATGCAGAGACAGAAGAGCTTACCCATCCCCCCACCATAGGGTTCAAATTGCTAATGTGATCTTCTATTTCCTCTCATATTCTCACCCTTTCATCTATATTTTAATCTTTTTTTCCCCTTTTGTTTGCAGTTGTTTTGATTATAATTAACTCCAATATCACCCCCTTGCAACAAGAAACATACTAATATAGTGGGAAGATGTGGAAAGTCTTGCTTTAATGCTGCAGCTTTCCCCTTTTAACCGTCATTCATGTAGTTACCAGGTGGTACAATGGTCGTTGCAATAGCTTTAGATTTGAATGAAGATGACGAGAAGTATGAGGCATTTAGTTCACGTGACGAAGAATCAGTATCCTCGCAAAAGGCAGAAGAAGATTACCTTGTTGATGATATGGATAAAGAAGTTATGAATATGGTATTTGATATTGAGGAAGACGCATATGAATTCTACAATTTGTACGGCAAACTCACTAGCTTAGCATTAAGAAGGTAGATGTTAAAGTTAACCAAGATGGTATAGTACGGTACATTAAATTTGCATGCTCTAGGAAAGGAAAAAGACACAGGAGATATTATAATATGATACAGAGAATTAGGCAGTCCAGACCAGAGACAAGGACTGGTTGTTATACTTTCATGCACATTACACTTGACAAAGCATCAGGAAAATACGTGGTGATGAATTTTGTCAAAGAGCAGGGTCACAAAATGGCTTCTAAATCAAGTATTCCATATTTGCACTCTCATAGGAATGTAACAGATGCTGATTATGCTCAAGTAAGTGCAACGACAAAGGCTGGGGCAAAAATAAGTCAGGTCATGAAATTTTTTGCAATGCAATGTGGCGGCAATAGTAATGTTGCATTTGCATTAAAAGACCTATATAATAGAGTTGACTTGGAAAGAAGAGCGCAGATTGAGACAGGGGCCAAGGCATTGCATGAGACAGAGGATACAATAGTTATCTTGGCAACCAAATTGAAAAGCCTAGAGAAGCATGCAGCCGTGGTATATACCCGAAATGTTTTTTTTTTTTTCAGGTCAATAGGCACTTAAATAGACAAGGCCTTTATAATTGCTTTGATACGAAAGAGAGTTGGAATGGCTGTATATTTTCCTTCAGCAATTATGCAGATGATAGAACTTGGACAGTGGAGTTAAATAGGAGGACCAAACAAATGAAATGGTCATGCAAGAAAATGGAATGGAAAGGCCTACCGTGTGCAGACATGTTTCATGCAATTGTAATGGAAAACATGAAGTCAATTCCAGAATCTTGCCTATTAAAAAGATTGACATTTCAAGCAAGGGAGAAAGTAGAAAATGAAGTTCTTGTATGGAGACAGGGGATGTATAATGAGTTGGTGCAAACAGCAAGATATAGAACCTTGACATTAGTTTGCAAGGAGATGTGCTACTTTGCATCCCACATGGATGATGGATTTGCACGTGTAAGAGCTATTGCTACAAATCAGACTTAATAATTGGAGGAAAGTTTGGGTTGCACGAGGTTTTGGTCCTGAAATGAGTGAAAGATCAGTCATGGCTACTGAACATTGTTCTAAGAGTTTCATGGTGCGGGACTCGGAAAGGACGAGCGAAAGGAGATCATGTGCATCTCTGTTAAATGTGGAAATTGCAGGTCAATATTCAATATGATCATATGTGCTAATAATTTTCATTTATTTGGAGTAACAAATCATTTCACTACATAACAATTTTCATACTTACAGGCTGCGGGACGGACACAACAAGTGGACCTGTCCTTGCAATGTCCGTGGACCTCAGGCAAGAGCAAGTGGATAAATTTTGTAGGCAGCATCCCTCCTCCTGAAGTTTCTCTGTCCGGTTGCTATGTCTTCTTCAAAGATCAACAACAGAGACAATTTCTCTCAGGACCAACTTTACTTTTCCTTTCTTAACCCACCAGTCACGTGACTTCACCACAAACCTAATTTTCAGGTTACCGTTTATTTTACTCTTTTTCCATTTCAGTTTTATTCACTTTAGAGAAATTTCCAAGTTTATGATGGAAATTAAATTTTTTCTGCAAAAGGGGTGATTTGGTTGTAGCTTTCCAACCAATGATGTTCGCATTCAAGAACGCATTACTTGAATGCGAGCTTAGTGGATATTGGAATTTAAAAAAAAATGTTAATTCTCTAAAACTCGTATTCGGTGAATGCAAGTTCAAGTTAAGTCACATTTCCCGAATGTAAGCTAACTGGGAATTACAATTTACAAAAAAGTTAATTCTGTAATACTCGCATTCATGGAATGCGAGTTCACCGAATATCGCATTTCATGAATGCGAGTTTCTTGGAGCTAGCATTTCAAATGCGAGCTCTGGGAATTAAAAATAAAAATTCTCGCATAGCTCGACAAATTATTCTCAAAATATTGTTGGATTGAGAAAAAGTCTGGATTTTGTTGCTAATTTTTTTATAGAAAAAAAAGGAATTGTAGTAATAAAGAAATTATGGTTATAATTTAGTGTTTTGGGTGGTACATTTTAGGATTTTTGGGTTTAGGGTTTGAAAGAATAGTATTTAAAAATAAATCCATGTCGAAGGGAAAAAGAATATTTCATAGTAATAAATCAAATTAAAATGAAAATATTTTTATTGAATTGATAAAATTGAAAAACCCAATGTGTTTGAACCTTGTATGAAAATTTTTTAGTTATATTAGGGAAAATGTGTTGTGTATTGCGAAAATATAAAAGTTCTAACATATATACATCAAGTTCAAGAACTTAATAAACGAGATTAAACAAAACTTGATGTATATATATTAAAGCTTTTGTAACTCAAATTTTTTTCATACGACATCCAAACACATTGGTTTTCCAATTTTATCAGTTCAATAAAATTTTTTTCACCTAAATTTGATTTATTAAAGTAAAATATTTTTTCCCTTCCAACACGAATTTATTTTTATATACTACGTCTTGTAACCCTAAACTCTAAATCCCAAACCCTAAACCCTAAAACCCCAAAACCCTAAACCCTAAAAACCTACAACTCTAAAACCCTTAACCCTAAACCTTCCTAAACCCCAAGCCTAAACCCTAAAACCCTCGTGTATAGTTTTTTTTAACCATAAAAAATAACTCCCACTTTAACCCCAATATTCACAAGCACTCGTTTATTAAGTTCTCGAACTTGATGTATATATATTAGAACTTTTATATTTTTAGAATACACACTGCTTTTTCCTTAGCTCATATTTGAGAAATGCGAGATCAAATAACTCAACATGTATCCAAGAAACAGGCTATGCTTAACTCGGCACTTTCAATTGTTATCTCAAAAAAAAAAAAAAGCTAAATTTGTTTTGCAAAAAATGAACAATTTAGTAGACGAAAGACACTGATGGGACGATTTAATTATTGTTTATCCCCTTTTTTCTACAACAATTAAACAACTTGAACAAGCAACAGTTGGACAAAAGTATTGACATATGTTGCACAGTATCATCATCAATGGCTTAGCTTCCTTCTTCATTGAATTTGTCCTTTTGCAATTGAATGTACATTGGTTTTCATCATTCTCTTTATTATAAATTAAGCTCTCGTAAGTGTGTTCAAAAAGCCCTTTTTTCAATTTTCTTTTTTTGTCTAAATGGAGGGCTCGAAAACGAAAAAGATGGATTATGTCAAAATGCAGTTTCCCTCTGCTTGTTGAGCACCTCAAGATGGATTACGTCGAAAAAGTCCAATGATTTGGCTCAATTTCAGGTTCAATTTCATTGCCCCCAAATTCCAGAATTTCTTAGGTTTTGCTGTCTGTTTTCGAGTCGAGAGGCAGAGGAGGCGAAGTTGTTTTTGTTTTAGAATAACTCGCATTCGGTAAATGCGACTTATTATAGTTTGCATTTACCGAATGCGAGAATTACGTGGAAAAACTCTATCCTTCTGCTTTTTTTCTTCTCTCTAAAATAAGTATAGCTCGCATTTGTCAAATGTGAGCTTATCTGAACTCGCATTTGACAAATGCGAACAACCTATTCTCAGAATCTGCTGGTCAAACAGCCCTTCTTATAGAATGAATTTTTTTTTCAATCATAATTTTGGAATTTTCTCTTCACTTTATGGTTTCCATGTTAACTTGGCTCCACAAGTTTAGAGGGCATCAGCTTTTAACTGAATACTTGGGTTAGAGATACAATTTGTACTGAATACTTGGGTCAGTCTAATACCACCCAAATGGTACAAACCACTGTATCATCTTGAAGACGCTTCGTCTGAATACTGGGCCATCCATTGCAGACTAGTGTTGTATAAATTTCCTCAAAGGCATACACTTCATAACATAAGCAGTCAAATTATGTTAGAAGTTTGCTAAATTCTGCCATGGCCAATGTCACTGTACAAACAGTTGTAGTAGTGCTCATCGTTTTGTTCTAGGCTTCTTAACGGCTGGCTAATCAGCAAGTTATAGCTGAAGTTCGCCGTGCAATGCCTTTAAGAATGTAGTATACAATAGCAGACACGATTAGTAGGTATGTAACTGGCCAATGAAATTTCAATGGGTAAGTTCTTTTTATCATGAAGAGTTTTAAGATCTTGGTTGATCATCAAGAGTTTTAACATGCTTGTTTTTCTAAGTTCACAACATTTGGGCCAGTTTTACTCAAAGATGAGCCTCTCATGTTTTAGAAATAATTTCCACCTCTCTATCTCTTTCTCTCTCTCATTCTCTCATCTTATCTTATCTTTTCTTTCTTTTTTCCGTTTAATTGTGTATCAATGAATTTGTTGTACTTTTTTCTTTCATTGGCTTTTTTTATTAAAAGACATCGAAATTAATGGTCTTTTATCTTTTGTTTATTTTTTTAACCCTCCCACTCCTACTCATACCCTCCCTTCATTCTCAACAGTTCGACACAGGATTCAAACCCAAATTTGACCGTGGAAAATACTCTAATAACTCTCCATTGGCATTCATTTACACAGTACTAGAAAAAAAGTGAACACAGAATAACTTGGGTTATAGTTCAGAATTGTGTACAGTTTCAGTGTGTAACTCAATGAAACCCAATTTCTAGACAAATTGAGTGTCACGGTTTGGTGTATTATCAAAGGATACAAGAGACGGATTGTAATTTGATAGTGATCTTTTGTTATTCTGTTTTGATGATTTGGGAGATATACTTTGCAAAACCATGTATCAGATTTGATCAGATTTTCTATTTTTGACGTTAGATCAATTAATGTGCTTCTGAAATGTGCTTGTTGTTTGGGTACAAAATTCAAAAACACACAATTTTGCAAAGATCTTTCTTTCCTAGACCATTTAGCATCCATATAGATTGGACATCAAATAAAAGCACAAAGGTCATGCAGAATTACTGAATTATTTCATAGGAAAATGATTTTTTTTTTTCAATTTCAACGTCTGAAATCATAAATAGATAATGAGTAAAAATTAAAAAAAAGGAAAAAAGAGAGCCCTGTTAATTCTGATGAACTTGTTAATCAAGATACACAGATAAACTCACATAACTTTGGAGTCTCTGTATCCCCTTCTTTTTTTTTTTTTTTGGGTGCTTGTGTGTGGCTTTGATTTGTAATCCCTTTGTTGTAGAGAGAAATTCTCTACCCATCAGCATAAATGAAATAAATAAAGTATAAAATAAAAAATAATGCTATAATTCTAAAATGCCAAGGAAAAAATTGAAACTTGTGTGTAAAATCTATAATTAAATAAACAAAGAGAAGTCACAAAACATGTAAATTGAATTCTATAACTGCCCCTACATTCATAACTAGCACCCTCCCACACCATAGGCGTTTGTAGCTGTAACACTGATCTAGTATGCCTTAAAAAGAATATAATACAATGTCAGAAAAACTTGTGATGGCCAAAATATCTCCAACTCCTAAACTCCACTCCACAATTCGTAGTTAGATATATCTTCTGAATCAGCAGATCACAATTCGAAGTTGGATTCATCTTCTGGGTCAGCAGAGCTTCCAGCACTGCTTTCATATGCCTTCCCTATGACAGGATTGAATACAGCTTCCAACTCAGCCATCTTCTCATCATAGTCTAACTTCTCTGCGTTTTGGTTGTCATCCAACCATTCAAGCGCATCCCTCAGGGCTGTCTCAATGCTCTCTTTGTCATCAGAATCAATTTTGCCCGCGAGCTTGTCATCATCCCGGACGGTGCTTTTCATGTTGTAAATGTAGCTCTCGAGTTTGTTTCTAGAATCAATCTTTTCTCTCAGCTCCTTATCATCGTCTGCGAACTCTTCTGCCTCCTTTACCATCCTATCAATTTCCTCCTGCGTCAGACGGCCCTTCTCGTTGGTGATGGTAATTGAGTTCGACTTCTTTGCTGCCTTGTCCATGGCAGTCACCTGTAAGATACCATTCACGTCCACCTCAAATGTGACCTCAATTTGGGGCACACCCCTGCAACGACATGACAAACATTGTTTAGGAAATCCATCTTAAGGTTGAAAAAGAATTAATTGATTGCGTTACCTGGGAGCGGGAGGAATGCCAGACAAGTCGAATTTTCCTAGCTCATGACAATCTTTTGTTAAGCTCCTTTCACCTTGATAAACCTACAAGTTTCCAGCAAGAAATTGGTTATTTTATTAATGCCAGTTCAAAAAGAATCAAAGATCCCTTCCCAGTAACAATGTAACGAAGTTATCAGTATCTGATCATACCTTGATTGAAACTGTAGTTTGCTGGTCCTGATAAGTTGTGAAGACCTGAGACTTCTTGATTGGAATGCCACTATTTCTTGGAATCAATTTTGTCATAACTCCACCAACGGTCTCGAGCCCCAGACTCAAGGGAGTTACATCAATGACAAGTACATCTGTGGAAAACAGAATGCAGAACCGCATGGATGTCATATTTAAAGTCATTCCCCAAATTAAACCGATAAGAATTAAACAAATTGCCATATAGAAATCAGTTACCCTTAGTTTCTTCACCGCCATGACCACCTAGGATTGCACCTTGAACTGCAGCCCCATGAGCTACGGCCTCATCTGGATTGATCCCCCTGCTTGGTTCTTTTCCATCAAAGAAATCCTTCAACAGCTGTTGCACCTTAGGAATCCGAGTGCTCCCTCCAACCAAGACAATTTCATCAATGGCGTTCTTCTCCAAGCCTGCATCCTTCAAGGCCTGCTTCACTGGTGCCATGGTCTTTTTTGAATAGATCCATGTTCAATTCTTCAAACCTTGCTCTTGTCAGTGGCTCAGAAAAGTCAGTTCCATCAAACAGCGACTCGATCTCGACGCGCACTTGGTGCTGGTTACTCAATGCCCTCTTAGCTCTCTCACATTCCTTCCTGAGCTTCCCAAGAGCCTTCTTATCATTGCTGATATCTTTGTTGTATTTCTTCTCAGTCAATTTCACAAAATAGTCCATCACTCTCTGATCAAAATCTTCTCCTCCCAAGTGAGTGTTGCCATTGGTGGAAAGAACCTCAAAAACACCTCCATCAAGAGCCAATATACTAACATCAAAAGTGCCACCGCCAAGATCGAAAACCAGAATATTCCTCTCTTTTTGTTGCTTATCAAGGCCATAGGCAATTGCTGCTGCTGTCGGCTCATTAATGATCCGAACAACGTTGAGCCCTGCAATAGTGCCAGCATCTTTGGTAGCTTGCCTCTGGGCATCATTGAAATAAGCTGCAGATACAAATACACCATGAGAAATCAGAGGCAAAATACCAACCTGGTCAATTAATTATTGTTATTTAGCATTGATGATTTTTATTAAAAGCACGGCAAGATTTCAAGTATCTTAAATTGATAATGTACCTGGAACAGTAACAACTGCATTCTTAACTTCTTTTCCCAAATAAGACTCAGCTGTTTGCTTCATCCTTTGCAGCACCATAGCACTGACTTCCTCTGGACTTAACAACTTCATCTCACCATTCTTCATCTTGACATCAATATAAGGCTTCCCATCTTTGTTAACAACCTTATAGGGCAAGAGCTTCATGTCTCTTTGAACCTCAGGATCATCGAACTTTCTCCCGATGAACCTTTTAACATCAAAGACGGTGGATTCCGGGTTCAGGGCTGCCTGATTCTTCGCAGCCTCTCCAATCAATCTCTCAGTATCGGTGAATGCGACCCATGATGGAGTGATTCTGTTTCCTTGGTCGTTGGCTATGATCTCAACGTTACCGTTTCGATACACCCCCACACAGGAATAAGTAGTACCCAGGTCAATGCCTATCACTGTCCCAAGATTTTGCTTTTGAGTACCCTCGGCAGCTAATGTTACCCCTCCCAAGAATTCTGCACAATTTTCCAAAGAAGAAGTTAGGGACTTCCTCCGTATATTTGCCGAATTCAAGTAAAACAAGTTGTAGAACTATTCAAGTTTCCTGAAATTTTCCTAGTTTGCCAAGCAATGAAACTGGTGAAAATTCTTTTTCCAATCAGCACTAAGTAATTGGAGTATTAAATTGTTACACCATTCAATCTTTTCTTCTTTCTATGCATAATTCGTAGATATGTTTGCTTTGCGCTAATGGTCTCTGGAAACATACTGTTAACATGCATGCAGGAAAACGAAAAGCCCAGAAAAATTTAAACACAAAAAAGTTGAATGAAGTTGTCCAAGAAAATCCCTAAACCCTAAACCCTAAACCCAACTTCATGGAATAGCCTCCTAATTCTTTCTTTAGTCTCGTCAATGCACTGCATGGGGATTTAAAAGCAAGAATTACTTCATTATGGATGAAAAGAACCAGCTGAAAATAAAGTAAATTACACGTTTATAAGAAGTCATATTAAGACAGAAGAATTAGAGGATGATAATCCTTGAAATCCAGTATAGAACTATACCCACGAACTGATTAATTCCAAAAAAAAAAAAAAAAAAAAAAACAACTATGAATTAGTACCTGAAACAAAGAGAAGAAGCAGCCAAAAGCTTTCATTCTTCACGGAAGAAGAATAAGCCATTGCTCTGTATCTTAAGAATAGAGAATACGAATGTGTGTAGGTGGGATGCGTATTTATAGCTTCGCATCGTGAGAAAAAAGTGTCAAAAAAGTATCCAAATCTTGAATTGGTTGGGATGATGCGATGTTTTGAAAAGAACCAATTTCATTGGTTCAAACGCTTTCCACAGTGTCACTTTGTGTTAAACCTTGGAAAGGATGGATTGCATTTCTTTTCTCACTACAACTCGATTTATTTTCCTTTTCTTTTCTCTTTTTAATTTCATTCTATATTTGTCTTTGTTGAGAATGATTTGGATTATTCTTTTTGTCAAAAAGGAGAAGGATAAAAAATTGAGTTTTCAATTTAATTTTTTTATTTTTCTTCGAGTAGAAGAAGAATGCGACTTGAGAAGCGAAGAAGGCGAAGAAGGCAAAGAGATAGTTTTCAGATTAAATTCATAAATTCTGAGTTAATAAACAAAAAGAGTAATTGAATATTCTAACTTGATCAAGCTGTTTAGCATCGTTGTTAAACACATTAATCTAGTACACTATACTCGATCTTACTTTTAAAGGAATTACTTTCAATTTTAATTTAAGAATTTTTTCAAAATATGAAATTTAATTTGGGTTTTTCAAAAAAATTCATATTTGCCAGGATTTCTAATAATTCCACCAGAGTTCATTGTTGACCTTTTATTTCCGATGTTAACTTCAAATTATTTAGCATGTCTCTAAAATTTATGTCCAAAAATAATATGATTCTTTTCCCATTTTCTGCATATTTTATTCGAAAATCATAAGTTATTGATTAAAATAACCTTGTTGCGTCTCCATTTCTGTACAAATCAAGAACACAGTTCTCGGACTTTGTAACTTTGTGACATCGTAGGCTAACGTGTCATTTGTTATTGGATCTAGGGGGCTTGGAGCTGATTCACCAGTGCATCTCCTCATGACGTTTTACATATCGGCCAGAGCACTCTGGCAAATGCCTTTTGCTACCCAAAAACTTTCAGAAACTGTAAGTTAGCCCCTTTAATTCCCTACCATGGATTGAAATTCTTCGTTTATCTTTGGTCCTTTAGCCAATTTACGTAATGGAATATATACAAAAAGAAAATGACCTCGAAAAAGAAATAAAAAGCATAATTAGTTAGGACAAAACCTAAGCATTTTGGATATTTCTTCTCTTTGTTTCACGTAATTCATGTAATAGTTTTTTCCTTGACACAATGATGGACATTTTTTTTTTTGGTTGTTTTCTTTGTTTTATTAAACTTATTTTGGGTTCATCTCATTTTGATGGGATAGTCGTACGTTGCCTTTCCTAATTTCAAATATACATACTTTACCTCGTTAAATTACCATACGTAGTATTTCTTAAAGGGGAGGTGGAATATCAACTTTCTATATGACCGAAATATCATTAGGGACAAAGTGTCACCTTAATCAATTCATCATATTTTGTTGTAATGGTGTTGGAAAGTGTGAGTAAGAAATGTATTCATACTGGATTAAACTTTTCTATTTCAATATATGTAGGTGAATGATACGTGAAAATTTGAATTTGATTTCGTACTCTAAGTTTTACATTTAAACTAGTAATCTAATCATTGTTTTAGGAAGATTTTATTCATATTATTATCACTTTGTTGTTTTTGGGGAATAATGGTATTTCACATTTTGTTTTTCTTTCTTTGCTCGTATTAAAATGTGGAATATTTGCATAGTTTCATCTTGAATTTATTTCCTTGATAATAATTACTTTAGTTACTGCAGGAACTCTAAATTACGATCAATATATCTTCCCTTTCTTTTGGTAGGAATACTTAATCTTCTCTTGGAGAACATATTTTAGTTGACCACCTTTGTCTTAATGTACAAGCATACGTTTAGAGAGATGGCATCGGGCAGCTGTTATTCCTTCAAATTTCGGGTCCGTTTGGATTCCTTGTTTTTGGGGTTATTTGTGAAAAACAACATTGTAGCATTGTAGATGTGAAAAAAGGCTACAGCAGATGTATTTGGATTGTTTTTTTTTTTTCTATTTTTTCTTTTCCTTTTCCTTTTCCTTTTCCTTTTCTTTTTCCTTTACATTTTCCTTTTCTTTTTCCTTTACATTTTCCTTTTCTTTTTATTCTACATACATCACATTGTTATAGTATATTTTCCTATGAAACTCCTAGAACTTGCTATCTAAACGAGCTCTCTTGGAGTACATACTTTAGTTGACTAGCTTCATCTGAATATATGGGCACATGTTGAGAGAGATGGCATTGGGCTGCTGTTATTCCTTCAAATTTCATACTTGATGTAATATCGCAATCCATAATATCTAGCCAATGATTTCTTGGTTCACATGGTCTTTGCTGTAATTTAAAATCTGCAATCCTTTCACATTAAGGTTTAACGTTAATTTAATTATTATTATTTTTTTACATTCTCTACATTAATTGCAAAAGCACCATAGCAAACATGCTAGATTGGAAGGCAACGATTTGAGATCGAAAGTCGTAATTGGCTTCATCCTGCAATTGCACCAAGGATGGCATAGGGCATTGCACGACTCGGACTTGCTAGCTGCTTGAAGTGATTACAGGCTTTATCCATCCGGAGGTCATCAAGAGAATTCTTGATTGTCGGTTGTGAATGATCAATGTTGACGGACAAATGCAGGGATGAGAATCCTGGAGCTAAATCATTTGCCATTAATTTTAAACAGATTATATGTGATGCACACCTTGGGGGTCCAGGGGAGGCTAAGCAAGAGTTTCTGGGTTCAAAATCTCTCACTTACACTAAAAAACGAGAAAAAAATTGCTAGTCCTTAGATTGATGATTTTTTTGAATTATGCGTAAAGGACAAATGAACATAAAATAATTAGTTATAGGATGGGCGATAATTAAGTTTTCTTTCAATTTCATCCCACCGATGTGACGAAAAGATTGTGGATGTTCGAGAGTTATAAAAATCCTTCCATTTTCAATCTTCATGATTCCCAAATTCTTTCCTTTTCGATCTTTTCCTTTCTATCCAAACGCACTTAAAGTGATAGTCTTTCACAGTCTTTTAAGGAAATAATTGATTATCATTCGTATGAAAGGTCATATATCATAAGAAAATAGAAACCTTTTAGTAAAACTAGCTAGATTCATCATTACAAAAAGGAAAAGGTTAGTTGCAACCAAATCTATTTTAGTTCTCCTTCTTCACATATATTTGTTTTTCCTCCAGGGATTCCAGATGAACAAATTTTAGATTTCTTACGAAAATTCAAATGAAATGACATTGAAATTGAAAACTGGAAAAAGCTCTGTAATGTACTTTCCCGCCAAAAGTTTGGAGTGGGACCGGGATGAGTACAGTGATACAGTGAGCGCTAGTCCATGGCACATAGTATGTGGCAGCAGAAAATATCTCAAGAAAAGTAGCATCTTGGGATAGGGCGGATCATAGAAAGAGCCAAGGAGGCGAGTATAGAATCTATGCAATAGATTGCAATTAATTGAGTGTGTTTAGAGACAAAATTATTTCAAACTAGTGATCGAATGCGATGAATGAAAGATTTTAAACTAAACCAATGAATCTGGAATCTTGAGTTGATAAAACATAGCGAATCAATCACTCAATTTGACGTAATATCTTAAAAGAAAAAATGAGAAAAAAAAAGAAAAATGTACCTTATAGTTAGTGATGGAAATCGATAATCAACCAATGAATTATTGTATTCAAGAATAAAAACATGAAAATTTTATAGCAAGAGAAGTTTTTATCGAAATAAAGGAGATGGAGGAGAAAGATTCATAAAGGATTGGTAGTTTGTAGTTGTGTAAATTAAGTCAAAGGTAAGAAACAAGATATATTAGTCATTATGTGAGTGATATTAGGAGTGGAGTTTGTACGATATACATAATTATTGAACAGTTAATCAAAAGGATAGATAAGGAATAATATGAAGTGATATTGAATTGTCAGCCCCAGCCACTACCTCTCTAATATTATATATTGTACAGATATTATTTTATAAGTTAATCTTATATACACTGATAGTATATATATTATTACGATTGGATGTATGACACATATATAAAATTTGAATTTCAAATTTAAATTTTGATTGGTTATCATATATCCAGTGGTATAGTGTTTACACCATCAGTGTATAAATAATTAATCCTTATTTTATTTGCATCATAAATATATTTTCTAACAATCTTTATATATTTCTAGTTACTTTTTTGGCTCACATTATAAAAAGTGTTATAGTAATTATTCTAAATAATGTTTTAAATAATCTCCTATTCAAACAGTCAAATTGTAATGTGTGTGTTAAAAGTCATTATTGTTTACAATGAAAAATTAATATCAAATATGTGAGATTTAATGTGGGCTTACAGAG
The DNA here is from genome assembly GCA_013103745.1 of Gardenia jasminoides. Lineage (NCBI taxonomy): Eukaryota > Viridiplantae > Streptophyta > Magnoliopsida > Gentianales > Rubiaceae > Gardenia > Gardenia jasminoides. The sequence goes on along the minus strand of CM023096.1, from coordinate 1,105,643 downwards.
ACGGCACATTTTTAAGCTTGTTTTATTGGCCAAATGCTAGATCTTAAAAATTAGGAATAATGTCACTAGTAAGTAGTGACTGTCCTTGTCTTTCGTAGGTAAAAACGGTCCCAAACTTTTTATAACGGTCAAATTTGGTCTAAAAGTTGATGTGAACTATATAGTACTCGTTGCAAGGTCATAAAACTTTGGGCAACTTACATATAACCCTATCCAATTCACCCCCTATGATTTTATATAAAGTGAATTTTTGATAAGAAATAACCAACATAACGCCGTTAGTTGAATAACAATAGTACCCTTACTTAAATGCTAAATCAATTAATGATTTAACCACCTTATATAAAATTATAGGAGAATTACGTGGACAGTTGTAAAATTATAAGAGATAAAGTGAATATTTATATGAACTACAAGGGGACTGCATGGATATTAAGATTTTATCACACGCACTTTTACAGTGTGTTTGGTATACATACCGTAATTGATTGTGCGTTCTGTCCATTTTCATTTTACATAAAACCATATGGAGGTTAAGTGGTTATTTTGAAACCTTTGGAAGTCATTTGGCATTATGTAAAATCACAATGGGTTATAAGTAATTTATCCTAAAACTTTGTTTGTGATAAATTGAACTCGTTAAAAGAGGTTTATGTTGAAAAATTGACAATTGATTTTACCTATACTTCATGAAAATAATGGTATATGTACTAAGGAAAATGCCATATTGAAGTGAAACTAATCTTTACAAATGAATTTGAATTTATAAACTAATCTTTGTATCAAGACTTATGATACAAATCTTTAATGTATTAGAGGTGTAAATTTATGTTATTAATGTGCCAATCTAAACCATCCCTTAAATAAAGTTTTACATAGTACTTCAGTTGGTCCGTAAGGAACTCGTTCCCTTTACATAAGGTCTCGACTTTAAATCTTATGAATGCAGAGACAGAAGAGCTTACCCATCCCCCCACCATAGGGTTCAAATTGCTAATGTGATCTTCTATTTCCTCTCATATTCTCACCCTTTCATCTATATTTTAATCTTTTTTTCCCCTTTTGTTTGCAGTTGTTTTGATTATAATTAACTCCAATATCACCCCCTTGCAACAAGAAACATACTAATATAGTGGGAAGATGTGGAAAGTCTTGCTTTAATGCTGCAGCTTTCCCCTTTTTAACCGTCATTCATGTAGTTACCAGGTGGTACAATGGTCGTTGCAATAGCTTTAGATTTGAATGAAGATGATGAGGAGTATGAGGCATTTAGTTCAAGTGACGAAGAATCAGTATCCTCGCAAAAGGCAGAAGAAGATTACCTTGTTGATGATATGGATAAAGAAGTTATGAATATGGTATTTGATATTGAGGAAGACGCATATGAGTTCTACAATTTGTACGGCAAACTCACTGGCTTAGCATTAAGAAGGTAGATGTTAAAGTTAACCAAGATGGTATAGTACGGTACATGAAATTTGCATGCTCTAGGAAAGGAAAAAGACACAGGAGATATTATAATATGATACAGAGAATTAGGCAGTCCAGACCAGAGACAAGGACTGGTTGTTATGCTTTCATGCACATTACACTTGACAAAGCATCAGGAAAATACGTGGTGATTAATTTTGTCAAAGAGCAGGGTCACAAAATGGCTTCTAAATCAAGTATTCCATATTTGCACTCTCATAGGAATGTAACAGATGCTGAATATGCTCAAGTAAGTGCAACGACGAAGGCTGGGGCAAAAATAAGTCAGGTCATGAAATTTTTTGCAATGCAATGTGGCGGCAATAGTAATGTTGCATTTGCATTAAAAGACCTATATAATAGAGTTGACTTGGAAAGAAGAGGGCAGATTGAGGCTTGAGATGCACAATTAGCAATTTCATATTTCAGAGGAAGAAAGGCAAGCGACAACTCATTTTTCTTTGAGTATGATGTGGACTCCAAATCACGGCTGAAGACACTTTTTTGGGCAGATTATGAGTCTCAGATAGATTATAATTGTTTCGGTGATGTCCCGTTTTTTGACTCTACATACAATATTAATGAGTATCATAAGCTGCTAGTTGTTTTCTCCGGGTGAATAATCATCTTAATACTATTGTATTTGGTACTGCTTTGATATCTAGTGAAAATGTGGAACGTTATGAGTGGCTTCTTTAAACTTTCATAATTAAAGGCCACGGGAGGGAAAAAACTGATTGCAGTGATCACCGATGGTGATAAGGCGATGCAATAGGCAATAAATAATTTTTTTCCAGAAACATGACACAGATTCTGCACTTGGCACTTGATTGGAAAATGCTAAAATTAGGTTAAGTCACATGTATTTAGGTCAATCTTTGCCAAGCTGATGAAAAAGGCATATCCTGTGGAGGGCTTTGAGAAAGAGTAGTTTGCAGTTGTGGGCGTAGAGGAAGTAAATAGGTAGATAAAATATTCCAAATGCAGTCATTATGGGCTTAATCACTGCTAAGGGACAATTTTTTGCTGGAATGCACAATACACAGAGGTGTGAGCAAATGAATGCATTTTTCAAGCAGTATTTGAAGAAAAAAATGCGGTTCTACGAATTAGTTACAATACATGAATTAGCTCTCACACACTTGAGGCACACAGGGGCCAAGGCATTGCATGAGACAGAGGATACAATAGTTGTCTTGGCAGCCAAATTGAAAAGCCTAGAGAAGCATGCAGCCGTGGTATATACCCGAAATGTTTTTTTTTTTTCAGGTCAATAGGCACTTAAATAGACAAGGCCATTATAATTGCTTTGATACGAAAGAGAGTTGGAATGGCTGTATATTTTCCTTCAGCAATTATGCAGATGATAGAACTTGGACAGTGGAGTTAAATAGGAGGACCAAACAAATGAAATGGTCGTGCAAGAAAATGGAATGGAAAGGCCTACCGTGTGCGGACATGTTTCATGTAATTGTAATGGAAAACATGCAGTCAATTCCAGAATCTTGCCTATTAAAAAGATTGACATTTCAAGCAAGGGAGGAAGTAGAAAATGAAGTTCTTGAATGGAGACAGGGGATGTATAATGAGTTGGTGCAAACAGCAAGATATAGAACCTTGACATCAGTTTGCAAGAAGATGTGCTACTATGCATCCCACATGGATGATGGATTTGCACGTGTAAGAGCTATTGCTACAAATCAGACTTAATAATTGGAGGAAAGTTTGGGTGGCACGAGGATTTGGTCCTGAAATGAGTGAAAGATCAGTCATGGCTACTGAACATTGTTCTAAGAGTTTCATGGTGTGGGACTCGGAAAGGACGAGCGAAAGGAGATCATGTGCATAGTAGCAAGAACATCTCTGTTAAATGTGGAAATTGCAGGTCAATATTCAATATGATCATATGTGCTAATAATTTTCATTTATTTGGAGTAACAAATCATTTCACTACATAACAATTTTCATACTTACAGGCTGCGGGACGGACACAACAAGTGGACCTGTCCTTGCAATGTCCGTGGACCTCAGGCAAGAGCAAGTGGATAAATTTTGTAGGCAGCATCCCTCCTCCTCAAGTTTCTCTGTCCGGTTGCTATGTCTTCTTCAAAGATCAACAACAGAGACAATTTCTCTCAGGACCAACTTTACTTTTCCTTTCTTAACCCACCAGTCACGTGACTTCACCACAAACCTAATTATCAGGTTACCGTTTATTTTACTCTTTTTCCATTTCAGTTTTATTCACTTTAGAGAAATTTCCAAGTTTATGATGGAAATTAAATTTTTTCTGCAAAAGAGGTGATTTGGTTGTAGCTTTCCAACAATGATGTTCGCATTCAAGAAATGCGAGTTCAACTGAACTCGCATTCCTTGAATGCGAGCTTAGTGGATATTGGAATTTTAAAAAAAAATGTTAATTCTCTAAAACTCGCATTCGGTGAATGCGAGTTCAAGTTAAGTCACATTTCCCGAATGCGAGCTAACTGGGAATTACAATTTACAAAAAAGTTAATTCTGTAATACTCGCATTCATGGAATGCGAGTTCACTGAATATCGCATTTCATGAATGCGAGTTTCTTGGAGCTAGCATTTCAAATGCGAGCTCTGGGAATTAAAAATAAAAATTCTCGCATAGCTCGACAAATTATTCTCAAAATATTGTTGGATTGAGAAAAATTCTGGATTTTGTTGCTAATTTTTTTATAGAAAAAAAAGGAATTGTAGTAATAAAGAAATTATGGTTATAATTTAGTGTTTTGGGTGGTACATTTTAGGATTTTTGGGTTTAGGGTTTGAAAGAATAGTATTTAAAAATAAATCCATGTCAGAAGGGGAAAAAGAATATTTCATAGTAATAAATCAAATTAAAATGAAAATATTTTTATTGAATTGATAAAATTGAAAAACCCCAATGTGTTTGAACCTTGGATGAAAATTTTTTAGTTATATTAGGGAAAATGTGTTGTGTATTGCGAAAATATAAAAGTTCTAACATATATACATCAAGTTCAAGAACTTAATAAACGAGATTAAACAAAACTTGATGTATATATATTACAGCTTTTGTAACTCAAATTTTTTTCATACGGCATCCAAACACATTGGTTTTCCAATTTTATCAGTTCAATAAAATTTTTTTCACTTAAATTTGATTTATTAAAATAAAATATTTTTTCCCTTCCAACACGGATTTATTTTTATATACTACGTCTTGTAACCCTAAACTCTAAATCCCAAACCCTAAACCCTAAAACCCCAAAACCCTAAACCGTAAAAACCTACAACCCTAAAACCCTTAACCCTAAACCTTCCTAAACCCCAAGCCTAAACCCTAAAACCTCGTGTATAGTTTTTTTTAACCATAAAAAATAACTCCCACCTTAACCCCAATATTCACAAGCACTCGTTTACTAAGTTCTCGAACTTGATGTATATGTATTAGAACTTTTATATTTTTAGAATACACAATGCTTTTTCCTTAGCTCATATTTGAGAAATGCGAGATCAAATAACTTAACATGTATCCAAGAAACAGGCTATGCTTAACTCGGCACATTCAATTGTTATCTCAAAAAAAAAAGCTAAATTTGTTTTGCAAAAAATGAATAGTTTAATAGATGAAGGACACTGATGGGACGATTTAATTATTGTTTATCCCCTTTTTTCTACAAGAATTAAACAACTTGAACAAGCAACAGTTGGACAAAAGTATTGACATATGTTGCACAGTATCATCATCAATGGCTTAGCTTCCTTCTTCATTGAATTTGTCCTTTTGCAATTGAATGTACATTGGTTTTCATCATTCTCTTTATTATAAATTAAGCTCTCGTAAGTGTGTTCAAAAAAGCTCTTTTTTCAATTTTCTTTTTTTGTCTAAATGGAGGGCTCGAAAACGAAAAAGATGGATTATGTCGAAATGCAGTTTCCCTCTGCTTGTTGAGCACCTCAAGATGGATTATGTCGAAAAAGTCCAATGATTTGGCTCAATTTCAGGTCCAATTTCATTGCCCCCAAATTCCAGAATTTCTTAGGTTTTGCTGTCTGTTTTCGAGTCGAGAGGCAGAGGAGGCGAAGTTGTTTTTGTTTCAGAATAACTCGCATTCGGTAAATGCGACTTATTATAGTTTGCATTTACCGAATGCGAGAATTACGTGGAAAAACTCTATCCTTCTGCTTTTTTTCTTCTCTCTGAAATAAGTATAGCTCGCATTTGTCAAATGTGAGCTTATTTGAACTCGCATTTGACAAATGCGAACAACCTATTCTCAGGATCTGCTGGTCAAACAGCCCTTCTTATAGAATGAATTTTTTTTTTCAATCATAATTTTGGAATTTTCTCTTCACTTTATGGTTTCCATGTTAACTTGGCTCCACAAGTTTAGAGGGCATCAGCTTTTAACTGAATACTCGGGTTAGAGATACAATTTGTACTGAATACTTGGATCAGTCTAATACCACCCAAATGGTACAAACCACTGTATCATTTTGAAGACGCTTCGTCTGAATACTGGGCCATCCATTGCAGACTAGTGTTGAATAAATTTCCTCAAAGGCATACACTTCATAACATAAGCAGTCAAATTATGTTAGAAGTTTGCTAAATTCTGCCATGGCCAATGTTACTGTACAATGCTAAATTCTGCCATGGCCAATGTCGCTGTACAAACAGTTGTAGTAGTACTCATCGTTTTGTTCTAGGCTTCTTAACGGCTAATCAGCAAGTTATAGCTGAAGTTCGCCGTGCAATGCCTTTAAGAATGTAATATGCAATAGTAGACACGATTAGTAGGTATGTAACTGGCCAATGACATTTCAATGGATAAGTTCTTTTTATCATGAAGAGTTTTAAGATCTTGGTTGATCATCAAGAGTTTTAACATGCTTGTTTTTCTAAGTTCACAACATTTGGGCCAGTTTTACTCAAAGATGAGCCTCTCATGTTTTAGAAATAATTTCCACCTCTCTATCTCTTTCTCTCTCTCATTCTCTCATCTCATCTTATCTTTTCTTTCTTTTTTCCGTTTAATTGTGTATCAATGAATTTGTTGTACTTTTTTCTTTCATTGGCTTTTTTTTATTAAAAGACATCGAAATTAATGGTCTTTTATCTTTTGTTTATTTTTTTAACCCTCCCACTCCTACTCATACCCTCCCTTCATTCTCAACAGTTCGACACAGGATTCAAACCCAAATTTGACCGTGGAAAATACTCTAATAACTCTCCATTGGCATTCATTTACACAGTACTAGAAAAAAAGTGAACACAGCATAACTTGGGTTATAGTTCAGAATTGTGTACAGTTTCAGTGTGTAACTCCATGAAACCCAATTTCTAGACAAATTGAGTGTCACGGTTCGGTGTATTATCAAAGGATACAAGAGACGGATTGTAATTTGACAGTGATCTTTTGTTATTCTGTTTTGATGATTTGGGAGATATACTTTGCAAAACCATGTATCAGATTTGATCAGATTTTCCATGTTTGACGTTAGATCAATTAATGTGCTTGTTGTTTGGGTACAAAATTCAAAAACACACAATTTTGCAAAGATCTTTCTTTCCTAGACCATTTAGCATCCAAATAGATTGGACATCAAATAAAAGCACAAAGGTCATGCAGAATTACTGAATTATTTGATAGGAATATGATTTTTTTTTTCAATTTCAACGTCTGAAATCATAAATAGATAATGAGTAAAAATTAAAAAAAAGGAAAAAAGAGAGCCCTGTTAATTCTGATGAACTTGTTAATCAAGATACACAGATAAACTCACATAACTTTGGAGTCTCTGTATCCCCTTCTTTTTTTTTTTTTTTTTTGGGTGCTTGTGTGTGGCTTTGATTTGTAATCCCTTTGTTGTAGAGAGAAATTCTCTACCCATCAGCATAAATGAAATAAATAAAATATAAAATAAAAAATGCAATAATTCTAAATTGCCAATTATAAAGGAAAAAATTGAAACTTGTGAGTAAAGTCTATAATTAAATAAACAAAGAGAAGTCACAAAAGACGTTGATTGAATTCTATAACTACCCCTACATTCATAACTAGCACCCTCCCTCCCCACACCACAGGCGTTTGTAGCTGTAACACTGATCTAGTATGCCTTAAAAAGAATATAATATAATGTCAGAAAAACTTGTGATAGCCAAAATATCTCCAAATCCTAAACTCCACTCCACAATTCGTACTTAGAAATATCTTCTGAATCATCAGATCACAATTCGAAGTTGGATTCATCTTCTGGGTCAGCAGAGCTTCCAGCATTGCTTTCATATGCCTTCCCTATGATAGGATTGAATACAGCTTCCAACTCTGCCATCTTCTCATCATAGTCTAACTTCTCTGCGTTTTGGTTGTCATCCAACCATTCAAGTGCATCCCTCAGGGCTGTTTCAATGCTCTCTTTGTCATCAGAATCAATTTTTTCCGCGAGCTTGTCATCATCCCGGATGGTGCTTTTCATGTTGTAAATGTAGCTCTCGAGTTTGTTTCTAGAATCAATCTTTTCTCTCAGCTCCTTATCATCGTCTGCGAACTCTTCTGCCTCCTTTACCATCCTATCAATTTCCTCCTGCGTCAGACGGCCCTTCTCGTTGGTGATGGTAATTGAGTTCGACTTCTTTGCTGCCTTGTCCATGGCAGTCACCTGTAAGATACCATTCACGTCCACCTCAAATGTGACCTCAATTTGGGGCACACCCCTGCAACGACATGACAAACATTGTTTAGGAAATCCATCTTAAGGTTGAAAAAGAATTAATTGATTGCGTTACCTGGGAGCGGGAGGAATGCCAGACAAGTCGAATTTTCCTAGCTCATGACAATCTTTTGTTAAGCTCCTTTCACCTTGATAAACCTACAAGTTTCCAGCAAGAAATTGGTTATTTTATTAATGCCAGTTCAAAAAGAATCAAAGATCCCTTCCCAGTAACAATGTAACGAAGTTATCAGTATCTGATCATACCTTGATTGAAACTGTAGTTTGCTGGTCCTGATAAGTTGTGAAGACCTGAGACTTCTTGATTGGAATGCCACTATTTCTTGGAATCAATTTTGTCATAACTCCACCAACGGTCTCGAGCCCCAGACTCAAGGGAGTTACATCAATGACAAGTACATCTGTGGAAAACAGAATGCAGAACCGCATGGATGTCATATTTAAAGTCATTCCCCAAATTAAACCGATCAGAATTAAACAAATTGCCATATAGAAATCACTTACCCTTAGTTTCTTCACCGCCATGACCACCTAGGATTGCACCTTGAACTGCAGCCCCATGAGCTACGGCCTCATCTGGATTGATCCCCCTGCTTGGTTCTTTTCCATCAAAGAAATCCTTCAACAGCTGTTGCACCTTAGGAATCCGAGTGCTCCCTCCAACCAAGACAATTTCATCAATGGCGTTCTTCTCCAAGCCTGCATCCTTCAAGGCCTGCTTCACTGGTGCCATGGTCTTTTTGAATAGATCCATGTTCAATTCTTCAAACCTTGCTCTTGTCAGTGGCTCAGAAAAGTCAGTTCCATCAAACAGCGACTCGATCTCGACGCGCACTTGGTGCTGGTTACTCAGTGCCCTCTTAGCTCTCTCACATTCCTTCCTGAGCTTCCCAAGAGCCTTCTTATCATTGCTGATATCTTTGTTGTATTTCTTCTCAGTCAATTTCACAAAATAGTCCATCACTCTCTGATCAAAATCTTCTCCTCCCAAGTGAGTGTTGCCATTGGTGGAAAGAACCTCAAAAACACCTCCATCAAGAGCCAATATACTAACATCAAAAGTGCCACCGCCAAGATCGAAAACCAGAATATTCCTCTCTTTTTGTTGCTTATCAAGGCCATAGGCAATTGCTGCTGCTGTCGGCTCATTAATGATCCGAACAACGTTGAGCCCTGCAATAGTGCCAGCATCTTTGGTAGCTTGCCTCTGGGCATCATTGAAATAAGCTGCAGATACAAATACACCATGAGAAATCAGAGGCAAAATACCAACCTGGTCAATTAATCATTGTTATTTAGCATTGATGATTTTTATTAAAAGCACGGCAAGATTTCAAGTATCTTAAATTGATAACGTACCTGGAACAGTAACAACTGCATTCTTAACTTCTTTTCCCAAATAAGACTCAGCTGTTTGCTTCATCCTTTGCAGCACCATAGCACTGACTTCCTCTGGACTTAACAACTTCATCTCACCATTCTTCATCTTGACATCAATATAAGGCTTCCCATCTTTGTTAACAACCTTATAGGGCAAGAGCTTCATGTCTCTTTGAACCTCAGGATCATCGAACTTTCTCCCGATGAACCTTTTAACATCAAAGACGGTGGATTCCGGGTTCAGGGCTGCCTGATTCTTCGCAGCCTCTCCAATCAATCTCTCAGTATCGGTGAATGCGACCCATGATGGAGTGATTCTGTTTCCTTGGTCGTTGGCTATGATCTCAACGTTACCGTTTCGATACACCCCCACACAGGAATAAGTAGTCCCCAGGTCAATGCCTATCACTGTCCCAAGATTTTGCTTTTGAGTACCCTCGGCAGCTAATGTTACCCCTCCCAAGAATTCTGCACAATTTTCCAAAGAAGAAGTTTGAGACTACCCTTATATATCTGCCGAATTCAAGCAAAACAACTTGCAGAACTATTTCAAGTTGCAAAATTCTGATTCGAAAGTATAATTAATCTTCTGAAAATTTCCTTCTTTGCCGAGCAATTAGACAGGTGAAAATTCTTGTTCCAAATTAGCACAAAGTAATTGGAGTGTTAAGTTGTTAGACCGTGCAATCTTTTCTTCTTTCTATGCATAATTCATAGATATATTTGCGCTAATAGTCTCTGGAAACATTACTGTTAACATGCATGCAGGAAAACGAAAAGCTAAAAAAATTTCAAACACAAAAAAGTTGAATGAAGTTATCCAAGAAAATCCAGTATAGAACGATACTACCAAACTGATGATCTTTAGAAACAAATAAGTAATTCCAATAAAATAAAAAAATAAAAAAAAAACCAACTATGAACTAGTACCTGAAACGAAGAGAAGAAGCAGCCAAAATGCTTTATTCTTCGCGGAAGAAGAATAAGCCATTGCTTTGTATCTGAAGAACAGAGAATAATAAACTATCAAGAATATTGATACTAATGTGTATTGCAATCTGAAGGTCTGTATTTATAGCTTAGCATCGTGAGAAAAAAGTGTCAAAGAACTATCCAAATCTTGAATTGGTTGGGATGACGCGACTTTTTGAAAAGAACCAATTTCATTGGTTCAAACGCTTTCCACAACGTCACTTTGTGTTAAACCGTGGAAGGGAGGGATTGCATTTCTTTTCTCACTACAACTCGGTTTATTTTTCTTTTCTTTTCTTTTCTTTTTTTAATTTCATTATATATTTGTCTTCGTTGAGAATGATTTGGATTATTCTTTATACTCAAAAATGAAAATGATAAAAACTTGAGTTTTCAATTTAACTTTTTTTTTTAATTTTTATTTCGAGTTGGAGAAGGATGTGACTTGATAAGAGGGCAAAGAGATAGTTTCCAATTTAACTTTGCAAACTTTGAATTAATAAACAAAAGGAATGGTTGTATATTCGGTATCGTTGCTAAACTCATAAACCTAGCAAACTATACGTGATTTTACTTTTAAAGGCTTTCAATTTTACTTTAAAATTTTTTTTTCGAAATATGAAGTTTAATTTTGATTTTTCAAAAAAAAAATCACATTTACTAGGATTTCTAATAATTCCACCAGACTGCATTGTTGACCTTTTATTTCCGATGTTAATTTGAAATTATTTAGCATTTCTCTAAAATTCAAAGTCCATAAAGAATATGATTCTTTTTCCATTTTCTGTATATTTTATTTGAAAATCATAAGTTATTGACTAAAATTCAAGTCCACAAAGAACTCAATCCTCGGACTTTGTAACTTCTGCGATATCAAGGCTAACGTGTCATTTTGATATTGGATCGAGGACGCGGAACAGATTCACCTGTGCACTGCAAAGTAGCAAAACCTATACGTCCCTTCGTGACATTGTACATATTTGCGAGAACACTCTGGCAAATAACTTTTGCTACCCAAGAACTTTCAAAAACTGTAAATTAACCCCTATAATTCTCTACCATGGATTGAAATTCTTCGTTTATCTTTGATCTTTTAGCCAATTTACGTTATGGAATATATACAAAAAGAAAAAAATAAAAAAAGAAAATAACCTTGAAAAAAGAAATGAAAAGCATAATTAGTGAAGACAAAACCTAGGCATTATGGATACTTCTTCTCTTTGTTTCACGTAATTCATAAAATAGTTTTTTTCTTGACACAATGATGGACTTTTTTTTTTCTTTGTTTTGTTAATCTTATTTTGGATTCATCTCACTTTGATGGGATAGTCATACATTGCCTTTTCTAATTTCAAATATATATACTTTACCTCATTAAATTACCATAGGCAGTGATTCTTAAAGGAGAGATAGAATGTCAACTTTCTATATGACCGAAATATCATTAGGGACAAAGTGTTATCTTAATCAATTCATCATATTTTATTGGAATGGTGCTGGAATGTGTAAATAAGCAATCATGTTGGATTAAACTTTTTTACTCCAATAGACGTAGGTGAATGACCTGTGAACATTTTGAATTTGACTTTGCACTCTACGTTTTACAGTTAAACTAGTTAATGTATACACTGTTTTAGAAAGATTTTATTCATATTATTATCACTTAGTTGCTTTTGGGGAATAATGGTATTCCACAATTTTTCCCTTTCCTTGGTCATATTAAACTATGGAATATCTACATAGTTTTATCTTCTAGTTATTCCCTTGATAACAACTACTTTCATTATTGTAGGAACTCTAAATTATGATCAAAATGTCTTCTCTCTCTTTCTTTTGGTAGGAATACGTAGGATGCATCTGATAAAACTGAAATTTAAAATCTGAAATCTGAAATCTGAACTCTGAATCTATTAAGTGATTGAATTGTTTAGTACTAAATCTAACATATTTGAATGTATATTACATTAAGTGATAAGTGAATAGCTTATCACTTAATTTTGGGAGCAAATTTTACTTAGAAAATTTAGTGCCACTTAATTTATTCAGACATTCTATTTTTGGTTATCAAATGGTCTGAACGTATTAAGATCTGAATCCATTAAATTTAATTGAATTGAGTTATCAAACAGAGTCTTACTCTTCTCTTAGAGCACGTACTTTAGTTGACCAGCTTCTCTGACCCCATGTTTGATACGTAGGAATGACCTGGAAAGGAAAGGCTTTTCCAACTAGTTCATTCCATCTCAGCGTTTGGTATGGTTCATTTAAGTTGGAAAGCCTTTTCCACCTGGAATGGTCATTCCAACTTTTTCCTGGAATCCCATTCCTTAGAAAAACTTGGGGAAAGTTCTTTCCACCTTCATCCTAAAATGCCTAAATAGTAGGATGTCAAATTTATCCTCATAAATTTTGTACATTTCATCATGATATCTTGGGCTATTTTTATGTTTAATTAATATTTGAATGTAATTTTTCATAATAATTAATTATCGTTGTAATTAAAATAATTTTTCTTTTTTTATACTAGGAAACAAATGTTTTAAGTTATTTTTTGACTTTTGAACAATCGTACAAGAATTTTTCTTGAATCTTAGCAAAATTGAAAACAGATTAAAAAACAATTATAACCATTTGACTTCATGTAATTTATATTTTACGATGCTAACTATAATTTCTAGGAAATGTAAAATTTTAACTTAGAAATGTATGTATTAAAATGAATTAAATACTATAAATGAAGAATTTTGAAATCAATTCTCATTTAGTTTTGAAGTAAAAATATCAAAATTTCATGTAAATAGATAAAGACTATTATAGAATAAATAAAAAATAATAAGACATATTATATCTTATAAACTAATTCAGGGCAATTAAGTCAAATTTGCATTCAGTATTCTATTTTGACATTTGAATATTAATTTTATTAAATATTGAAAATTGAGTATACATTCCATTCTGACTTGTTTACCAAACGCTGGAATAATAAATTTTTTTTCCTCATCATTCTGGGTAGAAAGACTTTTCCATTCTGGGCATTCACACGTACCAAACGAGGGGTGAAAGTACAGGCATACATTTAAGGAGATAGCATTAATTGCAAAAGCACCATGTCAAACATGCTGGATTGCAAGGCAATCACTTGAGATCGGAAGTCGTAGTGGGTTTCATCCTGCAATTGCACCAAGGATGGCATAGGGCATTGCACGACTCCGACTTGCTAGCTACCTGAAGTGATTATAGGCTTTATCCATCCGGAGGTCATCAAGAGAATTCTTGATTGTTGGTTGTGAATCTTCAATGTTGGCGGACAGATGCAGTGATGAGAATCCTAGAGCTAAATCATTTGCCATTAATTTTACACTGATTAGATTTAATGCACACATATGCAAATGCAATTACTAGTCTCCGGGGAAGGAGGGAGTGTAAGTGAGAAATCCGAATTCGAGACCTTCTACTCACACTAAAAAAAGAAGAAAAAATTGCTAGTTCTTAGATTGATGATCTTTTTCAATTATGCATGAGGGACAAATGAATATAAAATAATTAGTTGTAGGATGGCAAATAATAAAGTTTTCTTTTAGTTTCATCCCACCAATGTGAATAAAAAGATTGTGGAGGTTTAAGGGTTATAAAAATACTTCCCTTGTAGATCTTCATGATTCCCATATTCTTTCCTTTTCAATCTGTTCCTTTCTATCCAAACGCACTTAAAGTGACAGTCTTTCATAGTCTTTTAAGGAAATAATTGATTATCATTCCTTTGAAAGGTCATGTATCATAAGAAAATAGAAACCCTTTAGTAAAAATAGTTAGATTCATCATTACAAGAAGGAAAAGGTTATTTGCAAAACAAATCTATTTTAGTTCTTCTTCTTCTCATAATTTTTTTTGCCCCTCAAGGGATTCCAAATGAATAAATTTTAGATTTCTTACGAAATGGGAATGTGAAAGTGACAAAATTAAAATTTATACCTTTGGACATCATGAACACAGCTAGGAGGAATAACGGGAAAATTCTCAATTTGGCCATCGATTTCTAGTAAAATTGCTAGGTATTTTTCTATGTTTTGGCAAGGAGGGCTTTGTTTTGTTTTGGAAGTAACTATTTTAATACTGTAAATGATAGCTTGATCTTGATGATGCTCATATAGTGAGCAAGACGGAGATAAGAAGCAGAGCTGTGAGATTTATCTGGTGAGCGAGAACTTGGTAACAAAGAGGCACTGCTATTTCACAATTCATTTATTCTAGGGAAGGGCATACACGATGTGTGCATATATTAAAAAATATTCATAAAGAAAGAAATAATTTGTTGATGATTATTAAAAATTTTAACAAGCTTATAAATAGTAATTTTTTAAAGAAATGAGGTTATTTGTGGTTTTTTTAATCGATTAATAGGTTATTAAATACTAGAGACCTCACTTAGAAGAGTACAGTGACAGTAGTTATAGGAAAAATATAGTGATAACAGTTACGTAGGAGTGCGAAGTTTAATAAATAAGATGTAGGGATTTATGCTGTGTTGAAAAGATACATTTGCAATAAAAAAAACAATGACATAATTTTTTAACACTAATTTCCCAGCTCACGCTTTATGTATAGCCTTTTTATTTAATTTTGTCCTTTTTTCATCTTCAGAAGGATAAACTTTCTCTATCATTATGATTTCTGAAATAGAACTAACTTTCTCTATCATTATGATTTCTGAAATAGAACTATCTCAATTTCATATAAAATTTATGTAGAATTTTTGAAAAAGACTTTTCTTCATAAGAAAAAACTTACTATATTTGGGATCTTATTCTACACTGCTACTCAAAATCTTAGTGGATCAATTACATTACAATAGTGGATTCCTAACTTTTATCTCACACCATGGGATGACAGAGGTATCTCCAATCATGATATAAAGAGATATAGATAGAAGAAAAGTTTTTTTCTTTTCAAAGAAATGAATAGTATTTTTTTTACTAATTAGTAGATTTTTGAATAGTGGAGACTTGATGTGGGGAGAATATAATAGCAACAATTATGAAAAGACAATTATATAGAAGTGGGAAGTTGAATAGATAAGACGTGGATATATCATGTTGAATGTTGAAAGGGTACATATGAAATAACAAATGGTGACATAATTTTTGAATACCAAACCCCCACTGTTAGCTTTATATAGAGAGATGTCACCAAAAGCAAAGCTAATATGTGGATGATGACTTCAAAAAGTTAAACGGATTCAATTAATGGACCACTTTAATTCATTTTAGGATCTGGAGCATCTACAATTTCCCAATTTTTAATGCGTGATATATATGATCTTGTTCCCGATTGTTCTAAATTTTGTAAAATCTGATTATAGAAATTAGTTAGAATCAACAAAAATTACCGTTTGGGTGATTATAAATTTTAGCTCTTTTAGTGATTAGAAAATCTATAATCGAAATACAAAAGTAAACATCACAAAAAACTAATTATCCAAAATCAAAATTTATAATCAGTTAAAATAATCAATTGAGAACAAAGCCCAAAATCTAGATAGTAAGTCAATAGATGTAAATATTAAAAGAATACTCTAGACACTAAATAATAACATGTAAAAAATACTAATGCATGGTGGGTAGATGAAGATGACTTAAAAAAGTTGAATGAAATTCAAGTATTGTACCCACTTTAAACCATATAGTTTGGATCTAGAACATCTATGGTTCCTCACTACCAAATACATGGTAGAATATAGATAGATATTAGGGAGAATAGATGTAAACACTGTAGAAAAAAATTTAGATCAATAACAATATGAAAAAGACCCAAGAATTTTTATCATCCATTGAAATTTGCTTTTCACATTTAATCTCATTTTTTCAATTTAAAATTAGAAAGCCATCGCCCATGGCCGTAAGTCGCATTTCCAGATCTGAAATGCATTTCTATATTTTCGATAGCACCCGAGCCAATCGCATTGTGCCCTCTCAGGGATGGCAACAGCAGGGCGGGGCGAAATTGGGTGGGCACGTCGGGATTTTCTCTCCTTGCTTTAAATGGGGTGGCCCCTTGCTACAATAGGTAAATGAATAGAGATAATTATTGTTATATTTTATAATTGTTGACTAATTATTGAGGTTAGGCCAAACTGTTTACTTATCTAGTGCGGTTAGGCTTGACAATCTAAAATTTGATTTGGTTAGGTTTGGTCCAAAAGAGGGTCTGATTTGATGTCCTGTTTGAACATATAGTCGAAAAAGTACAAAACGGAGAGGTATTAAAAATGCAAATTTTTCCTCTCCATGGTAGAGGTTTCTCTCTCTTAGGTAGGGTGGGCAAAAAAACCCGCCGATCAGAAAACCCGTCCGATCCGATCTGATCCGATTCGAAATTTAAGATACCTGATCCGATTTATCTCATCGGATCATATTGAGGTCGGGTACCCGTAAATATCGGGTACGGATACGAGTCAAAAAATAAAAACCCGCGGGTACCCGACCCGCAGGGTATATTATATAAATATTAAAAAAATTAGGGGTCAATATATAATTTAATATGTTTTAAATTTTAACCCTAATTGAAAATTCAAGCAGTAATAGTACATTCGGTTCTTATCTTCACTCTGTCTCCAACTCCAAGTCTCCACTTTTTTCTCTCTAAAATATGATCGACGACCACCATTAAAATTCTAACAAAAGTTCAACCTAGTGTCCTCCTCTTTCTTCAACTTTCTTATCAAGTGTAACATGAAAAGACTGCTTTAAGATAATTTATCCTCTACTATCTCTCATTTATTTTCAAACTTTTGATTCAACCTAATGCTCCGAAGTGGTCATTTTTAGATTGGAATTTGTTGGAGGTTAGTTCAGAATTTTGTTATTATTATTAGTTTCAGGGACATTTTTATTTTTTAAATTATCATATTAGTGATTCATTTTTATAGACTAGTAGTAGTAGTAGTATATATTGGGTTGGTGTGGTTGTTTGACTTTTCTCTGTAATTAAACACCTACAATCAAAACTTTTCAACTTAAATTGTATTCAAAAGTGTAATGAAACTTTATTTTGTCTATTACATATTATAATAATTTGTATTGGATACTTGAGAGTTGAGAGACTGGTTTGATTGTTGGATGAAATGTGTGATAGAATATTGATGTGTGGACTTTGAAATGTGTTAATTTTGGATTGTTAAATCTTTGACGAAATATGTTGGATCTTGGATTGTTGAAATGGATTGATTTTAAACTGTTAAATCTTTAATAAAATGTGGTCATTTATCAATAGAAAATTGAAATTTAAGAGCGGGTACTCTATATCCCGACCCGTTTTTTGCGGGTACTCGAGGATCGGGTACCCTAGAACATACGAGGTGGGTTAGGGTCGAAAATTTGCTGACTCGATAGGTTAGGGTCGGGTCAACCAAATTCCATTAGGGGCGGGTACCCGACCCGTGCCCACCCCTACTCTTAGGAAGAGTGCTACTTCCTCCCAGGTGGGAGTTTGGAAAAAATTTCAAACCTTCAAAACTTCCCTCCTCCCTTTCAACTTAATCTTTTCAAACCTGCAATAATGTGATATGAAAAACTACAATAGCTCGAATGACTGCACCCAACACCTTTTATTGCATTGATAGCTCAGTTGGTCTTCAATCAAGGAGCATCCAGAGGCCGACCACGTAATAGTTGCAGAAGGAAGTGCTGTCAAAAAGCAGGTAGGTAAGCCATTTATTTAAGTTTACGGTTATAAACTATATTTCTTGCCTTTTGCTTTCGTGAGGCTTAATAGATTTCTGAAATCAGTTTATCAGCTCTGCATTTACACTGTGAACTGGGAATCTTTTCTATTTTTCCTAGCTACCTTTAATTAGAACTAGTTCATAAGTAGTGACAAGTGTGGGGTATATGATAAGTGTTTATTTTACATGCTTTTAGTATGTTTAAGTACTTAGTTTTTGTGTGTTTTAGTTATTTTTATGGCTATTTAACTAGGGTTTCTAGTGAAATTCTACATTTTATGGTTTAAATAGAGAAAATGCATTTTTATGGATGAATGTAGTGAAAACTTCATGTTTTTGTAGGATTAAATGTTCAACTAAAATGAGGTGAAAATGAGAAAATAATTTGCCAAGAAGTCTTGACGAAAAGTTCAGATTTCACAATTTTGGAGCAGATTCGCGACCCAATACGCGATGCAACCAATGAAGAAAAAGACTAGCTCGCGAATCCCTCTCGGTGGAAGCAGGGGAGCTGATCCGCGATGGGATCCGCGAGCCTATGCCTCGCGGATCTGGGTCGCGGATCCCTGACAATGACTGCTGCAAGTTGCAGCCAAAATCCAGTTTTTCCAGCTCAATTTTCAGACAAATTTCAATGAAAGCTGCGTGAAGAATCTGTGAAGTTGAAGAAACAACTCATAGCAAATTCAAAACACAATTTGCTTCAACTTTACAACTCATTTGAGATTGAAATTCAATGGATTCAATGCATGAAGACACACTTTGAAGAATTCAAGAAGATGAAGATTCATGAAGACATCTTTCTTGACTTTTGAAGGCCAAATTTGTCATGTGTTCACATGATACAATTTTGGAGGTTTATGAATTCAATCATCTATAAATAGGGCCTCTTGTAGACAAAAAAAAATAAGAATTAGAGAGAGAAGAAGGCTAGATTCACTACTAAAATGTAGTCTTCACTAGTTCCTTAGTTTAGTATAGTTAGTAGTGTAGTTATAGTGTAATTCAATTATGTTTAGCTAAGTTATTGTGTTGAGTTATGGATGAACTTTCTATGTCTTGTTTGTGATATTTACATGATTATTTGATGCTATTATTTGAGCAAGTATTTAGTACTTTGGCTTTTCTAATCATGATTAACCGACCATTAATTGTGTTCATTTAAAGGTGTTAAAGACACTAGTTCATGAAGTTCTAAACCTAGGAAGTCACTCACTAATGTAGGGTGACGCCTTTGTGGCTTTAGTGATTTATTTCATGTAATTTCATTGAGCAAATGAGCTTGTAGTTAATTCCATAACCACGCTAGTAGGTATGGTTTGACTATGAGTATAGTTGATTCACTACGAAAGTATGTTTCACGTGCATTAGGAGATTATGCCATGCTTAGCCAAATTAATATCATTAATGCAACTGGTAGTTTCATTTGCAAGAGTAGTAAGGAATTCCATAACTTGAGGAGCTCTTAATTGTTATTTTACTTATTTTATTCCATGTTTGTAGTTTAGATTTAATTTATATGCTTGTGACAGTCTAAATAATAGAGGAGTCCGAAAATCACCGGTACTTGACACTCTTCCCTGTGGGATCGACACCTATACTACCCTATGCTCGATAAACGATCTGTATACTTGTAGAAACGGGGTTGTTTAGGTTTTATTTAAAATTTGGTGTAGTGTAAAAACCTCGTCAAGATTTTGGCGCCGTTGCCGGGGAAGAATTTGTTCAATATCGGTGCTAAGAACAATTCTATTACTTTAGACATTTTTATATTTATGTTTTTAGTTTATGTCTTTTTAGCTATTCTTCTTAACTAATCTTGCTTTTAGTGTATTTGAAAGCATATTTTAGGTTTCAAAGAAGGATAGCAACAAAGTGGATCAAAGCTTGAGAGAAGGAAGCTTGGCAATGGACCCCTACAATTTTCAAGGCTATAATTATGGAGGTAATCAAAGGATGTTCGAAGGTATGTCATTTGAAGATTGCACAAGGAGTATTAATGCTAAATTTGATTATATTACATTAAATGTGCAAATGGATACCATTACGAATTTTCTTGAACAAAAAAGGAATGCTAATGCTTTTAATTCTAATTATGTGGTTTGTGACTTGTGTGGAAGTAATCATGCTACACATACATGTATGCAAGCACAACATGTGGATTATTATGATGAATTTCAGCATTACAATTCTTGTTTTGGTCAAAATGGTGCTAATTGTGATAATCCTTACACTTATGGTTGGAATAATTCATGTGTTTATGATGATTCTTCATGTTTTTATGATTACCAACCTAATGGTGTTCCACTTGACTCAAAGCCATCTTGGGAAATAGCTATAGAAAAGTTAGTTAATCCACCTTTATCTTTGGAGCAAGAAAGATTAGCTAATGATTCTAAGCCATGTTGGGAAGTAGCTATTGAAAAATTAGCTAATACAACTTCCAATAATTTTGATAGGGTTGAGAAAAGATTAGATGAATTAGCTTTTCACTTTGAAGGAATACAAGACCAATTGCATAATTTGTGTGAAGTTATTTCATGTAGTGAAATGCCAATTGACCCTAACATCAATGGTGAGAATGTTGTGTGTGAAAGTGGAGTGTATTTTGATGAATGATGAATCTTATTTGCATTTTAATGAAATGTCCATTTCACATGATGATAACTTTGGAATGAATTTTGAACCTCAAGAGGTAAGCATGAATGATGTTTCTATAACCCCTTTTGAGAAATGTGGAAAATGTATAGATTCCAAGGTCATCATAATCCACGAAGGCCATATGGACATTCCTTTGGTAAGTTTTCAAGTGGTGGAACAAGGTAATATCTATGACTCACTTGAAATTGGTAAACCATTTCCTTCTTTCTTATCATTTGGTTATATGACTTACGTGATTGAGTCACCTTTTAATGATTCACCTCGCTCTCAAATGGTGGATTACTCTTTAACTAAACCTCCTTGATGAATAAGTAATATAGTCAAGCTAATGACTATAAAAGAGCGCTAGTTGGGAGGCAACCCATCAATTTATGTTATTTTTGTTAGTTCTAATGTTTGAGCATGTGTATTATATGTTTTTAAGTGTGTTTGTTTTGTTTGTTTTGTAGGAAAATCAAACATGGCAAAAGTGACCTTTTTGGTGCGGAGTGAATAGTAAAATGCAAACAACTTGGTACCTCAATTTGTGTTTTAGTTGTTAATGAATCAAGAAATGAGGTTAGTTATGTTATTTTGATCATTTTACATGTGTAGAAGAGGTGTATGTCATAATTAACAAGCAGGGTAATTAAACTGGAAATAGGAGAAAAAAGTTTTTCAATGAAACAGTTGCAGAAAAATTACAGAATCAACTTTCCAGCAAGATCCGCGATCCAATACGCTACGTAAGACTCGCGGATCATGAGCCTCGCGGATCAGAATCAGAGAATATTTCTGACGAACCGCGAACAAGATATGCGATGTAATACTCGCGGATCCTTAACCTTGCGGCTCAACTTCTGAGAAGTCCAAATTAAAAACACGAGGCTTGAAACGCGAAGCAAGCTTCGCTGATCTCGATCCGCGTATTGGATCCGCGATGTATACATCGCGGATCGTTTCCGTGGATCCTGAGCCAGAAACTAAAAAACGAAAAGTCGCGAACCATTTCTTCATCTTCTTCATCGCGACTCACCTGCAAAAACACACACCAGCGCACCTTTTTCACACACACTACACTAAATCCTCCTTTTTCCTTGCTAATCTTCAAGATAATCATCAACCCAACCCCTAGTGACCATCAATGAGTAGTTTTATCCGATTGAAATCAAACAAAAACACCTAAAAATCAAATTTTTGGAGAAATTAAGCCTAGGGTTTCCGATTTTTAAATCTTCAAATTAGTGGCTATTTTGGGCTAAATTCAAGGGGCTTTTTGCATCAATCATCTCTCCATTCATCCTTCTACTGATTCCAGGTAACATTCCTTAAT
This sequence comes from Gardenia jasminoides, assembly GCA_013103745.1. Lineage (NCBI taxonomy): Eukaryota > Viridiplantae > Streptophyta > Magnoliopsida > Gentianales > Rubiaceae > Gardenia > Gardenia jasminoides. The sequence goes on along the minus strand of CM023096.1, from coordinate 1,083,398 downwards.
TTATATTCACGAATTTCGATTTCCCAATTTCATGTTCTTGAGCAATTTTTGTAAAATTTTGGGTTTTGATTTTCGTGATTAATTGTTGTTAGTTCTTGATTCCAGTATACTTATTAATGATGTTTAAGCATGTTTTGTGAAGAAATTATGGGAATGTGCTAATTTTTAGTGAAGATTAAATTCTTGAAATTCCTATAAAATGCTCAATTTGGGATTAATGCTTAGCATGATTGAAAATGTATTTGGTTGATATTATGGAGCTTAAAATTATCCTTGGATGCTATTTGTTCCAAATGTGAGGAATTTTGGGATCATTTTGATAATTTTTGTCAATTTTTGCCTAATTTTGGAATTCAAATTTATCTGTAGAAAATGGCAATTATTGGTGAATTTGAGCATATTCATGGTTTTTAAATCTTGATATGGAGTATGTTGTATATATTCGTACTGAGATTTAGAGGAATTTTTGGGAAGTTTGATGAAAGTTGTTATTTTCAAATTTATTTCAAGGGGATGATGCTTTGTTGACATTTGGATTGAATTTGATGATTTTTATGCTTTAATTGGTTATTTGACAAATTGTTGAAATTTACTTGATTAGTAATGTGCTTAAAAATTGTAATTTTGGCAATTTGTTAGATATTATGGCACATACTAGAGGAGGTCTTCGTCGACATTCACCATCTTCTACTTCAAGTGGTGAAGAAGAGCAACGTGAACCATCACCTCCACCACAAAGGCGACGACCGAGGAGGACTACTACTAGAGAGCCACCACCACCAGAGTATGATGCCATTCGGTTCACTTCAAAAGAGAACCAAGAATGGTACGAGGCAAGGGAGCATAAGGGATTCATTTTTGAGATGCACGTGGCTCCCGACGTCAATGCTGAATTCAAACTCACTGAAGCTTTTGATATATTTGGTTGGGGACCGATTCTCACATTGCCAGATCACTATTACCCTCAACTAGTCAAGGAGTTCTATGCCAACGTGGTGAACAAGTCCGGGCATAGTGGAGAAAATATCAGATCCTATGTTCGAGGGAGACGGATTGAGATCGAGCGAGCCACATTGGCTCAACTTCTTGGAGTACGAAATACTGGTCCAGCAGTAGATTTGAAGAAAGAATTCCATGCCCCAGATAGGCATTGGGAGATGGGACATGCAATGGCTCGATTTCACATTGAGCAAGAATTTACTCGCTCCCAACAAAAGGCGACAGTGAAGGCCAACAAGTTGGATGATCGATTGAGATTAATCACATATCTGTTTGCCCACAACGTCATTCCCAAGAAGAGTAGATTGAATGAAGTAAGAAAGAGTGATTTATACTTCTTGGACAAGATGTTCCATGACCGGACATCTTCATTTGCCAACATTCCTCTTCCCAATATTATTAACTGCTATATGAGGACTGCGGCTAGGCATTCTACTACTGCTTACCGATTTGGCTTCCCATGGCTTCTCTCATTTCTTTTTGAGCGGATGGAGGTGAACTTGGATGGAGTTGAGCAAAGGCCTGTCAAGTCAACTTATGAATTGAACTATTTTGTTCTAAATGACTTGAGTATTTCAACGGCAAATATTCCTCATCCTCGAGGTCGGCAATCTCAGCCCACTTCACAATTTGAAGTTGGAGGAACTTCAGGAACAGCTCACGAGGAAGAAGGAGGAGTCGGCACCTCGACTGTTATTCCCCACACCGGTCCTTCTACTTCAGCTCCTCCTAGGCAAAGGACGATTTGGGAGCGAGTTTTAGCCGCCATTGGGTGTTTGGAGACTCGTGTCAATAAAGGTTTCAATCAAGTAAACACCCGCCTCGACACCATGGATACTAGAATTCATCGGATAGAAGACCACTTGCACATTCCAGGAGGTGGGGAGCAGGCTCAAGGAGGCCATGGTGACAACCAAGGAGGGGGAGATGGACAACAATGAAGACCATGTTATTTCCTTAGTTTTATTGTTTTTTATGTCCTTTTGAATTTATGCATTTTCCTTCCTTTCTTATGCAGCAATTTGTGGACTTGTAGAGGATGTTCGTGATATTCTGGACTTTTCTGGACCTCTGCCATATTAATTTGGGGAGTTTTACTGTTTTAAGTTTTCTAATTCCCCTACACATTGAGGACAATGTGTATTTTAGGTATGGGGGAGAGGTTTAATTATTTTATATGCTTTATGTGCTTAAATGACTTTGATATATGTTTGGAAATGTTTATGTGATTTGTTTGTGTTGAAAATTTGGGTTGTTGGCAGGGAGTTTGGTCCAGTTTTAAGGGGAGACTCTGCCAAAATTTTTCCAAATATTTGTTCAAAATTGTGAAATTACCCCAAAATTTTTTACTTTGATATGCTTTATGTGCTTAAATGACTTTGATATATGTTTGGAAATGTTTATGTGATTTGTTTGTGTTGAAAATTTGGGTTGTTGGGGAGTTTGGTCCAGTTTAAGGAGACTCCAAAATTTTTCCAAACATTTGTTCAAAATTGTGAAATTACCCCAAAATTTTTGAAAATTTTTCAATTTGATCCACAAAGGAGGAAGTTTTAAGTATCACTTTTTCAAATTTTCTCATCTTTTTGAAATAACTTTATGTGAATTGGTAAATTCAATTTATATTTGATTTGGAATTAGTGATTATGTGATTTGACCAATTGTCTTTTAGAAAGTATATTTTGTAAAATGAGGAAAATTATGCCTATAATTTTAGTTGTTAAATGATATCTTTTCTTTTACTTACTTATACAAAGAGGTGATTGATATAGTTAAGTCAATAAGGCTCCTTTTCCATGAATTAAAGTTTTAGAGGGAACCTTCTATAATAAAAAAAAAACTCTAATTATTCTTGTGCTGAGTAACCGGGAGTCTTCATCTAAAAATGTCGATTTTCGCATAAAAAGGCGCTTGAGTAAGGAGAAATTGAATAAAGAGAAGTTGAGTAACCGAAGATTTTCACCTAAAAGTGTCAATTTTCGCGTCAAAAGACTTTTCTATTATTTAAATAAAGTATAATCCCTCTAAACAAAAAGAAAAAAATAATTGTAGAAAAAGGAAAGCCAATTCATTGACTACATGAATTACCTTTTTGTGTAATTAGGTCGAAGTAAAAGGTTGAAATTTAACTTGTTTAAATTTAGGGTATAATTAGCTTTCTTTTACTTAATTATTATGAGTATTCGAGGTGATTGGAATTTTTGCATAAAATTGATTACTAAGTTGTGGAGATTGACTTTTAAAATTCACATTGGTTATTTCAAAACACTTAAATCATTGTTGGTTTGTATTTCTAATTGCTTGAGGACATGCAATGATTCAAGTGTGGGGGAATTTGATAAGTGTTTATTTTACATGCTTTTGTTTTTCGCTACAGTAATGCTACAGTACTGTTTTTGAAATACAACTCCAAAAACACCTAATCCAAACGAACCCTTAGTTTTTATGTGTTTTAGTTATTTTTATGGCTATTTAACTAGGGTTTCTAGTGAAATTCTACATTTAATGTTTTAAATAGAGAAAATGCATTTTTATGGATGAATGTAGTGAAAACTTCATGTTTTTGTAGGATTAAATGTTCAACTAAAATGAGGTGAAAATGAGAAAATAATTTGCCAAGAAGTCTTGACTAAAAGTTCGATTTCACAATTTTGGAGCGATTCAAGCCAATACGCTGATGCAACCAATGAAGAAAAGACTAGCTCACTAATCCCTCTCGGTGGAAGGGAGCTGATCCGATGGGATCCCGAGCCTATGCCTCATGGATCCGGGTCGGATCCCGACAATGACCGCCAAGTTGCAAATCCAGTTTTTCCAGCTCAATTTTCAGACAAATTTCAATGAAAGTTGCGTGAAGAATCTGGTGAAATTGAAGAAACAACTCATAGCAAATTCAAAACACAATTTGTTTCAACTTTACAACTCATTTGAGATTGAAATTCACTGGATTCAATGCATGAAGACACACTTTGAAGAATTCAAGAAGATGAAGATTCATGAAGACATCTTTCTTGACTTTTGAAGGCCAAATTTGTCATGTGTTCACATGATAGAATTTTGGAGGTTTATGAATTCAATCATCTATAAATAGGGCCTCTTGTAGACAAAAAAAATAAGAATTAGAGAGAGAAGAAGGCTAGATTCACTACTAAAATGTAGTCTTCACTAGTTCCTTAGTTTAGTATAGTTAGTAGTGTAGTTATAGTGTAATTCAATTATGTTTAGCTAAGTTATTGTCTTGAGTTATGGATGAACTTTCTATGTCTTGTTTGTGATATTTACATGGTTATTTGATGCTATTATTTTAGCAAGTATTTAGTACTTTGGCTTTTCTAATCATGATTAACCGGCCATTAATTGTGATCATTTAAAGGTGTTAAAGACACTAGTTTATGAAGTTCTAAACCTAGGAAGTCACTCACTAATGTAGGGTGACGCCTTTGTGGCTTTAGTGATTTATTTCATGTAATTTCATTGAGCAAATGAGCTTGTAGTTAATTCCATAACCACGCTAGTAGGTATGGTTTGACTATGAGTATAGTTGATTCACTACGAAAGTATGTTTCACGTGCATTAGGAGATTATGCCATGTTTAGCCAAATTAATATCATTAATGCAACTGGTAGTTTCATTTGCAAGAGTAGTAAGGAATTCCATAACTTGAGGAGCTCTTAATTGTTATTTTACTTATTTTATTCCATGTTTGTAGTTTAGATTTAATTTATATGCTTGTGACAGTCTAAATAATATAGGAGTTCAAAAATCACCGGTACTTGACACTCTTCCCTGTGGGATCGACACCTATACTACCCTATGCTCGATAAACGATCTGTATACTTGTAGAAACGGGGTTGTTTAGGTTTTATTTAAAATTTGGTGTAGTGTAAAAACCTCGTCAGTATACTTGCTTATACTTCTGTATGAGCCCTATGGCGGAAGAGTTGGCAGAAATGATGCAGCAATTTGCTCTATCAAGTTTAGAGCTTCAGGCTACAAATCTGGGTAATGAGGACCTGGATTTGGTATCAAGGAATGCAGTAACAGTTTAATGGGGAAAATCATGGGAGAAAAGATCGTAAACTATACTGGTGTGAAAAATTTTGTGAATGCTGCATAGAGTTATCCTAAAGACCTTAGAGCAATTGAAATAGGCCTGAACTGGTTCAATTTGTGTGCCTCAAGAAAGCGACAGAGATAGAATTACTTAGGAGGGGCCGTAGATCTTTGACAATCAGATACTTGTGATGAGTAGATGGTTTGAAGGAATTGAGGATGATGCGAAGGCTTTTCTCCTGGCCCCTTTATGGGTGCAAGTGTGGAATCTTTCACTTCACTGATATCTAGAGAAGGAGGTTGAAAAATTGGAAGAGTTGTTGAACAAGTTAGAGATGTCATAATCCCACAGACAGGAGGGAAGGAAGGAAGGCATCTGAAGATTTTTGTAACAGCAGATCTATCTAAACCTCTCTTAAGAGGTACAACTGTTAAAAGTGGAGAGGTGACAAAATGGGCTAGTTTTAAGTATGAAAGATGCCTGGATTTGCTACAAATGTGGGTTGTTAGTCATAGTGAAAAACTTGTCAACAGAACAATAATCTTGCTAGTGGAAAAAAAGATAACCAAATTGGGGTATGGATGAAAGCTGGAACTGGAAGGATTACATCTTAGGAAAAATAGCGAGCACAATGCTCCACTCACAAAGAAATCTTAGGGACCTTCAGAGCAGGGATTGTAATGAAAAAGAAAGTGCAAACAAGCAGGAAAAAGGGAGGGATAGTGTGAGTCAGATGAGATTGAGGATTGGAGGAGTAAGAAAGAAAAGTAATAAGCCAGAGTCCTGTACTGCGGTAAACCAAGGTTCTGTGACACAATAAGACAAGGAAAGGTGGAATCTAAAACTGATGAGACTAGACAGAGCACGGTGGTAGAAACTGAAAAGGTGACAATCTAAGAATCTAAATTTACAGACAAAAAGGATGCGCCTACAATAGGGACTGTATTGGAAGACAATAATTAGTTGGAGAACAATGCAGAATGAAAGGAGGATTCAGTAGAAGAATTTCAGGAGATGGATGAAGATTCCAGGTTAGGTGATGAATTAGGAAACTAGAAGGATAAAGCCAATCAAGGCATATCAACAAAGGAATTAGACGAAATGAGTGAGGAAATGGAAGAACAGAAATTAGTTGCTCTACTCAAACAAAGGAAAAGGTTTCAAAAGATTCTGCAGCCCCCAGAGCTTAAGAGGCAACCTTTAAAGGAATTGAATAGCAGAAATAAGGCAGCAATAGGGCTAGGCAAGAGGAAGGCATGTCTGGTGGACCTAGAAACGGAAAATTCTGAGAAGGGGTCACAGGGGGGAAAAAGGTATAAAAAGGCATTGGCTGATATGGATCTTAGTGTAGAAGCTGAAAGTATGGGGTCCAACCTACAATGGATCCCTGAGGTTAAATGAAGATAGTGGTGTGGAATTGTCAAGGAGTTGGGAGCCTCTTGACAATTCCCCACTTGATTGAGGTGAACAACCTTCTCTCCCCAAGCATAGTCTTTCTTTGTTAAACAAAAAATAAGGAAAAATATATGGAAAAAGTCAAAAAAATACTCAGGTTTGATAACAGTAAAGTAGTGGAAGCAGTAAATAAAGCAAGGGGCATGACTTTAATGTGGAAGGAGGAGGGAAAATCAGTAAGATTCAGACGACTGCATTTACTATTGAAGCTCTCATGAAAGATCAGGAATCTAAAGCTTGCAAGTGGTTCATAGGAGTGTATGCCAGTTGTAACAGCCAAATAAGAAAACAACAATGGAGGATTATTGAAGATAGGAATCATCAATAGGGTGAGAGTTGGATCATAGCTAATGATTTTAATGACATTGAATCCAATGATGAGAAATTGAGAGGGAGGAGAGGGAACTGGAGAGAGGAAAGAAGCTTTTGGGACTTCAAAGACTTTATAAATGTCAATTAGTTGATAGACATTGGGTTTGAGGGACACCCATGGACCTGGAGTAACAATTGGGAAAATGAGGGAGAAGCAAGATAGAGATTAGACAGAGGGTTATGTACTCAAAGCTGGATGCAAAATTTTGGTAAAGTAAGCTGCAAACATGTGCAGTCTTTTGCCTTAGATCGTAGCATGTTGGTGATTGATACTTGTCCTAATGAAAGGGTGAGAAGGAAACGGTTTTATTTTGACAAGGGATGGCTGCAGAAAGAGGAGATAGAAGAGGTGGTTAAAGATGTTTGGGACGAGGAAGTGTAGGGAACTAGAATGTTCAAAGTGGTCAGCAAAATTAAAAAATTCAGAGTGGCTCTCCGTAGATGGAAGAATAAATTTCTTGCCAACTCAAAGGAGAATTGATCATATCAAAATGCTAATGGAAGAAGAGAGATTCAAAGGAACAAACAACAGAAAGGTCAGGATGGATGCACTAAAACAGCAACTAAAAGAAGCTTATAATGATGAAGAGCTCTATTGGAGTTAGAAAGTAAGAATTAATTGGTTGAGGGAAGGAGATAAGAATACGAAGTTTTTCCATACACAGGTTCAGGGAAGAAGGAGAAGAAATAGGATAATTCACCTGCAAAGAGAAGATGGATCTTGGACTAACAGTGAGAAGGAGATGTGCTCTGAGGTGGCAGATTACTACAGAAATTTATTCACTAGTTTTGGTAGTGGATGTTATGAGGAAGTATTAGATGGTATACCTCACACCATTACTGATTGTACGAAAATGATCTCATTAAACCAGTTCAGGAAGATGAAATCAAGAGTGTTTTGTTCTCTATGAGTCTTGACAAGGCTCCAGGATTAGATGGAATGACTCCTTTATTCTTTCATAAAATTTGGAACTTTGTCAAAAAGGATGTTGTAAATGCAGTCAAAACCTTTTTTCATACCAGTCACATCCTTAAATTTGTAAACCACACAGTCATTTCCCTAATTCCTGCGGTTTTCAACTCCACCTCCCTCAAACATTTTAGGCCTATAAGCCTTTGCAACATTATGTATGGGATCATTGCAAAAGTTTTGGCCAATAGGCTTAAGAAAGTTCTGAATGTTTGCATATCAAAAAATCAATCAGCCTTCATCCCTGGTAGGCAAATTTTGGACAATGTTATTATCTCTCATGAATTTCTGCACTATTTTTAAAACAAAAGGCAAGAAAAAAGATGATTTTATGGCAGTTAAATTGGATATGTCTAAAGCCTATGACAGGGTGGAATAGAACTTTTTGGAAGCAGTTATGCAAAGAATGGGTTTTCAAGAGAAATGGATAAATTGGATAATGGAGTGTTTGAAGACTGTCTCTTACTCATTCAGCATCAATGGAGAAATCAAGGAGTATGTGATTCCCTAGAGAAGAATTAGACAATGTGATCCCCTATCACCTTATCTGTTCCTCCTATGCTCAGAAGGTTTCTCAAATTTGCTTAGAAAGGTAGCAGATGCTAAAAATTTCACAGGCATGAAGATCAGTAGGGAAAGGCCGCATATCACTCACCTTTTCTTTGTAGATGATTCCTTAATCTTCTGCAAAGCAAACTCTCAACAAGCAACAAAGCTCATGAGAATCCTGAAATGCTATGAAAGTGCTTCAGGTCAGCTAATTAATTTAGATAAATCTTCCATTTTCTTCAGCAAGAATACAAATCAAGAAGTAAAGGTGGATACTTGTCAGAGAATAGGAAGTATTCAGATGGTGAACCAAGGAAGATATCGGGGCCTGCCAATGATAGTTTCGAGATCAAAGGAGCAAATCTTTGGGTATATCAGAGATAATATAAAACAAAGGCAAATGGAAAAATAAGTTGCTTAGTGCTACAAGAAAGGAGGTGATGCTCAAAGCTGTATCCTTCACTATGCCCACCTATACTATGTCTTGCTTTAAACTTCCAAGGAAGTTATGTAAGCAGATAAGATCAGTGATGGCAAATTACTGGTAGGGTGACAAGGATAGGAAAAACAAAACTTATTGGTGCTTATGGAAGAAGTTGACTCAAGAGAAAAAAGAGGGTGGACTGGGTTTCAAGGACTTGGAAAATTTCAATAAGGTTCACTGGGTAAGCAAGTTTGGAGACTACTGACCTGTCCCAACCTGCTAGGCACCAAAGTTCTGAAAGCAAAATATATCCCTAAAGAATCAATCCTTACTTGTAAAATTCCTAACAATGCTTCTTGGATTTGGAAAGGGATAGCTCATGCTAGAGAATTGATTCAAGAGGGAGTCAGGAAGGGTATTGGAAATGGGGGGAGTATTAAAGTCTGGAAGGATGGTTGGATACCAAACAACTAGAATGGAAGGCTAACTACTGAGAAAATAAAGGAGTGTAAGATTCAGAAAGTGGAAGAACTAATTTGCCAAAGAAGATGGAATAGGAATTTGGTTTTTCAAACTTTTAACAGAATGGATGCAGAAAAAATCCTAAGCATTCCCTTAAGTTTAGCAGAAAAAGAAGAGAGCAGTGTTTGGATACACAATTCTAATGGGATTTACTGAGTGAGCTCTGGTTAAAGGGGGCAAAGAAGCAGATTCTTCAATCCAACACCAGCTGTGATCAATGAAAGTGGCACCAGTTGGGAAGTTCAAAGGAAGCAAATTTGGAAAAGTCTTAGGAAACTAAATGTTAAACACAAGCTGAAACTTTTTCCATGGAAATGTTTGAAGGAAGCACTTCCAGTCAGACAAGTCGTGTACTCTAGAACAAGGACAGGGGACCCCATTTGTAGAAGATGTGGAGAAGAGAGGGAGACAATTGAGCATGCTTTGCTAAATTGTTGCAAAGCTAAAGAGATATGGCAAATAGCACCCATTCAATGGGAAAGAACGACTACCACTCAAGCCTGCTTTGGCAAATGGTGGGCTTTAATCAATGAGGCAACATTTAGATTAGAGGGAGCAAGACACCTGACCTTAAAGATAAATATAATGTGGTAGATTTGGAATTGCAGAAACAAAAAAGTGGTAGATGAGAAAGAACAAGTACCTTTGAAAGTTATCCAAAAAGCACAAATAGAATGAATAGAATTTGAGGAGGCAATGACTAGATCAACTAGAATGAACACAGCTAAAACAACTAAGCAACAGCAACAAAGAATCCATCAACAATAGCAAGATCCAGGAATTATTAACATCAGAATCACAGTTCAACAACAGCAAGGCAATTGCAACGTAGGCATAGGTGTGGCAGTTATGGACCAGAACCAAAATTTCTTTCTTGGATGGGCTATGAATGAGAAAAGTACTGGCTCGCAAATTTTAGATGAAACTATAGCTGTGAGGCTAGCTCTATGCAAAGCGTAAGTCAGTCTTGTTGGACAAAAGTGAATGTGCTGTTTGAGAACAAAGAGTTAGGGCAGTATGTTCAACATCAGAAAGTTTCACAATTCAACTTGATGACTGTTATGGATGATATTAATCGTTTAAGCAAGTTGTTTCGGTTATATTCCTTTTGTTTAGTTGAGAGAAATAGGAATCAGATTTGTGAACTAATTAGCAAGTATGCTTGTTGCATAATTCAAGACGAGGATATTCTAGATTTTCAATGTCTCAGTACACTGCTTGTGTGGTATCATTTGAGCCTTTGCTTGCATGTGTAGATCTTTTGAAAGCAATACATTACAATTATCATTTCGAAAAAAAAGAGAGTTATAAAAAATGCAGAAGAAGTCCTTAAAGAAAACCAAACTATAAAAAGTATACCAAGACCCAAGTATTATTGGCTCTTCTTCTCTTTGTTTCAAGTAATTCATGTCATATTGTACTCTGTTATGATATCCCGTAGCATGTTTCTAGCTTCCTTTGGGGTTTCCTTACTTTGTTAAGGTAATATTATAAGAATAACTTTTTATACACTATCAGTGTATAAATTTTCTTAAACTAGCATATTTAGATTATGCCACACAACAGAAATTTAAATTCGAAATTCAAATCATGCACATGTGGCATGCATCCAGAGCTGCTAGTGTAACAAAATCACTACACTGTCAGTGTATAAAAAGTTAATCCATATTATACTCTCTTTCTTTTGGGGAAAATTGGTTTTCCACAGTTTTTACTCCCTTTCCATTGTTTGTAATAAATGGTAAAATCTTCACATGTTCTTAAATTTTCTCCCGTCATGATGATTACTTTCATTGTACAGGGTCATTGTATTGTAATTAATCTTCTTTTTGTTTTGCTCACTCTTTTTTCTTCTTCTTCTTCCTCCTTTATTTTATATTTCAATTAGTAGGAGAGTGCCATAAAATTGAGGTTACTTGAGAGATTGTTCCAAGTGATTTAACCTCTAGACGTAAATGTCTACAAGGTGACATTTATTGTTGACACATCATCGTACGATATATTTTTCAAGTGATTCAAGGTTTAAAAAATGTAACATAAAGGTTTAACAAAAACACATAGGAAAACAGTAGGGAAGGCATGGCTCTGACTTGAGGCCCGAAGTCATAATGGGATTCTTCAAACTGCAAAGGCACCAAGGATAACATGCCGGATTGCATCGCTCCAACTGGAGACTTGAAATCATGATGGGCTTCTTCATACTGCAAAAGCACCAAGGATGACATGCCAGGAGATTTCTTGAGAGATTTCTGCTCCAAAGTCATCACAGGCTTCTCCATCCTATTGAGAGATTTCTTGATTGTTGGTTGGGAATGGTCATTAGAGTTAGCAGCCATATGCAAGGATGAGTATCCTCCAGCTGAATCATTTGTCATCCATTTTCAATAGATTAGATGGATACTATGATTCTTCATATTTTTGAAACTAATTTGTATGCAGGAGAAATATGCATTGGATTGGATAATTAGTTGCAACTTGTGAGGCTAGTTGTCAAGCTAGTTATAACTTGAGTTTTCCTTCCGTTTTATCCCACATGTGTGGCTAAGCATTAGATTGCTAGTTTTCCTTCTATGATTGAAAGGTCATCTTTCAAAAGAAAAGATTTAGTAAAAATAATCAAATTCTTCATTGTGAAAGAGAAAAATTCATCCCAAACAAATCATTTATTTTTCTCATATTCTTTTCCTCAAGGGGTTGGAGATGAATAGAGTTTAGATTTCTTCTGAGATGAGAATGGAAAAAGGTACAAAACTAAAAGTCATACCTTTGGACGCCATCAGCAGCTCTAGGAGGAATAACAAGAAGAATCTCAATTTGACCATCTCTTTTTTGGCAGAAAATCTTCAGGCGTTTTTCTATATTTTTGCGAAGAGTACTTTGTTTTGTGATCTAGTGATATTGCAACATGGTAATGCCTATATGGTAAGAAAAAAGCACAATGAACGAAAGCGTGGTGAGTGTAAATGAGATAATCGAGGGTGTAATGTTAACCCAATTATTTATACATGCAAAATCAGATGAGCAAATGGATATGGATGACTAAAAAATTGTCAAATGAATTTAAACGGCCGATATGGGATCTGAAGTCATTATCTCGCCTACAATAAGTGATAAGCAGTCGAGGTGATATGATATGATATGATGGAAAGTTCTGTAATTCAGAAAGTTTAACAACAGCGAATCTAATATGATATGATGGATGGGACAAGCATCACTTGATATAGCTCTTGTATAGCTCTTGTAGACTGACGTAAAATGCCTGCAACGATCTTTTTTTTTTTTTGGTGGTAATGAAAGATGCATATAAATAAAAACAAGCTACAAAGTTATATAAGTACAGTCATCCATGGGGTGGTAAATCCCCTCATATCATCAAAAAGTAAGGGGAGTACAAAATCCGAACAAGTTTCAAAAAATTGTATGTTAGCTATATTAGCGCATCCCCACTTGGCTAGCCCGTCCACACAAAGATTTGCTTCTTTAAAATTATGTTAGAAACATGCCTGCTGGAATCCTGCTAATAGCTCCCTGCAATCAAAAAGAATGGGGGAGATTTCTTGAGAAAGGGGAGGGGGTCGTTCTAATAATGAAACCAGAGTCATGGAGTCAAGTGCCACTTCAATTGAAGATGTTTTTGTTCTTTGCTAGCTGAAGTCTATCCCTAAGTGCCCAACATTTAGCTAACAACACTAAGCAGGTTCCTAGATTCCTAGCAAATCCTGCTATCTAGATTCCATTGCAGTCCCTTAAAATGCCTCCTGCTCCAGCTCTATTTGAATGACCGGAGACAAAGCCATCAATATTAAGTTTATACCAGTTGGGAGCAGGAGGAATCCATCTAATGAAGGATTCATGTTTGGTGTGTGGTTGAGGTTGAGCAGGACCTAAGAAGTGGAATTCATGTGCTAAATGAAGGCAAAGATTGACCAGATCCTCCAGTTTAGTTGATGGTTTGAAGTGTTTTGTGTTTCTAGTTTGCAAAAGGCTCCAACATCTGAAACCGAAGATAGTGCCACAGGAAATAAGTTTTTATGGGGATTTGGTAGAGGAAGAGCATCCCTCTTTGATCCATTGAAGAACATTTATGTTGCCTATGTGTGTTTGGGAAGGCAATGAGAGTCTAGACTAGAAGTTGGCGGCATTGGGACAGGTTCTAAGCACATGATTAATGGTGGAGTGTCAAACAACCAAAAATAAAATACCTACTCTAAAAATGTGAATTCAAGTATAATAACGAGTAGGGTCGTATCCTCAGAGATTGAGTGATTTATTTCCTACAAAGAATTTGGAGGGTTTTGGAGTAGATAGGAAATAATTAAAAAGGTATAAAAGCTGAAATCCTAATTAAGCAAGGATGCAAGAATTAAATATCACAAGAAACAATTAATTAAAATAACCTAGTCAATGAACTAATCTTGGCACTGGAGCAAACAATTGATCATAGATACATGGAAATATTCACACGTTTATGAATAAATTGGTTATAGTGGTCAAGCGACGCGCCCAACCACCAATCTTTCCTTAATTTTATAGTAGTCTAGAGACGCTCATAAACTACCCTCTTGTGAACTAGACAACCCTAGAGACGCTCATAGGATTTAATGTAGTCACAGCATTAGAAATTAGAGAGACCCAATTCGAGGTGACAAACACACATGCGGGTTTATTTAGACTAGATTAATTATCACTACGATCCAGATTAGACCGCTTGCGAGGCGGTGAAATTGTCTCGTTTGCCACTAATTAAGTTGCTTAAAGGCGACGTGCCAACACCTTAATTGGCTATCAATTATTTAGACAATTGAACAACAGGCCTTATTCATCCAATAAATCCGAACAATAATAACCCATGGAAAACAAGGAATAACTAAACACCCATGAACGCAGAAATTAAAAAAGAACAATTAGAAAGATCTCACAATTGTTGTGCAACCAAGTTTTGATTGATTATTTCTCAACTAGGAAATTGATTTAGCCCTGCCTTATGATGATAACACAACCCAAGGTGTTCATGTAATTCAGATGAAAGAAGGAAGCAACAATCTTGTAATGGAGAGAAACTTCAATTGCAAAGGGGAAAAACTGGAATTAAAAAGAAACGAAAAGCAAAGTACTAATCTCTCACTACGGGTGACGGTGGAAGCAAAACTAAACTAGTACCCCTAAATTGCCTCCCTAAAAAAAGAATAAAAGATACCTACTAATAGTCTTTTCTTGTCTACCTATGAGGAAACAAAAAGATATTAGTCTCAATGGGCTTTGGGGAATCCGCTTGAAAGAAGAAATGGAATTTGATAACTATTCAATATCGTTTCCTGGTCAATCGCGCGAGTTTCCAATCGCAAGGAGTTTGTTTCCAGATTTGCTGCCCACGCTGCCTAGAAAACGTTTCCTTCCCAAAATTGACTTCCAATTCATCCCCAAAAATAATGGCAAGCGTCCAGAAATTTAGTTCCGAAGGCCCGTCACTTTAGCCTTGCTCCATGCTCCCTGACACAAGCACGTCTTGGAATTAAAAATCTTTTGGAATTTACCATTAAGCACCACTTTAAACACCAAATGCCTGTAACTAACACAAAAACCAATTATGAGCAGAAACCCAATTCTTTGCACAATAAGTTGCCAAAATTTAGATCAAATATCAACAAATTAAATGCATAATTGGCTCACTATCAATTAACATCTTCTATGTCTGCACTACAGAAAGGGCAAGAAGAGTCTGGGATTATGTTGCATTTGGCTAGGTGATTTTTTGTTGGAACCCTCTCTTGGCAAGCTAACCAAAGGAAGTGTTTGACTTTTGAAGTGGAACATATTTTCTAGACCCAAGAAGCAATGTTGGAATTAGCAATAGGTAGAGGAGAGTTGTCTTCCTGACAGAGCTTATAGGCTGATTTGGAGGAGAACTGGCCATTGGAAGATGCTACCCAACTGATGAAATCATGGTTCGGAGAGAGACCTTGCCTAGGTGTGCTGGTTATTTCATCCAGAATGTGTTGAGGTAGGGTGATAGAGATTTTGTTGAGATCCCAAGAATAGATGTTTTGGAATAGATCAGCAACTCTCAATTCACTTTCCCCTTCAAATAATGGCCCTTGAATCTGGCTTCTGAGGGTGCCAGATTTTAGCCATCTATCTTCCCATACTCTAACAATACCTCCATTTTGTATGGAGCAAATAATACCCCTATTAAAGGTATTTAGTCCTTGGCTTAGTGATTGTTTATTACTAGATCCAAAGGAAGCATTTAGCAAAAGTTTCCTTGATTTGTGGGAATTTTCCTCATCTAAGTAGCAATATCTCAGAACTTTTACCCAAGTCTTGGAGCTTTCTTGGGTAATATTCCAACACATCTTTGCCTTGGCAGCCTTATTTAATAAGGAAGTTTGTTTCAAACCAAGACCACCCAGTTGTTTTGGTTTAGTGACTATTTGCCAACTAACTAGGTGAATTTTTTTCTTATCAGCTGTGGACCCCATAGGAATCTTCTCTGTTCCTTATCTATTTCAAGGCAGACTTTTTGAGGTAAAGAAAGACTTTGTGCATAGTAGGAAGGGATAGCAGCAATTGATTGCTGTATGATGGGTTTTCTACTAGCTAAGGAGAGCAGGTTTGCTTTCCAGCCTACAACGATCTATGGCTGTAGTGTGACTCATAAAGGTAATTTGAATATCGCTGAGCTGCATTATTCTACTACTATAAATGCCCCGTCTCTTCATTCTTTGAAGGTAACAGATCGGTCCCAAGCAAGCTCATTATCCCTTCCTGAGCCTCTTATCTTTCACATCGGTTCAGTCATTGACTTAGGCATCGGAGCTAGGTCGGAGTAAAATACCGTCTTGTTTTTTTTATTACGGGCGTTTCAAGCTTGCTGAAGCCTACTTCCTAACTGGGGAAACCCGAGACCGTTCTCGCACAGACGACCCATTTGTGTTCGTTTAGTTTGGTGGGCTGCTATATGGTCGATCCATGTAATTCATTTGGATCAATTTAAAGAAAAGAAAGCGATGAATAAAGAAAAGAAAGCCACAGTGCTATATGTGGACAATTAATTTTGTCTATTATTTTTTAAAACAATTTTTATTTTTAAACAATTAATTTTGACTATTATTCGTTTCACCCCATTCATTCAAATCGATTTATTAAATGATTCTTAATTAATTGCATGATCCACCATCCATCTAGAAAAACCTCGTACTTAAATATGCATAGAGCACTGTCCTATCACCATGGCTTTCGCTATTTGCAGAGAACATGATATTGTAGAGAAAAAGGGAGGACTTCTTACACTTTCTTGCATATTTGCTTCACTAATTAAAGTCTTATGCTAGACTGGTTTTCGAAGGTGAGAAACAATACGCAGATTCTTCAAATTTCATTCTTGATATAACATCATAATCCAAAAGGTTAAACAAATGATTAAACCTCTAGTTGTAGATTAATTTCCACCACAAACAATTATTTTTAACGCATCATTCATATGTTTCAACTTATTAAGGTTCAATCAAATTATTCTTGCTCTTCGCATTCTCCTTTAACTGCAAATGCACCAAGGATAACATGCGGGACTTCTTGGCTCGGACTCCTGATATTGCATAATTAGTGGTAGATGCGTAAGTCTTCTTTTTATTTCATCCCACTTATGTGACAAAAAGAATTGCTTAAGGGTATAATTCAAGAATTAATGTTGCATAAGCCATCACTTTAATTGTTCTTTCTGTTTTATTTGTTCCCCCCAAACCACCAACCCCAACCCCCTCCCACAAAAAAAAAAAAAAACCTTTTTTGCCGGTCCATTCAATCATACTTTTCCTAATACTATGTCGTATGCTTCACTATAATTGAGACTTATTCTCAGGCAATAAATGTTTTAGAAGGTGAAAAGAGATTAATTAACAAAGAGTTACCATTTAGAAACAAAAAGTTCCCTTCATCTCATATAGTGTAATTAAGCAAGTAGCAAATTTCAATTTTCTTCAAATTGTGGGGTTTAACCAATGATTTCTTGGTTCAAGTGGTCTTTTAATTCTTTCATGTAAAACTTGCATAAGCCACCATCACTTTAATTGTTCTTTCTGTTTTATTTGTTCCCAAACCCCCCCCCCCCCCAAAAAAAACCTTTTTTTCCTGTCCATTCAATCATACTTCTACTAATACTATGTCGCATGCTTCACTATAATTGAGACTTATTCTTAGGCAAGAAATGTTTTAGAAGGTGAAAAGAGATTAATTAACAAAGAGTTACCATTTATAAACAAAATGTTCCCGTCATCGCATATAGCGTAATTAAGCGAGTAGCAAATTTCGATTTTCTTCAAATTGCTGGGTTTAACCAATGACTTCTTGGTTCAAATAGTCTTTTAATTCTTTCATGTAAAACTTGCAGTCCTTATACAATGTCATTGTTAATCTGTGTCTTTTTTGTTAAGACAAATTGATGTCACTTCTAAGATTGGTCTGAATCATCCAACCTCCAGTGGTAGATTTCTACCACTAGACTAATTGTATATTAATGCATTGATCAATACAACATATATGTAGTTTTCAATTGACTAAGCTTTAACAAGGGTATTATTCTGCTTTACTCCATTCTCCACTTAACTGCATTTGCACAAAGGCCTACATGCTGGATTGCAGGGCTCCGAGTGTTGCGACAGCTTGCGACCCAAATTGGTTCCGGTAGGCTTTTCCATCTTGGTCTTGCCACCCAAAATCACCGTGGCCCTTTCCATCTCAGTGTTGGCAGCCACATGCAGAGATAAGTGCCTAGGACCTGAATCATCTGCCAGTGACTTTGAACTAGTTTAGATGGTTTGCGTGCAGATAAAACTGCCAAACATGCATGAAATTTTTAATTCTTTTCTTTCCAAATCCTTGGTTTTCCACTCTTTTCTTTCCATGGAAATTACGTACTTTAAGAGATGGACTTCGAAGATAGAAATTGATTATTCTCTTTAGCTAAGTCGATTATTAAAGGAAAAAAGAACAAACTTTTACTAACAATAGTTTAGATTTGTCGTTAAAAAGAAAAGATTTTTTTCCCAAGACAAATCCTTTTCCTTTGCTCTTTCCTACACCATTTTTTCCATCCTCCAACGATGGGAGATAAAATAAATTTTGCATTTATTATGAAACTATAGTGTCAAAAAGTGAAGAGTCGTACCTTTGGACAGCATGAGTACTACGAGGCAGAATAACGGGAAGAATCTCAATTTGGCCATCTTTTTGGGTAGAAAATGCTAGGGCACTTTTCTGTGCTTTATAAAAGAAGACTTTGTTTCAGCACCAGAAAGAACACTTCGTTTGGTTTCAAAGATATTGCAAACAGCACGAGTATCTTTATATAACCACGTAAAAGCATGAAGAGGTTAGATGTAGAGGCAAACTTGTGAAATTTGAATGATGAGCGTAAACTTGGTAAGCAGTATATTTAAGCGTAAACTTGGTAAGCAAATCTTTCTTTTCAAGAACTTACCATGACTTGTCACTGGGAAAGTTATTTACTTTAATATCAGCATATATTACTTAAAATTGTACCTATTAAAAGAGGAAATATATCACAACAGAAATACTTTCCAAAAGCAATATGGAGGCAACATTAAATTGTGAGATGTGAATGGAAATCCCAAACATGGTAAGCAATTACTTTCTTTTGAAGAACTCATCATGAGTTTGTCATTGGGTAAGTTATTTGCTTTAGTTTTAGCATGTATTCCTCGCAATTGTATCTATAAGGTGGTATATAGGAATTCAGATCACCGTGCGTTTGATAAAACTGAAATTTGAAATCTGAAATCTGAAATCTGAAGTTTGAAGTCTGAATTCATTAAATAATTGAATTGTTAAATACTAAATCTAATACATTTGAATGTATATCACATTCAGTGATAAGTGAATAGCTTATCACTTATTTTTGGGAGCAAGTTTTGTCTAGAAAATTTAGTACCACTTAATTCATTCAGATGTCTATTTTCGGTTATCAAACAGTCTGAACGTGTTAAGATCTGAATCCATTAAATTTAAGTGCTAAATTGTGTTATCAAACGGATCACTTGGAGAGGGCGGATCCGCACTGACCTCGGAGCCGAAGCCTTGAGGGGTCGGATCTTGCAGACTTGTGAGAACTTCCTGGACCCCCACCCGACCCACCGAGAATGAGGTCGGCGTGTGTATCCTTAGGCATCAAAGCCACGAGGGCCTAGGCCATCTCATCGCAAATGTCCAGTCCTGGATGTCTTGTTGGATGTCCCATCGCCCTCACTCTTCATCTGGGCCCTTAGAGGGTCTCCATCTATCCACGTGTCACCATCCCCGAGATTCCGTACCACTCTCCTCTTACTATAAATACCCCCTGCGCTGGTAAGAAAAGGTAACCCAATAACCTACAAACTTCCTAACAATTTCCACTTTTGGAAAGCTCCTGACTTAAGCATCGGAGTGTACCCCGGGGAGCCGAGCCCCCGACTCTCCTCTCCTCTCCTCTTTTCTCACTTGCAGGACGTACTCGGCATCGGTCGACCAGGTCCTCGGCACGGAAGTCTCGGGAAGACCGATCCAGTCCTCACATCACTCAAATTCTAGTGCTTCTAACATAAGAGTCAAGTCCTTAATAGTTGAGTGACAACATGTTACCTATTTAAAATGATAGAGTCTCAACATAGTTCTTATATTCTAGACTTAATTCCATAGCAACAATAATCACTTTCATATTTGACAAATTTTATCGTGAATGTAGGATTAACCGTCATCGGTTTGAGCACTTTTTATCACCTAGTTTTATCTTGAATGTGTGGTATATGGCTAGGGAAATGGCCAAATGGCCACATAAGAATGATAATTGATCGTGTAGATGTGTCTGCATGGGATTAGAAATCATCCAATTACTGTAGCGTAAAGCCCATAATTAAATTACTCCATCATATATTGTACACAGAAGTACACGATTGAACACTTTTAACCCGTAGATGTAAACAATCTTTGCGACAATTTAGCAAACTCAAAAACCACTTCAGGGGAATCAAGGATGTAATTTTGTGACATTTGCGGTGACACGTGTCAGCTTCCTACTGGAGAAATAGCGTGGACCTACATTACGGCCAGTCCAGATTAGGAAAACCCCTATGTGTCTTCATGAGGTTGGCCAAATCACTCTGGTCAATAGTTTTCACCAACCAACAACTTTCAGCAGCTGTAAATATGCCTCTTTAATTCTGCCTCCCTACTAGAAGTCCACTTAAATTGCAATTGCTCAATTACCTTTAATCTTTAGCTAGCTTTTAAATAGATAAACTATACCATAAGGAAAAAAAATGTGTAAGAAAAGAGAAAGAGCTCTGAGAAGGTATCAAGAAGAACAATGATTTACAATAAAAGCCAAGCATTATGGGTTCTCCTTCTTGCTTTAGGTAATCCATGCCGTGTTCTTTTTTTTTTTTTTTAGACCCACAAGTGTATACCAATTTTGAACATTTTGACTGTCAATAGTTCATGGTTTTCTTAATAGTGAGTGCATAATTACAATTTCTTCATTCAAGTTTACCAAGGAAGCCCTGAAACTAGTTTAATTAGCTTAGGATCATTAGATTCTGAATTTGTTTTTTTCATCACTTGGTTCTGATTTCTTTAATGTCTCATCTTTAAATTTTTGACTCGCACTGAACAAAAACAAGAATGTAGCTAGCATCCTTAACTCCATTTGTGCATTTGCGAAGAATTCATGTTGGGGACATCAATCTCACTTGCATCTGATCATGAACCTCAGGTTCACAGGAATTTTGGTAGTATAATCATTCGAACTGATTTATCTAAAAGGAAATTGATCAGGCCTTTAAAGCAGGCTGTCAAGTTTAATGGTTTGGAGGAAACTAACAGCCATGAAATTGTACTCTTTGGAGGGAGGAATACTAATATTCCTAAGGTGCAGAAACGACAATGGAAGGAGGAGGCGAGGGAAGAAGGAAGTGAAGAGATGTATAAAGGTGAATCTATAGCATCAATCCTGGTTCTTATATTTCCATGTAGGCTTATCACTTTATCCATTAATGTAAATGAATTAATATGATTCTATCCATCTATTTCATCCCTATTTTACCTGAAGATGTTATATTTGGACCAGAACTAACCCCCGACAGCCTAGGTATCGAGACTGTAGGAGGAATCATGGAGTCAATGATTCCAAGTCGATCAGTATTTCCTATTAAGAATTCTCAAGTTGTCACAAACAAATCAAGACCGACAAACTACTGCGTCTATTAAGGTTTCTGCAGGGAATGCAACTACTATTTCCTATGGCTTTTGTTATTTTTACAATGAACATAATATGAGAGCAATACTTGTTGAATGCAACTAGTATTTCCTATGGCTTTTGGCTTTTGTTATTTTGTTATCTTACAATGAACTAAATATGAGAGCAATACTTGTGAGACTTTCTTACATGCTTCACTAATGAAAAAGGCTTCATCTCACGTTGGACATATATGTTTTTGAAGGCGAGGGGAGATCGAAAAAGGATTGTCAAGAGTTGGGGAGGGTTGAGTTATCTGGCACTCCTCCTGCCCCGAGGTGAGAAACAAAGTGTAAAATCTTGAATTAAGCAGCTTTTCTCGAGGTTTTTCTAAATCTGATCACGTACCTGTTAACATGATTGTACTCCAAAGGGTTAATCTTATGATATACTGGTCCTTGGTTCTCATGGTCTCAATTTGTTGTTTCTTTAAATTGTACTGCTCTATTTCAATGGCATTAATTTCTTGTTTTCTTTCTCGACTTCCATTTTCATCTGGTCGCAGTGGAGTGCCACAAATTGAGGTCACTTTTGAGATTGATACAAATGGATTATTGCATGTGACTGCTGAGGACAAGGCAACAAAATTGTCGCAACACATTATTTTCAATAATAGTGGGCAGCTCAGCAAGGAGGAGACTGAGAGTGTGTTAAAGGAGGTTGAGATAGCAAGGAGAGAGGAGATTGATGCTGGAAAAAGACTATGAAGACAAAACAAACTAGTTACATGCCCCATACTTTCCTGTTATACTGAAGATAAATGAGGAGTCATAAGAGGAGTGTATGATTTCTATAAAAGGTAGAAAATGAGTCTTAAGATGAGAAGTAAATGGATAGTAAATTTTTCCTTGTGATGCAATTGGAATTTGAAGTGTGCAAACTCACCTACCTTTCGTTTCAATATATATATGTATATATATTCTCTATCCCAAACCCCAAAATTGATTAAGTGATATCCTTATAGTTTCACTCAAAAGATACATGACTCCTTGTGAAAGGTCGAATTTTACAATTTGACATCAAAAAAATAGAATGAAGATGACTTTGGGGTCATAATGACTATGCATTTTAAGAACTTCGATCAGCTAATGAAAGAGCCCAATGCCCAAACAAAAAAAACAAAAAACAAAAAACAAAAAGGCATGTTGAGACTTTGAAATAGTTTGGATCATTTTGATAATAATCAGTTTGATCTGTTTTACTGATAAAGTCTACAGTTCAGTCTCTATAGCCGTATAATTTAATTATAATATAAATTGAAAATGATTAATGAAAATTCAAAATATAAAAAATGAAATTGTATCATTTTTATTCTCTTCATCATTCTTTGTTGCGTGGAAGTTACTCCTGACTATAACAAGTTCTCTTTGCCAGAAAAGATGATGATAAAGAAGGATGACGAGTTGCGCAAGAGGCATAGGAAGGAGAATGATAGTTTGAAAATTTTGCGTACAGCATGAAAAGCAAGCAGCATCGATGTCAAAGGGGAACCCTCCTGCTTAATGCTTACAAGATTCCTCGTTCTGATGACAAATGATAGATCGAGACTGCCCCGAAGCTAGGTGCATGTGTTTGTTTATACCACAAATTCTATGCAGTTAAGATGTCAATGATCAGAGATTCGAAGGGTTGGAAGCTTCAGAAAATCCTGTTATAAAGAAGAAAGCATATGCAAGGAGCAAGTGGAAGGATATGATGATGGTCTTATCAGCAGGTGCCACAAAATGAGCCTAACATTTAATTTATGAGCTGTAGACTTGCCTCTGTGGTAAACATTGTGCTGGTTCTAGGCCAATGAGTTGACTAGAGAGTCATTGATCGAATAAGTTTCTAACATCATCCAGAATGGAACATCAGGTTCGGACAATACGTTGTTACTTCTTGACAGTAGATGGCCTTGCCACTCAGTTTAGTTCATGGAAAAGGATTTTTTTCTATTTAATTCGTGCCCACTGATCCTAAGTGAAAATAGCAAAATGGAGGGTTATTTAACATAAATCCTTTAAGCTTGAAATTTAACCAACCAATTACGTGAACTTTTTTCAAAAAAATTTATACTTGAGCAGAAAAGAAAAACACAGAGCCTACCTTTTATTTTGAGCCTCGAGGATAAGTAACAAAGTACCATGTAAATGATAAGTACCTAAAATGTAAGGGGAAGAAGGAAGCAGAAAGATGTTGATTTGGATAAGTTGACAAATCTTCTCATTTAAACGTGTAATATGTTATGAAATAATTATTTTATTGTAGATGTCTATCACTTTATTTTATCTTCTAAATAAGGACAGAGTTATTACGTTCTACGAGATGATAAGATTATCACAATATGATTATCGAGAAGATGATTATCTCTATCTTATTACTTCACGAGTTATGAGACGACATCATATCTATCTCTATCTCTACCTTATCACTTTACGACTTATGAGTCATTTCTATCTTGATAAGAATACAAATGTACTTTGAACTCTTCATATCTTCCCCTATAAATAGGGGTTCCCCTTGTAATTTCAGAATGAATAGAAGTTCATTTGAATGAATAAAAGTTTAGTTTTCTCTCTACTTCTTTCTCTCCTCAAGTTCTTTAACTTTCTTGATTTTACTAACCTAGCACCTACTACATAATCAAACACTCCTTCACTACTATATTAGTATTAGTTCTATAACATGTTATTAGCATGAATCTCTACTATTGAGCATATATGAATCACAAATCTCTGTCACTGAGCAATTATGATGCACGAGATTCTACTCTTAGAGAGAAGAAAAGCACGAGACTCTGCCAAAATTTTACTGGTGTTAGATGAATCGTCAGGCGCTTCCATAGACGATTTCTAGTGAATCTTTGGAATTAACATTTCTCACTTTTCATTCATTTACTTTGCTTATAACTAACCTTTGAGTATAAGTGTTTGCTATGGAGCAACCATTCAACACGAATATATACCTATGGGGCAATTTTTAGGTAACATCTATTCTATTCAAATCTATTTAATTATCTTTATTGTCAAAGAATTATTTATTATGAATATTCTATGGTGAAATACATCTTGATACAAATGGATTTTGAATGCACCATTAATGAAAATAATGATGCTTAAAGGATCCATTTGTCCTTTAAAAGAAAAGGATCTGACCGCTTGAAAATTGTCTAGATCTGACCACCTGAAGATGGTCGTTCTTATAAGACTCGACATGATCAAGTTAGCAAAAGCTATAATCTTTTAAATCAATTAGTGAATATATTTTGCATGTTTAGAGTAACTTCTCAATCAAAATTATATAGAGAAACTATCACTGATATAAATATGTGAAAAATGTATTCTTTATATTTTACTCATCGAATATGCTCCAGAAATAGCAATATCGAGAGAATGGATTTGAGAAGTATTTTAAACTTTTTATATGCCTTTATTTAAAATCCGATTTAATGGATCTAGTCTATTCCCTAAAGTCAATGTGACTAAATTTTAATCATAATCGTAATTATGGATGTAGTGAAAGCAGATATATGCCACCTGAAGTGGGATATTGATAAGAACGAATGTGAAAAGAATGATCCTAAAATATATACTATTTGTGTAGTATTAAGGTCATTAGTCACGAATATATCTTATTGACATTTATCAAGTATCATAAACAAACACCCTAAAGGTGCAATTAATGGTGTAATTGATGATGATAATAATCATATTTTCTTCCTAAAGAAGAAATTGATGTCAAACATCTGACATTTATTTAGAATTTGGTTATTTGTTATTTTCGCATATTTTGTGTCATTTTCTTTATCAGTTATGTTATTTATGAATTTTATTAATGTTTACATTTATTTGTAAATTTGTTTTATTAATTCTTCCTGAAGAAGAATATTTCTTTATTATTTCTTCCTGACAAAGAAATGACTGTGTTACTTTATTATTTCTTTCTGAAGAAGAAACATTTCTTTATTATTTCTTCTTGAAGAAGAAATGTCTCTTTATTATTTCTTCTTGAAGAAAAAATAGATGTCAAATATATGGGATTAAAAAAATTATGGTGATAATCATGTCTATCTCATTGATAGTGCTACTATGCACATTATATTCCTGTTTCAAAATAGGAGAGATAAACACAATTAATGATGGTGGTAAAATAATTACAAACTCCAGAAGAGCCACCACTATATTTCTCCCTAAAGGAGTAATTTTTGCTAGAAATTATGTACCATCCTTTCCCAAAATCTTGAAGGAATATATTGAATTTCAAAATATCCACTAAAATGGACATCATTTCGAGACATAAAATGAGACAATAACAGATGTCATGAAGTGAAATAAAGGTTGATTATTTCGTAAAACCATTCGAAAGAGAAATGGTTATTGTTATAGTTGTCTTTATTCTCATTTGGTTTGATTAAATACAATATCATCACCTACAGTAAACTAGAAGTTTACTGATTCCAATATATTTATGATTTGTCAAAAATAAAAGTCGATAATTATTCATACATATCCCCTTATGTTATCTATGGTTCCAATAGAAATTTTTGTCGGAGGTAAATCACCCTTTACAAATGGAGATCATAAAACATTAATGGGTGATCTATTGTACACTTCCCGACATTAGGGGAAGGAAATGATCAACTGAAAGGAAATCATTTGAAAAATATTATTGGATTTCCTTGATTCTCATACCAAATAATGTGAACTGGGAGTTCAATAGATTATCTATTTGTGACAAATTGCAAGTCAATTATCAGATATATTTATCGACTCCAAAAGAGTTATTGAATAGAATATTCCTGCAGGAAATACTATAGTTAAAATTGATATCCCTGAAGGACACGTACAAGTGCTACCAATAAATTTAAAGCCAGTTTACCAAAATAAGATATCTTGATTCAAATATCTCCAGAGATGAAATAAATGTCATGACAAAATTGAATTTCCTAAAGAGGTCGCTCCTAAAGAGCCAACTCCTGAAGAGAATACATTATAGAAAATTTGAAATTGGAGCCTACATGAAAAGAAGTTACATATTATGCAGCACTTGGCATTATGAAAGAAAATAAGAATCATGAAAATATATTGGTTGATGAATGTCGGTGAAGAAATGATTGGTCAAGATGGAAAGATATGATCCAATCTGAATTGGATTCACTGGTTAAAAGGAAAGTATTTGGAGTTGTAGTCCAAACACCTGAAGGTGTTAAGCCTATGATTTTTCACAAAGACGTGGAGTTGACTATGATGAAACATATTCTCCAATAATAGATAGAATTACATTCAAATATTTTATGGGTTTTAACAATACATAAAAAGCTTGATATACGTCTAATGGACGTAGTCAATGCTTATCTGTATGGAGTATTGGATAATGATATATACATGAAAATCCCTGAAGGATTTAGCATACCTGAAACATGTAAATCAAGTTCTAGAGAAACTTATTCCATCAAATTGCAAAGGTCTTTGTATAGTTTCAAACAATCTGGATGTATGTGGTATAATCGCCTTAGTGAGTGTTTATTTAAGGAAGGTTATGCCAATGACCCAATATGTCCATGCATTTTCATAAAGAAAGAAGGGTCCAATTTTGTAACCATTGCTATATATGTTAATGATGTTAATTTGATTGAAACTCCTGAAGAGCTCCAAAAGGCAGTTGAATATCTAAAATAGAAATTTGAAATCAAAGATTTTGGAAAAACCAAAATTTGCATTGGTTTACATGTTGAACATTTGAAAAATGAGATTTTTATTCATCAAACTGCTTATACCCAAAAGGTATTAAAGCGATTCTATATGGATAAAACACATTCGTTGAGTATTCCAATGGTGATTCAGTCACTTGATCCTATCAAGGATCCTTTTAGACCAAGAGAGGAAGATGAAAAGATACTTAGTCCTAAAGTACCATATCTTAGTACTGTTGGTGCACTAACATATCTTGCAGTTGTACAAGATCAGATATCTCGTTTGTTGTGAATCTATTAGCAAGATTTAGCTCATCTCCTACAAGGCAACATTAGAATGGTATTAAAAATATTTTTCACTATCTCTAAGGAACAGTTGATTTTGTCCTATTTATTTCCAATAAATCTCGACATGAATTGCTTGGCTATGCTGATGTTAAGTATCTATCTGACCCACATAAAGTAAGATCTCAAATTGGATATATATTCACATGTGGTGGTACAGCTATTTCATGGAGATCTACTAAACAGTGAATGACTACCACTTCTTTGAATTATGCTGAAGTGTTAGCAATTCACGAGACTAGTCGAGAATGTGTTCGGTTAAAATTAATGGCCCATTATATCTGGAAAAATTGTAGGTTATCATCTGAAAAAGAAAATCCTCCAACTATATTATATGAAGATAATGTAGTTTGTATAGCTCAATTGAAAGGAGGATATATTAAAGAAGATAGGACGAAACATAGTTCATTAAAATTTTTCTTTACTCATGATTTGCAAAAGAATAGTGAAATTAATGTACAACAAATGCAATCAGATAATAATTCGACAGATTTGTTTACCAAGGCATTGCCGATTGCAACATTTGAAAAGTTGGTGAAAAATATTGGAATGCATCGGTTGAAGAATCTCAAATGATGTTTTGGATCAGGACGAAAAATAAATACACAAGAACAATGTACTCTTTTTCCTTCACTAAGGTTTTCCCACAGAATTTTTTTCCTAATAAGGTTTTAATGAGACATATTCTTTATGTAATAGACATCGACGGGGAGTGCTATGAAATAATTATTTTATTGTGGATGTCTATCACTTTATCTTATCTTCTAAATAAGGACAGAGTTATCACGTTCTAGGAGACGATAAGGTTATCACAACACGATTATCAAGAAGATAATTATCTCTATATTATCATTTCATGACTTACGAGAAGATATTATTTCTATTCTATCTTTACCTTATCACTTCACGACTTACAAGAAGATGTCATTTCTATTTTGATAAAAATACAAATGTACTTTGAACTCTTCATATCTTCCCCTAGAAATAGGGGTTCCCCCTTTGTAATTTCAGAATGAATAGAAGTTCATTTGAATGAATGAAAGTTTAGTTTTCTCTCTACTTCTCTCTCTCCTCAAGTTCTTTAACTTTCTTGATTTTACTAACCTAGCACCTGCTACATAATCAAACACTCTTTCATTACCATATTAGTATTAGTTTTATAACATAATAATCTTAGTCATTGAGAATTATTATCGTGATCAAAACTTCTTCTATCATTCTGAGTTCTCCTTACGAGGACTATGGTAAGAACAAGTCATGCAATATGGAGCTTAATTTTCGTTTTCAGTTTGATCATAAAATTCATATTTGGTTGGGTTTGTTATGATGTCAACAAGAAAGCATCATTAATCTTTCAAAGAGGTCAAAAGAGAGACAAGAAGGACCAGCAAGTCGCAAAAGCACCAAGTGTGTTTGGATAATAGACTATTTGAGATAATTTTTTTTTAGAAAAAATAGTACTTTTTTTGATGTAATATATATGAAATAAAAAGATGATTAAAAAATATGTTGATAATAGAAGCAAATAAATTCCAATCCAAACAAACGTAATCGTCCTGAGCTGCAAATATCCTCCTTAAGTTTCCTTATGAAGTTTCTTTTATCTTTACTAATCAAAAGCTCAAAAATCACCCACACATAAATCCATGTCATTAATCACTGACGTGTCCCGTTTCTATAGGCCCGCCAAAGTGGAACCAAATTACAGCCGCAATCACCACAGTGAAACCACTCCCACGTTTCAGCAGAATATTGGCCACAACACTCTATCAGATCCTCTCTCTCTCTCTCTCCCTCTCTCTCTCTCTCTCTCCCCCTCTCTCACGCAGTAACTATCCGAAATTGTTAGCATGTCCCTCTAACTCTGCATCCAAGAAAACTCTCGTAAGTTACCCAATCGTCTTTAATGCTTTGCCTAAGCTAATTCACTGCAGAATATATGCGCAAAGGGGTCAAATATTGCAATCCAAAAAATAATGGGGTACACCAAGAATATCGTTCTCTTAGTTTCAGGTAATTCATGTCACATTCACAGTACCTACAAACTAGTTTGACTTATTCTGGTATTCTTTAGAACTTGAAAACTTGTTTGGATTGTGATTTTTTGAAAATTTTTTTTATATTTTTTATAAATATTCCTTCTACACATTTTTCAGTCATTTTTTTATTTCATATACACAACATCCTAAAAAATATGTTACAGTAAATTTTTTGGGAAAACTTTTCAGAAAGTGCAATCCAAACGTGGTCTTAGCACTCAACCAATCATTTTTTGGTCGGATGGATTTCACTTTGTTTTTGGTGTAGTTTCTAATGATTTTCAAGGAATATGGTCTCAGGATAATGAACAAACATTACCCTTTTTTCTTTTTCCTTTTGTTTTCCTTGTGGTATTCTAAAGAAATGTTTTTCGGGACATTGGTGGTGGCTGAGGAGTTTGATAAGAAGAATGTTGAAACAGCAATTGGTGTTGATCTTGGGACAACAAATTCTTGTGTAGCTGTATACGAAGTATACGAAAAGCAGAAAACACAGCGTTTGAATGGGGAGGCAGCAAATAGTCAGAAAACAAAGAGTTTGAATGGGAAGGCTGCGAATAACCAGAACACACATCATATACAAGACAGTAAGCAACATAAGTACTGGTAAATTGTAGTGATATTTTACGGATTGATTAGTTTTGCAAATTTTGACCATAAATTCAGGGAGTTAATGATTTTAAAGAAATATTAATGCTATCTAATTATGCCATTTTTCCTTGCAGTCCTCCTGATTACTGTGACTCCCGAAGGCCTAGGCATTGAGACCGAAGGAGGGGTAATGACGGATGTGATCCCAAGGGGGTCAATAGCTACAGGACCAATAAAGAAATCTCAGATGTTTACAACATGTCATGACCATCAAACTAACATGTTTGTCAAGGTAATGTAAACAATGGAATGCCTATAAACAATGTACTTGCACTTTTTCCACAAAAAACAGAATGTAAATGTCCTCAAGTATTCGCCTGTTCTGTGGCACTTTTTTGCTTTACGTACAAAGATCAGACAATGACATAGAAAAGTAGCTCGACTCCATTAGACTATGGTGTTTTTCGGGATAAATAAACACATTGCTTTAGTACTTTATCTGGAACGAATGCTTATGTATAATAAGAAGGTTCTTGGACAATATAATTGGAATTTTTCATATATCAAATTTCTGAAGTTCATCAGAATCCAGATGGAGCCACAAGTATTTGCTTGTATGCTGCATTAATCAAGGCTTATACACACGTCAAACAGATCTTTACTGGCCATGAGAGATTGACAAAATATTGTCGCGAGTTGGGAATGTTGCAGTTTTCTGGAATTCCTCCTGCCCCAAGGTGAGAAACTTAGCTAGCTGGAGTCCAAAAGAAAAAGGTCCATTTCTCCTACACTAGGATGAAATGAGTAGTTTTTGTTCTCGAGGTTCTCCCTCTTTCTCACTTGATCTTAACATTGACCGTGCTCCGGTCGAAGAATTATCTTTCTTTTGGATGTGATATATATGAAATAAAATAGTAATTAAAAGAATGTGATTAAAAATGTGGTTAAAAGAATGAAAAAAATTGATGCAAAAACATGTTTGGAGATTCTCGAAATGGATTTTTGCCAACTTGTGACCGGTTTATAACTAGGATTAGAACTTTCAGATGTTCTGTGTTGTTATTTCAAGATTTGCAATCACTGATTAAATTAAATGGTCTTTTTATTGTTTTTCATTTTTGATAGGGGAGTGCCAAAAATTGAGGTCACTTTTCATGTTGATCATGATGGACTATTGCATGTGAAAGCTGACGACAGGGCAACAAACAATTCAAAATCCATAACCATGGACAAATGGTGGATAGCAAAGCTGGATGAGTCAACAGAGTGGGGTAGAAAGATGCTAGAAGAAATCTCGCAATATATGTGAGCAACATTAAGAAAACCATCGATGACATCTATAAGCTAAAGCTATGGAAGATTGATTCTGATTACAAGAAAAAGATTTAGAGTGCCCCGATGGACTCATAAATTGTATGGAAAAATGATGGGGAATTGGGAGCTTAGTGTGATTTGGCATCTGGATCAAAATATCTTTTGTTAAAAAGAAGAAGCAGAAGAAGAAGACGACGACATTGATAGGTCTTCATCTGTTAGTTTTTGCTTCATCAATCTTTTATCAGGTCCAAGAAAATAAGAAATTATCAAGTTCAAAAACTATAGGAATACAGAGATCCACCAATATAAGGAACTCCAGGGGCAGGCAACCAGAAGTGTTCAGATATGAAGTTGGACGCAGTGAAATTAGCAACGTCAGTTGAATTTGTGATCACATGATATACAGCCAGGCCATGTAAACCTTTTAGTTTTTAATCCTGGACCAGTATTATTGTGCTCCACATAATACGATGTACTTGGTGCAAAATCCCCGGACCATGGTGGCCAGCCAGCAGGATTAATCAAACTATCCATGAAGGATTCCATATAAGACCAGAAAGGAAAAAAAAATGGAGGAGTTGGAAGCTGTATACAATTTAGTCATTCAGAAGACATCATCATGAGAGAGCAATGGAAGCTCTTTTCATTTAAGCAGCAAATGAGTCCTAAATGTATGAGTTGTAGACTTGTCTTTGCGGTCATGCAACTGGAGATGAACATTTTCTAGTACGTGAGATCAAAAATATTGAAAAAAAAAAGGAAATATAGAACACCAAAGTTAAATGTTATATTGATTGAAATTATATATAAAAAAAACTCAACGAATAAATGTTCACAAGAAGTTATGAACATGTTAATCAAAGGGAGAAAAAGAATAACATCTGTCCGATGAAAATAAGACAACTTTTTTTTTCCCACACAGATTAAGAAGTTCTAGTTGATATAACTAAAGCAATAAATTTTTCTTAATACTTTCCTCACATATCCCTCCTTTAATACTAAATGACTTAAATGACTCATGGCTCATATTACTAAATCATTTTTGGGACTCATTACCTTTTAGTTTTTTCAATGCAAGATTCAACCTAGTCAAGGTTATAAATTTACTTGACTAAAATAGATAACAAAAAATGAAATTGATGATAACAATGTATGTTAAATATGGATATATTAGTAAAATAACAAAATAACTACCTTCTCAAAAAGAAAATAGCCCTATAATTTAAGATATATACAAAAAGAAAAGTGAGTCCATTTTTATGGAACGGAGGCCGTAAAATGTTAAGTGTAAGTGTACCCCCATTACATGGTTGTGACTTGTGAATTGGGAAGGTACTCTGATGAAGACCACAATAATTGACAGAGTAAATGTTGCTATCTTGTTTCTTTTTACTATTTCATGTTTGATCATGAAGACAGAAAAAAAAAATTTTTTTGCCGCTATAGCAACTATACTGAACTGAATTTATCCATAGAAAGAAAGAAAAACGTTAGAAAAAGGGATGGAACTTCACTCCAAAAAAAAAAAAAAACAAGAAGAAAAAGAAAGAAAGAAAATAAAGAAAAATTGGAGGATTCACAGTTTTCCTTATCCTATTCAAATGTGAATCCATAATCTTATTTTCCTAATTCTATATCAAAAAGAAAAAAAATAGTCTGATCTCTATACATAAGATAGTATCCCCTTGTTAGGAAATTTGCTTAATTTCTTTTAGACGGGTTTCTTATTTTGTGAGTGAAATAATTAGTTTCCTAGTTGGTTTAGTTACTTGGAGTACTAGCCATGGAATTTCCTATTTGTGTGAGTTTAGGAATTAGAAATTATTTCCTATTCTATATATAATGAGAAACTAGAAATTATTTCTTGTTATTACTTGGATATTGACCAAGTAATATGGTCTATAAATGGGTGGGATTTGGTATATTACACGAGGGACACACAAGAAGTACACAAGAGGCAACATGTAGCCTTATACATTGGGTTAGAAAGGGTTCTTGGGAGGTAAGAAAAATTATATAAAGGATTGGATTTGGGTCCAGTTGTATTCTTGTATGCGGTCTAAGTTGTATTCTTGTAGGCGGTCCAAGTATTCTTGTATGGGGTTTGGGTTAGAGAGGGTTCTTGGGAGGTGAGAGAAATTATACAAGAGATTAGGTTTTGGTTCCAGTTGTATTTTTGTATGGGTTTTTCTCACATAATAAGAAACAGGTTTCTCTTTGTGGATGTAGATTCAATAATGGAGTCGAATCACGTTAAATCTTATGTGTCATTTACCTTTCATGTGGTTTGTTTATCATTAAATTGTTGTGTTCTTGATTTCTCAATAGTCGTGCATTCCGCGTGATCGTGACACCCCTCTTCCTCACCATCAACCTCAAGGTAACCCTTCACTCCAAACTCCAAGGGGGAACAGAATTTGCGAAACAAAAAATTCTCTAAAGTATAGAAAACAAATAAACAAATTAGTAAGAAAGATTGTACAAGTTCAAGAACGAAGTAGAAAGGCTCCAACAAATTAATAGAACAAGGAAAGCTCCTGTAGGGGTTCAGATCAAACGTGTTATAGACTTGCCGCAAGAAAAGTGGCAAGATTTGGAACCAGGACAAATAAATCAAGAATGTTGCGTTGATGTGAATTCAAGCAAAGCAGTTTTTGACAGCTTGAAGAATAATCCCAGGTTGCACTATGATGGTGCGCAGTTTTCTTACGAGTCCAAGTATGATATCAGAAACAGAGATCAACTCCTCGTACTAGTAAATTCCCAGATGGGATTGCTGTTGATGATATTAGGGATGCATACAGCAATGTTATGGGGGACTTGAAATCATTGGAAGCTCACTGTCAAATTTGGCTATCTCCAAAAGATCAGGACATAGCTTTTCCTAATCATCCCAGGGTTTCGATTAAGGTTGACGATGATTTGAAAGAATTGTTCAGAGGAATAAAGTTGCCGGGAGACATGATTGATGCTGAAAAGTGTCTAGAGAAGAATGGTATGAAACCTGCTACGAGTGCAGCAGAGAGGAGGCCAGCTAGGGGACAAGTTCATGGAATTGTCGCCGAGAAAGCCAAGGCTGAAAAAAAGAAGCAGGGAATTAGCAGGAGGATTAAGCTTACCAATTCCCACCTTCTGGAGCTTTTCTTCCAGAAGTCTTGATGCTTTTGGTTCTTGATGACTGACCATTCCTGCAGATAATGCGTTATGCCTCCAGTTAGTTTGTCTTTTCCATTGGTATTTTGGCTATTGGCTGGCAACTTGGTATAATGGCGGTATGGCACTAAACTTTTTGATCTGTTGTAACATTGGATCTCACGAGAACGAAAGATGCATGTTACACATATATGTAAATATGCAGGAATTCTAAAGTCCTTTGGATGTGATATCCATAAGTTAAAAAATCTAAAACTTAAATTATTATTACTATAAATAGTGTCATAAATGGATCACAAAATTTTAGATGTACACACATACATATATGTACGAATGTACATATGTATCCACATATATTTGTGCATAAGGTTGATTATATTTACCTTTATTAAGGTTTGTCTATATTACGAATTCGTCCCTCATATTTGGCCAAACTATGAAAAGATCCCTAATCTCAAAAGTTCATAACTATAACACCCTTGTCATTTGTCAAGTAACATTGATCAATGACCTTTGAGTTGTTCTAGCAAAAATATATAACGAAAGCCCCAAAAACTATTACAAACAAGAGGGTAATTGTTATTTGGTCAAATCACAATGTTTGTTTGGTGATATGGACAAACCTCAAGGGAGGTTGATAAAATTAACCCTTGCGTTGTACTTGTTCATTCAAATTCTATTTGGAGTTTATTTGGTTATATATACCTAAAACAGGAATCAAAGTCGTTTCCATAGAAGTATCATGATGAAAGAAAATGATTAAACAAATCTTATCTATGATTTTGATTCTTCACCAATTAAATGGAGGTGCTAGAAACTTTAGTAGACAAAAAGGTAGGAAAGCCAGGGCGAAGAAGAAAAAGAGAAGGAAAAAAGAGGGGGGGTGAAGAAAGAGCCATGTACGTAGCTTCTCAAGATTGTGAGAAGTTTTTGTTGAGATAAAGCTCTTATTTTGTAGTTCCTGTTATTGAAATTATATATTTTA
Source organism: Gardenia jasminoides (assembly GCA_013103745.1). Classification (NCBI taxonomy): domain Eukaryota; kingdom Viridiplantae; phylum Streptophyta; class Magnoliopsida; order Gentianales; family Rubiaceae; genus Gardenia; species Gardenia jasminoides. The sequence continues at coordinate 1,047,666 of CM023096.1, read as the reverse complement.
TTAATGGATGATAGGTTACAAGAAGTTGCCAACTCTCATTAATGAGATGGCAAAAAATAGTGAGCCCGTTAGTGTAAAATAAGTTTATACTAATAATGCAGAAAAGATTTATCCATTCAATATTTGTCATCTATTTTTGGCTTACAATAAAAGAACATACAAGCTTAGACGAGAAATTGAGGCTGGTAATAGCCTTGGAGTAGAATTTTGTTTTATCATTCTTTAAATGTTTCACAACAAATAAACACGATTTTTCAAGTACTGCAAGCGTTTAAGAAAATCTAACCATCATCAACCAAAGATTAAAGAGGAAACATTTTCCATCACTTTTCAAGAAAAATCAAATTCATGGTAATATTTTAAAAATAAAATGACAGAGATCTATTAGTACAAAATCAAAGCAATGATGAAAACAACTTAAAGATTAGAAGACATAGATAAACTTTCGAATCAACATACAATTTTGGTTCATATTCCATTTTTGCTATTTTCTAGAGTTTTGTAGGAAAATATACTGTAGTGATTTGATATATGTGAGATAAAAAAGTGATTAGAAAATATGTTTACGAAAAACGTAAAAGTTTTTTAGGGAAAAATACCAATCCAAATAGCCTTGGCAAGCAGGAGTGTTCATGGATCGAGTAATTAGTCCATTTGCAATTTCACTTACCTTAACCACAAGTAGCAGCTCAACGAAATTGTATTCCAAATCCTAATCCTATTCACTAGTTAACCGCTAACCAGTTAACCTATAAGATACACAGGGTAACCTAATCCTCTTATACTTATAGAAGAAAAAGAAAAATAGAATTAGATTAACAAAAAAGACAGTCAACAATTATCCAAATTACTATAAGTGTTTAGTTTAATTCTATAATTTTAAAAATTCATCAACAAAATAGAAAATCAAAACACAATAAATAACTAAAACATAAAATATTTTGAACATTTTGTTTTCGTTCTCTCTACTTCTTGAAAACTATTAGAAAAGAAATTTCGAAAAAAGACAAAAAAATAGAACAATAGAGTAAATAAAATTAATGGCAACAAATGCAAGAAATGGAAAAAATAAACCAAAAATAAGGTTAACTATACAATTTTACAAGTTGTGAAAAATACAATGTATAATTGCATGGGTCTCACAACTTGAATTATTAGTAAATAACTGATTACTTGTGAATTGAGGATTGGATATGAGTTATTTCAACAACCTTACACATATGCAGGTAAATTCGAGTAACCACGATTTTCGAAATCTAAAAACTACGTCTTAATCTAGTTTTTCAAGTATGTTCAGATAATCTAACTATTTTGAAAATTAGGGATTAACTACCTTATTTTTCGATTTGAACCAATTCTATTTTCTCGAGTTGGGTACTCAGCGTTTTCACTCCTTTTTGACGCCCCTGTTGGCACTTGGCAAGCATGCAAATGATTGGCAAAACATCCTTCTTGGTGATTTCATGTCCAAAACAAAACACCTTTAATCCTCATTTTCTAACCCAATCAAATCAAAAGAACTTTCAAGACTCACCAGAGGCACAATCCATGACTTGGAAAGCAAACGTGTTCCTTTCCTATTGGCTCCATAACGTGGAGCTAATCTAGAGGCGCAGACACCATAGCAAAACCAAACCAACTTCTTACGTGTCTTACAGACGCGACCAGAACACTCTAGCTAATACTTTTTTCCCACCCAAAATCTATCCAAAACTATATAATAAAAGCTCCACTGAGACTGATTTTCCCATCCAAACTTGGGAAGCTACACTCTCCACTAAAATTGCTGATTCATCTTCAATCTTCAGCTTAGTTAGTCACTAGGGAAATTCGAAGAGCTAATTGGGATACCAAGAACAGGAATGGATTGCAAGAAGAACAAAGCCTTATGGATTCTTCTTCTCTTTGTTGCAGGTAAATTATGTTGCGTTACATTTCTTTATCCAATTTCTTGAACCTCTCCTTTTTATTTCTTCACGGGTTTACTTATTTATCCGTAGTGCAATTACTTATTACTTAGAAGTATTAAAAGAAGAAAAAAATGCACCGTCTTTGACTCGATTTCTGCAATGTTATGCAGAATTCTTGTTAGGGACAACACTAGCTGCAGAGGAATCTCGGAAGCAGAATCTAGGGACTGTGATTGGAATTGACCTTGGGACAACATATTCTTGTGTGGGAGTGTACAAGAATGGAAATGTTGAGATTATAGCTAATGATCAAGGGAACAGAATTACGCCTTCGTGGGTTGCCTTCACTGATACTGAGCGGTTGATTGGAGAAGCTGCAAAGAATCAGGCAGCCCTTAATGCAGAGAGAACCATTTTTGATGTTAAGAGGCTGATTGGAAGAAAGTATGCTTGGAGTTTGTTACGTTTTTCCTAATGTGCTAGGAGGCTGAGATGTGCGTCTGATTTCATTCTGAACTTTTTCTATGGCAGGTTTGATGATCCAGAGGTTCAGAGAGACAAGAAATTGTTGCCTTATAAAATTGTAAACAAAGATGGGAAGCCTTATATACAGGTGAAGATCAAAGATGGAGAGGTCAAGGTGTTTAGCCCTGAAGAAATCAGTGCTATGATCTTGCAAAAAATGAAGCAAACAGCAGAATCATATTTGGGAAAAGAAATCAGAAGTGCAGTCATCACTGTTCCAGGTATACTCAGCAATTTCAGGACTTACCATTTTGTTCTTGGGAATCTTTGTCAATTTGGTCCAGTTTTCAATGGTTTTTCATTTTGGCTTTGTTTGCAGCTTACTTTAATGATGCCCAGAGGCAGGCTACCAAGGATGCAGGAACTATTGCAGGGCTTAATGTTGCACGGATCATTAATGAACCAACAGCAGCAGCAATTGCGTACGGTCTGGATAAGAAATCAAAGGAGATGAACATTTTAGTTTTTGATCTTGGTGGTGGTACATTTGATGTTAGCATATTGAGTCTTGACAATGGAGTGTTTGAGGTTCTTGCCACGAGTGGAGATACACATTTGGGAGGAGAAGACTTTGATCATAGGATTATGGACTATTTTGTGAAGCTGATCAAGAAGAAGTATAAAAAGGATATCAGCAATGACAAAAAGGCTCTTGGGAAGCTGAGGAAGGAATGTGAGAGAGCAAAGCGGGCCTTGAGTAGCCAGCATCAAGTCCGTGTTGAGGTTGAGTCACTTTTTGGTGGCATTGACTTCTCAGAACCACTTACAAGAGCCAGGTTTGAGGAATTGAACATGGATTTGTTTAAAAAGACGATGGGGCCAGTAAAGCAGGCCTTGATGGATGCTGGTTTGGAGAAGACTGACATCCAGGAAATTGTGCTCGTTGGTGGGAGCACTAGGATACCTAAGGTGCAGCAACTATTGAAGGATTTCTTTGATGGGAAAGAACCGAGCAAAGGAATCAATCCAGATGAAGCTGTAGCGTATGGAGCAGCTGTTCAAGGAGGAATACTTAGCGGTGAAGGTGGTGAAGAAACAAAGGGTAAGAAGTCTTTGATTCTTTTCTACTCTACTGTTAAGAATCTCTATGTTATCCTTAGAGATTTGTGCAATAATTTGAAGGACTAAAACTTAATTTTCTACGTCTATCTGCAGGCATTCTTTTACTAGATGTGGCTCCGCTGAGCCTAGGTATTGAGACTGTGGGAGGAGTGATGACCAAATTGATTCCAAGAAACACAGTCATTCCAACCAAGAAATCTCAGATTTTTACAACCTATCAAGACCAGCAAACTACAGTGACTATCAAGGTATAGCAGCCTTGTCGACAATATACGTTCGTAGCAGAAAAACGAATAAGTCTAAGGCTTTTGTTATTTTACAGATGAAATAGTTCCCAATTGTAAACGAAGTTCTTCTGATACTTTCTTTTGTATAGCAACTAATAAGTGCTTATTCTGGTGGTCCACAGGTTTTTGAAGGTGAAAGGAGCTTAACAAAGGATTGTCGTGAATTGGGGAGGTTTGAGTTGTCAGGCATTCCTCCGGCCCCAAGGTATCCTAGTAGATAAAGAGAGAGTCGATGTCTTCCACATTTAAGATAACATGGAGCCATTGCAAGTTTCTCTGTTTCATACTTGAATGTAAACCAAAGTTGTACAGATAATTTATTCTAGATACAGATCTTTCTGTTGACCTTTGCCTTTGTTGTCGTTTTCTACTGGAGGCTTCATGAAATGGTTTCTTTTCTTCCAGGGGAGTACCTCAAATTGAGGTCATTTTTGAGGTAGATGCAAATGGCATACTACACGTTAGAGCTGAGGACAAGGCTGCAAAGAAGTCACAATCCATTACCATCACCAATGACAAGGGACGACTGAGTCAGGAGGAGATTGATAGGATGGTAAAGGAGGCTGAGGAGTTTGCTGAGGAGGATAAAAAGGTCAGAGAGAGGATTGATGCAAGAAACAAGCTTGAAACGTATAGTTACAGCATGAAGAGCACCATTAATGACAAAGACAAACTTGCAGACAAGATTGATTCTGATGATAAAACGAAGATTGAGAGTGCCCTGAAGGATGCATTGGAATGGTTAGATGATAACCAAAATGCAGACAAGGACGATTATGACGAGAAAATGAAAGAGTTGGAAGCTGTGTGTAATCCTGTTATAAAGATGGCATATGAGAAGAGTGGTGGGAGCTCCACTGATTCTGCAGAGGATGAAGCTTATGATGAGTTGTAGTGTGTGTTGGAGTTCTAGTTCTTCATAGTCTCAACATTTTTTCTTTTCTCCGCCAAATCTTGTAACTGTCAGAGATTTGGCTTGTATAATTACTCTTACTAAATACGATCCTGTAGTGTTCTTGGTGATTGAAATGCAAGGACCCACATCCATAATTTTCTTTTCCAAATTATTGTTAAGTTTCTCGAGTGATTATATGAAAATATATAAGATCGTGGTAGTTGACGCCAAATACTTGTTCTTAGCAATTGTGGGTGAAAAACATTGCCATCTCTGAACCTAGAATACAGTCGCAGTCGACGCTTACCAATTTACCACTAAGAGCTTATGAAGGAGCATACAGAATGATTACCTCAAAGTTGACATAAAATTCAAAAAATTGTTCTGATGTTTCTTAAACGCTAAAAACGAGGGGAGATGAATGATTTCTTAATTTACCCCATCGATCTTGTATCTATTTCATTAGATTCAGATCTGTCCTAGTTGGTAGTAATAATGGAAGATGGAAAATGCGAGGTTTCGGATAAGGCTTGTTACTACTGCTGTACATCTACCTGCCAAGCAACTGTATGTGAGCGAATTCTGTGAAAATATATTGCCAGATAGCTAGCTTTGGCAGATATAGTTTGCTTGTCTCATCTATTTTTGGGGAGGAAAAAAACGTGCTTGTGTATCTCTGATATGCTGAGACTTTGTATATGTATCAGGTTAATCTTGAATTTGTAATCACTATTTGAAGTACAATCATGCAAGAAATCGATACAAACAATTTGCACTTCCCTGTAGGGTCGCTTATACATCAATAGAAACAGCTCAATTTTTGTAGAAGTTGGAAGTCTTGAAACTTCTAACATACCAAGCCATCTAGTTCTATCGAAATGGAGCTAGAGGATTAGGACTACTTGGAATTTTCAAGCTTCTAAGCTCTTTACACACATGATCTAACAATGCCAAAAAGTCTCTGACAATCACAAAAATTCTTAGAGGATTTGATTCATCCTTGCACACATCTCCATGGAAGTATTCTGTGATCTCTCTTACGTGTAATAATACCCTGTTCTCATCTTCCTGCAATTCCTTTAAATTCTTTTCTGCATAGCCCAGAAATGATCTCATTGATTGCACGAAGTTGCCATTTTTCTCCTCCATGGATAAGTCCTTGTGTACTAGATGCTGTAACTTAGTCATTCCATCTGATAAGTTCGATACAGAACTTGCAAGAACATCCAAGTCTATGGTCGCTGTCTTCTTCACATTGCAGAGCTCAGTGCTTAGACCAGAAACAAGATCTAGACCCATCCTTCTGTATTCTTCTTCTTTATCTTCATTGTTTCTACCTTTACTTATCTGATTTATCTTCCCCATAATACTCTTGGAAACTCTAAAGCCTTCTGACCTAATAATTTCTTGGACAACAAAATGGAGAAGCGTGGTCTTTCCATCTGTTCCCTTCACATCCGCAAGCTTAAGGAGAGCATCAAGCTTGAATGCCTTAGCTCCTCCTCTTATGGTTCCGACATTCATCCTGTTTCCTGTTTTTAGTACTGCTTCAAGTAGTTTCAAGAAAAGGCGACTTGACCTGAGTTCCTTGCAAGCCTCCTAATACACAAATAGAAAGTCATCAACAGTCAAAACATGAAGGCAGACATTTCATTATTTATAGGCTTTTGCAATTTGCACATGAGATTGTTCTTTTGTTGCATACCTCTAGCATTGAGAAAGATTTTCTGAGATGATTAACCTCATCATCAAAAATCTCTCTATAAAGCATGGCTTCAATTCTTACGAAGGCAAATGGTATCTTCAGCATTGCCTTAACAAACTTCTCTGCAGATCCTAATTCATTGATGTCTCCTTTATAGTTTGAGAGTTTAGCCTCTTCTTCTTTTGTTGGAACCATCTTCGAGAGTGCCTCTAGTTCCTGTAAAGTTAAGCCACTCCCTGCTCATATAGAAAATTGAACAATTCAAGGTTTGACACTGCTTTTAAACATTGCAAAGCACGTTTTCATGTTGTTAGTTCTGCAATTTCCACAAGTGGAACGTTCTAAAGTGTTATTGGTTCAATGTGGCATTTGTCAGAGAACTGTGGACAATTTAGTCACACCAGTTGTTTTCAACCCATTGTAACTAAACTGTTCCTTTCACTATCCGACTACATTATATGTATTCTCACTATTTTAGTTTCGTTTTTAATTGTTAGATTCCAACGGTATTCCATATTCTTGACATTTCTACAGATGTAGAGCCAGTTGAATATTGATTAATATATGTCCACTGCATTCTCATGATAAAGGAAACAGGAACTTGCTCAATTTCCTTCAAACATATAGAATTGTGAAAGTTTTCAAGATTACCTTGCATTAGTGCTTGACATACTTGCTCAGCAGTCATGTTTAAGGCCTTCGATAGTATAGTGATGTTCTGTAATCTCTTAGGCTCAAGGACGTGCTTGCTTGGAGATGGTGTTTTGGTTTTCACTTCCTCATTCTTTATAGAGTTTTGCAGGTTGTAACCAAAAAGTGTTTCAATCATTTCCTCGTCAAATCTGTTCCATGGATCATTGATTAGTTACTAAATTGTAGAATAAGTAGCAGTAATGAAAGACGAAGTAACTTACTCAAATGAGCTTGATCTAAGCTTGTCCCATACCGTTGAACGATCTGGTGCAGCTCTTACTTTATCCCAGTGAAGTGGTTTCAATTTTGGCAGTGGAGTTCCATCTTTACCCAGAGGCGTAAACTCAGAAAGCTGAGAAGGTGGATGAGGGATTTTCAGAGAATTGGCATTTCCTTTTGAGAATGGAGGGGGACAGGGTGGTAGAGGAATCCCCTGGGGAGCTTTTGGAGGATTGGGAGAGAAGGGTGACAAACTACTTTGAGGGGTTTGATTTGACACTGAAGAAGAGTCTGAATTCACAGTTGAAGATACATCTGATAATGTAGAAGAACTAAAGTCCTTCACTATCTCTCTTTCTGGTGTAGAGGTTGATTTAGGAGGTGTAGTATGCAGATGTGAGACCATGGGGAGTGGAGGCGGCGGTGGTGGTGGTGGTGGTGGTGGTGGTGGTGGTGGAGGAAGCCTTGTCGGTTGGTGTAAGATTGTGTTTGCTTCTGAGTTGGAAGCTGGGCTTGAGGAGGGATTTGACTTTGGAGACACAGTTGATAAATGTGATGGAGAGGCTATTGAACAATCTGATCTTTTTGAAGCAGTAGCAGAGAGAATTTCTGAGAGACCACTTACACTACCAGCTGAAGCATCAGATAATCTCACATCAGATGTTTGTGAATTACACAAAGAATGGAAAGATTCATCATCAGATGAACCAGCTTCCTCTGGAACTACATTATCACCACATGAAGAATAATTGCAGCTACCAGGTACATTTTGGTTTAGTTCTGCAATCTCACCAGCGGAGATGATTTCTCCAGCAGCAGAACATTTATCACTATCATTATCAGCTTCTGCTCTTGCGAACTCATGTCCTGATCCTTCTCTTTCATTCGCTCTAATAAATGGTATGTTTTGATTGCAATATGCATTAAGAGCTAAAGAATTTTGTTTCAGCGAAAAAGGCTGTGGTTCTAAAGCGGCCCCTAGAGATTCAAGGTAAAACAGGTCAGGGCCTGGATCAGAACTTACCTTTTTCACTGAAGTTTGAGAATGCTTTGAGCTACTTCGACTTCCTGCTTCACAGCAGTAAATAGACAGAGTTCTTGTTGTTTTCTTTCTTCTTTTTCTGTACCTTTTGCAGCCCCAGAAAAGTCCAATTGCACATAATACACAGCCAACTCCAGTAGAAACAATAACTGCAGTTAAAATTCTTCTTGCTCTGCCATTCTCTTTCTTCCGCATCTTGTAGGCTGGTGGAACTAGATGATGGTGATATGAGGAGTTATAAAGGTGTCTATGAGCAGGTTGAACTGGAGAAGGAGCTGGAGCTTCAGCTGCAAAGGCAGGTGATGGGCAAGGTGACGGTGATTGAAGATTGTTTCCAGCATATACATCTCTTGGTTTTCTGATAGGGAATTTCTTCATGCCAAGCAAAAGTCTGAACTTTTCCGAACTGGTGGCCTTTTGCTCTTCATTTTCAACCTCTCCTGAAACTTTCCCAATGTATTTCTCTCTTCCATGACGACTGCTTTTCTTATAGTACACCTCATCTAGTCCATGTCTGCTAAAGTAGTCTGCAGCATTCAATGCATCATTTACAATCAAAATGTGGGTGCAGTGGAATGATATGAGAAAGAAGATGATGAAAAAGATCATGTGGAGAATCCGAGAACCATGATCCATTTGGTTTCCAGAATCATGAAGAAATGAAAGCACCTTTCTGGCCCTTTATAAATCAACTCATCTTTTTTTGCTTTCTTTCTGTTTAAAAATGTCAAAAGAGTTAGTTCTCAAATGGGGTGAAATGAAATGCATATAGTCTGAAGATCCAATGCAGAGTCTTTAATGCTACTCCAAGGAACCCCTGAACAGGGCAGTTGTAGTTGTACTGGACCACTTCTATTTCTTCTGTGTTCATGTCCTTTCATCTCTTCTCTCCTCCATTAATTCCCTCTGATGACTACTGTTTACTTCTAATACAACACCTTCTGTTTTGTACACTCACTTTTTCTTGATTCTTTACTGTCTTATCTCTTTAGCTAACAAGAAATTCAAGCAAAGTTCTTACTCTTTCTGCTAAAAGAAAGAATCTCTTATCATCATTTTCCATAGTTAAGTAAACCCTTTTAAGACTTTGGAAATCTGTGCAGGACTGCAGTAATACCAGATTCATGGATATTGCATTTGAATCAAACTTTATGTGGCTAAAAGTCATCAATTCAATCTAAAAGTATCACAGGTAGGTCCCAATTTGTTGGACTTGCCTTACATCTCAGGAGGGTGGGTGATTGTCCAAGTTTTCTCCAACTCCTACATTATCAACATACAGCCAGCAATTGGCAAGAGAAATTGAAAGAGACAGAATTGATCCATTTCTTTCTCATGTGATCTTCTCACTTAGGAACTTAAATAATATATCATGTAGCTACTGATACACTCCTACTTTAAGAGGTAAAAGCAAATTTTGATGTTGAACAGCACAAAGTATGGGACAAATAAAGAGAGTAGAACAGACCAAATGTATCTTTCACAAGCTTTCTACAGGACATTTGCGGCTAGTAATTGCCGTTTTGGGTTCACAAATGGTAGCCATAAAGGTATATTTGTGATTAGGATTGGACCTTTGTCCTTGGGTTCTGCATGGTTTCTTAAAATAAGCTAAGCTTCTTTGCCTCTTGGCCTAACCACATGAGAGAGAGACTCAAACCGACAACAGTGACAAACACAGTAACATGGAAATATTGGCTTGGCTTTGCCGCTACTTGGCAACTCTCCCTCATGCAGTGCCATGACCCATAAGGTCCATATTGACTGGTGTTGGACACATATCAGTATCAAACCCTTGGCTTCTCAGGTTTCAACTGTTCATTAACAACCTGAAGGGATGATTGTTTAACTGATTTTGGGGGCTTTTTTACAATTTTAGGTTGTCTATAAAGCATTGGTCTTTTACCTCAAAAAAAAAAAAGAAAAAGAAAAGGATAGGGAGGAACGTAAAGTTACATAATTATGAAAAGTAGGTGAACAATTTGTCAAAAATAAAATAAAAAGTAGGTAAACAATGTTGGACAAATGTTTGAGACCTTGAAAGATTAAAAATCAACACTTAAAAGACAAACCTAGTTAGGTATCTGTATTGTATATTCGATTGCGAACTTCATTGTAACATTACATTACTCTTTAAGACGGTAGGTGAGGCAGGATTTTGTGTTTATTACACAGACACTTCGATTAGTAGAGATGTGCCAAATCATCAATTACTCTAATTAGCTGTAAAGATTTTTGTGGCAAAAAGGAAGGAAAAAAATGTGTTGTTGGACCAATAGTTCAACCATTCCAAACTTAGTTCAAATTGGGAGAATTTAACTAAGTGGTTCTGTCAAAAAAGGTCAGACTAAGGCAGATATTGTGCGATAAAATTATGTCTTGGATTCAAATGTTTCCATAGTCGGCTAAGTTCTGGAGCGCTTGTTCCTTCCCCCCCAACCCCCCCTTTTTTCTGGTAGAAAAAATATTGGATGGATTCGGTTTTGAATATTGCCACGAGTAGAGTATGCCCCTAGAATTAAAGGTCGTTTACAGGGGTTATTGCACATTATCCGTCAACACAACCCTTACATTAGACATCCACCAATACAACTCTCACATCGAATAATAGAATTCAAATAAATGATCTCTTATGAGAAAATGCTCTGTTCTTACTAATTGAAACCCAACTTATGTTGGCTAGTGGAGCTGTAACCCATTTTGATTGCATTTTTGGGAGTTTTTCTTAATTTTTATATATATAGATATAAATAGTACCATAAAATTTTTTTCCCTCAAATATGATGCATATAAGGTCAAAAGGTGACTAATAGATGTATCAATAGAATATTCTCACAAATTTTCCACCAGCACTGGCAATGCAGAGGGGAACCAGACCATTTAACAAAAGAAATCTACACTAACATGAATCAAAACATGTGCAAAGAACAAACACATTTCAGTACCAAATGCCGTGCACAACCCATAGCTTGGGTAAACTGGTTTCCCATAATTTTCCAAACTCAGTGATACTTGTGCTTCTTGTTCTTCTTCTTCTTCTTCTGGTGCAACACAACACGTGGATGTCTGGATTTAACGTACAACCCTGTCCTCTCTGTCTCACAACTCACAAATTGCAGATATCAGGAGAATACTACAAAAGCCTAAAAGCATCAATGTCTTGTTGAGTAGTGTAGAGTCTCTCTTTTCTTCTTGTTGTCACTCAAGAGAGTCTGAACCATAAATATTCCCTTGAAACAGTGTCAGGTTGCAGAATTGCATGTGATGCCATTCCAAAGTATCATGTCCTTTCTCACGTCTTTATCCTTCACAACTTGAGCTAATGTGAGACTTGGAAGTTCTAGGAAATCCAAAACAAGATATATAACACCTCTAGATTTGGTTTCTTGATGTACGAGACTCACACTTCATAAAGTTGGTGGCAAGGAGTCTCATGAGTAATCCTTCAACACCAGACACTGACCAGTGTATAAAATTGCATTACGTTGCACTGTTATTGGACAAATTACAAATATCAAATTTAAATGGAGTTCTGTCCATATCTTGGTCAAGTACTTTATGATCATTGTTTTCAGTGAATTGCTAACTTTTAAAACAGTGGGGGAAAATGTAATTGTGGTCCAGATTTGGCCAGTGGAAAAGGAACAGTGACTAATTTGTTCATTAGAGTTATTTCGACAATAACTTCTAGTAGTATTCCACCATTTCGTATGCGTGAAGCGGGAGAGGGCCAATGCAGTTTGGAGCCCTGTACGGTTTGGTTCGGTTGTTACACTTTCTATATTCTTGGTGTATAACTATATTACATTAGTGTTTTCGAAATAAAGGTAGTGCACATTTGTAGTGTGTATGAATAAAATATTTGTTATATATTTAGTAAATATTTTTTTACGTATTTACACATAAAAAATTTAAACGTTTACAACAATTAAATGGAATCGCATAAAATACAATTATACTAAATTCTTGTCTGCGTGAAGCTAAACTTACAATCACTTACTATTATTACCTTTATTTTGAGTTAGACTGGAGACGCAAAAGGTGAACGCTGGCCTCGAGTCCTAGTTAAGAAACTTGTATTTATATAACAAATTATCTAGAAAAATTCTTTGATAGTGCCATATTTCTCAATCATCCTTTTTCTTTGGTCGAGATGTTTTTCTAAATCTTCCGCTTGAAATTTCTTGCCTAACCCAAATCAACAGCATATTTCATATGCTACATAACAGAATGAAATATGGGCCTTCCGCTATCTGCACCAATATTTCCATGTCAATGGAGCTTGTCTTGAAGGAAACGACACCAAGTAATTGGGCTTTGAAGTCAAGCTCTGCTTGAACTAGCCTTGTAGAAATTCTATCCAGGTCAATACCCAACTGAATATATATTTTTTTTCCTTTGTATGGTGCACCAGTAAAGGATGAGAAGAAATTAACTACCACTAAATTTTTAACATCTATTCCACCCCAACCCAACCCCGTCCCTCCAAAAAAATATTAAGGAGGTACTTGATTTGAAAAGACTCGTTTGATTACCCAATTCAACACTTAAATTTAATGGATTCAGATTTTAACATATTCAAACTATTTGATAACCGAAAGTAGAACATCTGAATTAATTAAGTGGCACTGAATTTTCTAGATAAAAGTTACTTTCAAAATTAAGTGATAAACTATTCACTTATTACTTAATGTGAAATAAATTCAAATATATTAGATTTAGAATTAAACAATTCAATTACTTAATAGATTCAAAATTTAAATTTCAGTTGTTTTAGTTTTATCAAATACACCCTATCTTTATCATGATAGCAGCACCTAATTGCAATGACAAGAAAAGAAAAAAGGACAAATGTGGTTTTACCTATTATCATACGATCATTTGATATTTCAATTTTTTTTACAAACACCTACAAATCTCGCCATCGAAATGGACACTTAATTTCGGCGTCCATTTATTGAAGGAAAGGATTAAGATAAAATGTAATGGTTAATGGCAATATGACCTTCCAAAGTAGGTGGAAATTTTGAAATTCTTGGGTTCGTTTAGATTGCTTGTTTTTGGGGTTGTTTGTGAAAAACAGTACTGTAGCATTGTAGATGTGAAAAAATGGTACTGTAACTGTTTTTGGATAATTTTTTTTCTATTTCTTTTCTATTTCCTTTTTTTTTTCCTTTTTCTTCCTTTCCTTCTTCTTCCCCCACCCCAGGTGCCGATGGCAACGCCGGCTGCCGGCGACGGCGACCAGACTTTTTTTTTTTCTTTCTTTCTCTCTTCCTCTCCTCCCTCCCCACCCTCCCATCCCCTCTCCCTCTCCTCCCTCGCCCATCCCTCTCCCTCTCCTCTCCCTCCCCTTCCCAGCCCTCTCCTCCTCCCCTTCCTCTCCCCTCAGATCACACCAGTTGGTGGGGAGGTGGGAGGAGGGAGAGGGAGGAGGAGAGGAGAGGAGAGGAAGAGAGAAAAAAAAAAAGCAGGTGATTAGGCTGGGGGAAGAGGGAAAGGAAGAAAAGGAAAAAAAAGAAATGGAAAAGAAAAAAAATGAAAATATTGAGTTGTTTTTTGGGTTGTTTTTAGTTGTGTATTAGTGTAACATTTGGGGTGTGAAAAACAGTATATACAAAAACAGCCTCTAAAAACATAATCCAAACGCAGTGTCTCTAAAAGTCATATTTCGTTATTTTTATTATGGAAGAAAAAACAATTTAAAAAAGTTTGAGAAAATAAAAATACAAAAGTATCAATTCATATGACTGGTATATTTGTTGAGTCGTTAGACTTTAGAATTTGGATGAAGTAAAACTAAGGGCCACGCCACATTGTTACATTTTTTTTTTCCACTTGTCCAAATTTAAACTTTTTAGAATTTGGAGGGTTAAATTGAGATTTTAACCTACTTATTGGAAGGCCAAAATCCAAATTGGCTTTAAAACAAAACAAAAAAAGATTCAGGGAGTAAATTCGCAGTTTACCCCAAAGTAAAACTTGTCTATGGTGGAACTGGAAGTACTGCATAAACCTGTCTGAGTAGTGAGTACTGACAGGGATGAAGAATTCCACCTGCTTAGTGCTGCCATCCATAGGCCCAAAACATCCTCATCAAACTGACTTTCACAATCCTTTCCCTTCACTAAAGAGCCCAGCCAGCATCGAAAGATGCTGCTAATACTGCCACCACAATGCAAAAACTCCCGCTGAGGCATTTCATCAAACATCTTACCTGCACCAAACGGATGTTCTCCTCTCAGGTTCCCAGAACCAAAATGGGCCTATCCTCAATCTCCTCCTCACTACCCATGCAACGATCACAATCACTTAATGTCAAATCCCTCTACGCTTCACTGTTCTGCACGCTCATTCACCTCTTCCTCCGCTGCCACCGCCTCTCAAAGGCCATTGCCGCCTTCTCCTCCATGAGAAGTCACAATCTTGCTCCTGATATACGTTCTTGGAACCGCCTCTTGGTTCACTTCAACGATGCGGGTTTGGTCGACCAGGTGATGATTCTTTACTCGGAAATGGTCTCTTCTGGAGTCAGCCCCAATGTGGGCACCCGTAATATAGTCATTCATTCTCTTTGTAAAGTTCGAAAGGTTAAAGAAGCTTTGATCATGCTTAGAGACTGTAGTTTGAGTGATACTGTTAGTTATAATACTGTAATTTGGGGATTTTGTAAAAATGGGTTTCAGAAGATGGGACTTGGATTGGTGTCTGACATGGTTAAAAGAAGTGTAAAGATTGATACTTTTACTTGTAATATACTAATAAAGGGGTTCTGTGAAATGGGTTTGTTGGAAACTGCTGAATCTGTGATGCAAATGTTTAGTGGTAGTAGTAAAGTTTATAGGGATATTGTTGGTTTTAATACTTTGATTCATGGGTACTGTAAAGTTGGTGACATGAATGGTGCTCTTAGGTTGACTGAGAAAATGAGAGAAGAGGGTGTGTTGCCTGATATTGTGAGTTACAATATTTTAATTTATGGGTTTTGTAAAGTAGGAGATTTTGATAGGGCCAAGAGTCTCATGGATGAGCTCTTGCATTCGTATGAGGATGCAAGCATTTATAACAATAAACAACAACAGAACAGTGATCAGGTTGAATATAAGGAATCTTTGGTTAGACGGTTGGATGTCCAACCAAATCTGATAACCTATACATCATTGATTAGTACGTACTGTAAGCAGCATGGAGTTGAAGAAATACTTGCCATTTACGAGGAATTGATAATGGCGGGGTTGTTTCCTGATGTAGTTACATATAGTGCAGCTATATGTGCTCTTTGTAAGGCTGGGAGAATTGCTGAAGCCAAATTACTTTTTGAGGAGATGAAAATGGTGGGTGTGGATCCCAATCATGTTACTTATTCAATTCTTGTGGATACTTTATTTAAAGCTGGGAATGGCATAGCGGCAGATGGTATACAGAGTCAAATGGTAGTTCGTGGTATTGCCTTTGATGTGGTGGTGCTTACAACTTTTATGGATGGGCTTTTTAAGTTAGGAAGGAATAAGGAGGCTGAAGATATGTTTCAGATTCTTGTGAAGTCCAATATGGTTCCCAATCATATTTCTTATACTGCATTAATTGATGGGCGCTGCAAATTAGGTGATATTGAAGGTGCAGAATCTTTGCTGGAGGAGATGGTGCATAAAAATGTTCTTCCAAATGTTGTCACATTATCTTTGGTGATTAGTGGCTATGTCAAAAAGGGAATGCTTGATTCAGCATCAAATCTTATGAAGAAAATGGTTAGCATGAATATCATGCCTAATGTTTTTACTTATGGGGTCCTCATAGATGGCTATTTCAAGGCTGGTAAGAGAGAAACTGCTTATGGTCTTTATGAGAAGATGAAATTGAGAGGGATCAAGGAGAATTGTTTCATATTAGACATATTGGTGAATAATATGAAAAGAGAAGGAAGGACAGAGGAGGCTGAGGCATTATTCAGACATAAAGTGTCCAGTGGATTTTTACCTGACCATGTCAACTACACGTCTCTCATGGATGGGCTTTTCAAGGCAGGGAGGGAGTCATTAGCACTAGGAATAGCTCAGGAGATGGCAGAACAAAATTTAGGACTTGATGTGACTGCGTACAATGTATTAGTTAATGGACTATTGGGACTTGGCCAATATGAAATGCAAAATGTTTATGCTGGTATGAGACAATTGGGCTTGTTTCCTGATATCGTGACATATAACACCGTGATTAGTGCCTACTGCCGAGAGGGGAAGCTGGAAAAAGCTCTTGAAATTTGGAAGGAAATGGTAAGTTGTGGGGTCATGCCTAATATAGTCACTTGTAATATCATTGTTAAAGGGCTTTGTGAAGTAGGTGAAGTTGGTAAATCAATGGATCTGTTGAATGAAGTGATTGTTCGGGGGTTTACTCCCACGTTAACTACTTATAGATATGTGGTTGATGCTGCTTCAAAGTGTGAGAGGGCTGAGGTAATCCTGCAAATCCATAGCCATCTTGTTGATATGGGACTTAAGCTGAATGTTTCAGTCTACAACACTCTTATAACAATCTTATGCAGGCTAGGGATGACTAGGAAAGCAAAATCAGTAATAAAAGATATGAAAGAAAAAGGTTTCTCAGCTGATATTATCACATACAATGCCCTCATACGTGGATATTGTAAAAGCTCACACATGCAGAAGGCTTTTGCAACATTTTCCCAAATGCAGGTTGAAGGGATTGCCCCAAATATTGCAACATATAATGCTCTTTTAGAGGGTCTATCAACTGCTGGATTGATGGATGAAGCAGCTGAGCTACTTCAAAAAATGAAGAAAAAGGGGTTTATCATGAATGCTAATACTTATGAAATTTTGATTTCTGGCTATGCGAAAGCAGGGCATAAAGGGGAGTCGATAAAGATTTACTGTGAGATGATAACTAAAGGCTTTGTTCCTCGAGTTGGCACTTATAATGTACTTATGCATGGCTTTGCCAAGTTGGGAAAGATGAAGCAGGCTAGAGAGCTTATGAATGAAATGGAACACAGAAGAGTACCACCTAATCCTTCAACTTATGATATACTTATAACTGGGTGGTGCGAGCTATCAAATCAAGCAGAGGTTGAGAGGTCACAGAAATTAGCCTACCAGGCTGAGGCAAGAAGGTTATTTAAGGAGATGAACGACAAAGGTTTCACTCCAAGTGAAACCACAATCTCCTGTATCAGTCCGGCTCTTGCAAAACCAGGGAAAAGAGTTGATGCCCAAAGGTGGTTGGAAAAGTTTTACAAGAGAAAGAGCACTTAATTAAATGTGTAGCTTGATGTCCAATTTGAAAAACTGACCAATAATTAACTCCAAATATGGATTTCAATGGAAGCTGAAGAGATTATGAAAATGTTTGAAAGAAGTGTGAAAACAAAGAAAGGAATATCACGTTTGAGGAGTTGGGACTGATAGAAGGTACAGTTCTTGCACATGAAATTGAGTCTACCTTTTCTCATATTCTATTCTCATAATTGAATGATAGCTTTCTTTGTTGTTGATGTATTGTTCCTATGGTGTCTTAGCTCCTTCCACTTTACTAGATTGAGGAACATTTTCTGCCTTTCTTAATGTACATTTCCAAGTCCTTAAATCGTACACTGGATGCTTCCAGTGGGCTATTTTTTTATGTTTATATATCTTATTCGCTAACTATTGTAGTCGATGTTCTTTCTGGAACCGTATTACAGTAAATGTAGTTGAAGGATTTAACTGTTGAAGTATGTACATGACATTAGACAATTTGCTGATTTTATCTTTGCAATTGGCCTGTGCAGTGCAGAAGTCATTTCCAGGTGGTATATAGCGGATCTTCTGTGGAATCTCCTAGAGGAGTATAAGCTCGAGATAAGATACATGTCAAAGGTTCAAATTGTCAGCCACACATGAAGATCTGGGGTTAAGTGCTATATCCATGTGTCATGCATAGCTGATTTTTCCTGCTGCAGCCTGTCAAGGCCTGTAGATCTTTTTCTGGTTCCAGTGAACAGGTATAGAGCTAGTCTTAAACTTTCTAAGTAGGAGCTGCGCCTTATGTTCTGCTTATTTGAATGATAATACTTTGATAAGAAAAAGCAGTAAGCTTTTAGAATCTCTACCATGTTCTGCTTCTAGGAGTCTACGGAGGGATACAGTTGTAGGCATGGTCTGGTAGAAATTGAGAATACATGATTTCTATTTGCTTCTTAATGTTCCTACCCTGGTCCTCTTCCACCACTGCTGAACCAATGATGTGACTTTGGGTTGTTTAACTGCTTAGTACTAGCAATTTAAAACTCCCACTTTTTAAGTGACTTTTTTCTGTGACAGAGAAAAGAGCCATTTTAGTGCAGAGTTAGCCTCCTGGCAGAAAACAGGTGTAAACAACTAATACATAGTGGTTTTTATGGACACCCAAGTTCTCAGTACTACACTGCAAGCACATATTGTTCCACAATAAGAGACATACTATGGGTTCGCAAAATTGTCAAATTGATGTTCTCTTTTTCTGTTAGCTGTGCCACATGAAAGTACAATGCCATTGCATTCTAGAATTTGATGGTTTAAGGAAGCTATATATTCTTCAGACAGAACTATCTTTCTCAAACTTCTATGGGTATTTCATCTCTTCCTCTGACCCCTCCCCTCCCCCAGACGTTTCCTTCCTGCAGTATTGCCTGACTAGCTGGCTCGCTAAGTTACCAATGCAGGGAGTTTTGCTTCTTGGGTGTCTCTCTAGTTTGCATGAACGGGATTGATTTTGATACAGA
Source organism: Gardenia jasminoides (assembly GCA_013103745.1). Classification (NCBI taxonomy): domain Eukaryota; kingdom Viridiplantae; phylum Streptophyta; class Magnoliopsida; order Gentianales; family Rubiaceae; genus Gardenia; species Gardenia jasminoides. The sequence goes on along the minus strand of CM023096.1, from coordinate 1,028,569 downwards.
CTGATCAATTACGTCATTGCACATCCTTAAAGTTTGAAGTTACATGATTGCTTATCGAAGACCAAGTTGTTTGATTGACACCACAGAGTGTAAACGTCATAATTTTGGACATATTCTACATGGGGTAAGTCTGGATAATTTCTTTTTAATGTCAATGAAGATGTCTAGTAGAGATTAGGGTGTAATCTCTGGACTCTTTTTTTTTTGGCTAATATTGTTCTGCAAGATCATTGTTATATCCTAAAAGAAAACAGTATCCAATTGTACTGGCAATTTGGGATCTTGAACACTTGTTTGCTGACTTGAAAGACGTTTGTGACTATAAAGAATCAATAGGCAATATTACTACGTATGTGTTTTTTCCATTTTCAATCTTTTTCCATGATTTAGTGCCACTGTTAGTGTTATTGATTGACAAATGGTTTTGACAATTTATATTCCTCTTGGTAATATAATGAAGTGCAAGGATGCAGACTGTTCTCAAGACATGAGCCAAATATTTGTATCTCTCGAGGTACCTGAGGATACAATTTTCATTTCTTAACTAATTTAGCTAGATTAGATATGAGAAATGGATACTAACTTTCTTATAATACCAGGTAGCCTATTCCCACATTGCAGGTTGGATACTTTTTCAGCATTTTCAGTAGATGCAAAAGCTGGTAGCGGACCACTGATTTAAGATCTTTTCTTTGTTTTCTGATGTACAGAAATGATGTCACTTTAAGCCAGGTTAGAGGTACTTAATTTTTCTCTATAGTTCATAACTCTTGGGAAGACAATGTTTTAGTTTCACATCTAAATACTATGCCATTAACTCATGGATGCTGCAAAATTAAGTATTAGTGATGACTTTGCTGCATCTTATAAAGGTTCTGTTATAGCCCTGCTAAACTCCTAATGCAAGATTAGAGTTGATGGATTCTTGCTGCCACTATTATGACTCTTTTCAATGTAGTATTGATAACAAGAAACATCAGAGTTTTCCCAATTGTTCTATCTCTTATATTCCTATGTGTATGATCTGTGAAATTTGAGGGTGTTTGACTAGTTCATGCTGGATTTATAATACAGTATTTGAGTATAAAGACACAGCATGGCGTCTTCATTTTGTATGTATTTTCAGAGGTATTGATTGATGCAAGGCTGGTGTTACATTGGTTGTGCCAGACACAACTGCAACAGTTGGAACTGTTATGAGGTCTCAGAAATATAGGTTATGCGCATTACTCCTAGCTATTGATTCTTGGCACCATAAGAAAAGTATTTCGTTCAGATGTTTACTACTAGTGTATTACCTCGTGTAACTACCTTCTTTTATCTGGAACTGCTGAATTTCTCCCACTTTCTGTAACAGGAGGAAAGGAGAATCAGTTAAAGGGTTTGGACAACTGGGACTTCACTTTTAGTAAAAGTGGGGTGCAAAATTGAAGACAGCAGATCACAGATATGGTATGCTGCAGTTATTGAAAGGGTGAATTCCAGATGCTGCTCAAGTGAATACCAACTGCTCTGTTTTCATAAGACGAGACAATAGAACATGTAGAGTCGTGTTAACCCTTTAGGTGCAGGCACTTGGTTCTGTTGAAGAGAGAACAGCTCAAATTTTAAAAGAAGCCACATGCAGAAAAACGTAATAATGGAAACAAGCTGACCAGACTTGACACCGTTATACCTAATTGAGAGATGTGACTGAATTAGAAAGGCATGAATTTATGATTGGTCTTGAATGAAAGCAAGAGAGCCTTTCTTTGCAGTTTGTTTGGTGAGCTACAATAATGATAGATAATCAAAACTGGAGAAGCAATCCCTCTGTAGCCTGTGAACAGCTCCAATTTTCAGTCAGATGATAAGTTATAAAACTTAATCAAGAGATTATGTAGAAGTTTAGCTTTAAACATGCTCTTAATCCTCTCTGGCCAAGGACAAAAATTGATCTGTCACTGAATCATGGCCAGTTGTTTCCCTCGTTCAAAATCTTAGTAATATGTCACTTCATCTTAATAACTACATGTGTAGTTGTCAAAAATTATGGAAAAAACCTTTTTGATGGACCCAAAACTAAAATGTACAAAATGTAATTTTTAACTTTTTCTAATATTCTTGCCTAGTTATTTTGTTGGAAAGAATCAAGTATTGTTTATGTACCCTATCCAGAAGTAGAAGTCAGGCAGCGCTAACCACCAAAGAGCATATTAACGTCTGATGGAGCTTAGATCTAATTCGCACTATTTTACTTGGCAATCCCTTTCCCATATTTAGAAAAAAAAAAAGAAAAAAAAAAGGAGAATCGAACTTTTAGACAAGTGTAAAGAAAGATGAAAGTGAAGCTCACTGGTCAGTCAATGTCCTCTTATCCATTCTGCCGACTTTTCTTCTCATTTCCCCAGGGCTGGCTGGAACCTCTTCAGTCTAGAAGAGCCTAGATCTTGGAGCGTAATAAGTGAAGTTTTATAACCAGAATCAGGAAAATGCCACATCAAGGCAGGACGATTGCCTTGGAAGGCAACTGTTTCTACTAGCATTTGAAGGCCAAATTTTGGTTTACAAAAACAAAATTCAAAACACACTACTGTTCAAATAATGTACCGTAGCTGTCATATAACTCATACTGTTCAATTAACATGTCGTAATTCTATTCACTCGCTAGTAGTAGGTGGCTTGGTGCACTCGTCTAACTCAATAGTAGTACAGTTTTTGTCGATTCTCTTTGAGCCTTTCCTTAGATAGGATGGAGCAAGAGTAGAACTACTGTAAAAAAGTTGTCGATTAATTAAATAAAAAAAGAATGTATTCAGTTGTATTTTTTTGAAAATGAACTATACAAGATTTTAGGATCAAAATTATAATGCTGAGTAAGTTATTTATGATGGATTATAATTTATTGCAGACTACCAATAGATGTTGATGTAAATGGAAGGGATTTGCATCTCTTGATTATGAGGTATTGAGTTTGAAATTAATGAAAATAAAAAAAATAACGTTGGGAGATTTTCCTCCTCAATGGATGGAATGTGGTTCGAATAAGATTAGTTGCAGATCATAAAATGAACGCGAATAATTATTATATACCAAAAAAAAATTATTACAGACTTGTACAAAAATGTTCAGCTAACTCGAAAGTGGTAAAGCTGTGAGAGAGAGACACACACTGGCATTCCCACATAAATGATCCTGGACAGACGCGTTGCTGCATTCAATAATGTACCCCCAGAAAATCTGTATAAACAACATGGCTACGGCATACGTGTCTGACACCATTTTACCACAAAAAAGTAATTCCTTTTTTTTCTTTTTTCTTTTGAAGAATCCTAGTAATAAATTACTAGTAATAAGAATCCCTGGTTGGGGGTTGGGTGAAAGCTGCCAATAGTTTACTGCCAAGAGTGATGGGTTGGGAGCAGAATGTGTATGTGTGGGTTACCAATGTGAATTGACAATGTCCTCGAAGGCTCTGCCAAAAGATCAACTGCATGTGGCTGCCTCCGCTAATTGCTCCCCAATTGGCACCAGCTGACAACAGAGAAAAATGCAGCAGTACATTGGACACAAAAAGCACCGAAATGTAAGCAAATGATAGTATAATATAATGTTGGACGCGGCTGCACCAGTCGGTTTTTTTTTAACCAATAATTTACATGCAACAGTCTGAGAGAAGCAGGAGTAGAAATGATTTTTTATTTGCAGAACACTTTTTTTTTTTTTTTAAATAATCCTATGTAGCAGTTTAAAGTTTACTAAAGCCCTGTTTGAAATTACACAGGTATTTTTTAATAAAAATGCTTTTTACGTTACAAAAGTTATTTAAGTCATAGAAAATTAGTGATTATCTATATCTATATCTATACTCTATATAAAAGTACCATGAGTCTTGGTATTTTAGAGTGTAAGTGTAAGCACTATTGTGATCTTAGTTTTACTTATTCCCATTATACACTTATTAATTAATCATTAAGCTTTATATTGTGCCCTTATTATTTAATGTTGATTAAAGTACACTATATTATACATAGTAGTTTAGAAGCAAATAATGGTGAAGAAGAAGACAAATTGTCATTAATCAATGGTTAATAAGAAGACAAAAGGTTAAATTAATAATTAAATTCACCATATTACACCATATTGATTAAGAAAAATAATATGCAAAAATGATTTCAAAATACTTAGATGCAAGGTTGACAAAACTGAAACTAATGAATATTTATTCTATATACATTTTTTATTGTATTTAACTTTTCAAAATTGTGTTTATATGCACCTTCTCTCCTATTTTCCTCACTTCTTAATGTTTTAAACTCTAAAAAGTCATCAAAATATTGTTTGCAAATGTTCTTCTCAAATTTATTCTAATTTTTTATTTACAAATTATTCTTTCGAGGAGTATGTCGTTGGCAAAAAGAATCATTGCTTCATTTTTTTTAATGAAATTTATCAAGCCATCAATGAAGGCTTGCTAAATTATGCACAAAACTTGAGAATGAAATAGTCATATGGTTATAGGGGAAAGAGAAAAAAAAAAAAAAGAGGTTCGCCACTTGGAGTTATGATGGTAATTAATTTAATGTAATGCTCCAATCTAAAACCGTTCGTTGATGCCTTCATTTCCTTTCACTTCATCCCATTTTCCACTATTCCTAATTTCCTCCAACTCCTCACTCAACCGTTGCTAAAATGGAAAAATGGAACAATAAGGAGATAATATTAATCATGAATTAAGCCATTCATATCCCATAAAATCGCTTAAATCAAGATTTATTGGAAAATAAAACTACAAATATACTTTTCAAGTTGCATGAAAAAGAAGGCCTAATTATGAATAGAGCAAATATAATGAAGGTTTCAATTTGAAACTTTAATTTGTATATACTTGAGAGTGGCCCTTAAAATATTATTTTAGCATTGTCTAAATTTTCTATGAAATTATATGAGTTTAAATTTAAGAGATTCTTGAATTCCTACATCGATTTTAGATGTCATGACTTCCAACACATTTTACTTGGAACTAAAAAAGGAGGTTATCCTGGATATCACTTTTGCAATGGCTAAAATGTGCATATTTCAATAAATATTTTGCTCAAGTTTGATTGCATGCATGGGGTTGAAACATTATAGAATATTTCTTATTCTTGATGTTGTAACTATAATAAAATATACAATGACTTAGTTTAGTTATGATGACATTCTATTTTTAAAGTTTTTACAATGATAGAATGCACAATAATCATTTAGTTTTTTCTTTAATGCAATAGAGATTGTATATGACTTGCAATTATTATATTTATTTGTCAAAGATTTTTTTTGTCAATATTATGTTATCAATCAAAATTTTTGAAAAGAAAGTTAGTGTGTATGCATATGTATTTTTTAAAAAGTTAGTATATATTAAAAATATTATATTTTGAGAAAATATATTCACGTGCAAAAGCACGTGAGGTATTACTAGTACATCTTAAAAATACTTTTAATGCTTAAAAGTGGCTTTCTTGTAAACGCATTGCGATCCTAAAGAAGGTCTAAGTAGTACTAAAATGGATTACAAAATATATTTTCTCAACTATGGCTTTGGCACATCATGCTGCCGTGAAATTTCAAGAACTATATCAGAACTTGAGAAAGAAAAAATTGTTGGTCGAAAATTCAAAACTATCTCTCCAACCTCAAGAGTCAAGAGTAGCTCCAATGTACTATTAGTTGCATCATGATGTTCAGGACTAAGTTTTAAGGATAGAGGAATGTAATATATGCTCGTATACGGCTTTAGAGATTATATTTTTATTTGAATATTTCAAAATTTTCAGAGAGAAATGAACTATCTATGCAAGCTTTTGTGAAGCGAAGCTATAATTAATGCAATACTTGTAGTTTTTAACGTTTTATACTAGAGATCATGCAAAATTATTTGCCATACCCACACCTTAACTTTACTAAAAAAGGTGATGCGGCCAAAAGTGATTATTCTGCCCCAAATCTTGGACGAGTCCACTTCCGACTAACTTTTGCTTGGCAAAAATTTCCTCCCCCACATGACCATATTTCCATTTTTTACAGCCTATAAATCTATATAATCCACACGCAAAGGCCCTCTTCCTCACTTCTTCAAATCTCCGAGTCTTTCCATTTGACTAGCATTTTCTCTTTAGTCACCAGCACCAAATATTTTTTTTTTCTTTCTTTCTCCTATTCACTAGAGATCAAGAACAGTAGCAGCAGAAAGTATTATGGATCTTAAGAAGCTCTACTTCATTGGCACAATCTTGTTAAATCTGTCCATATTAGCCATTGGTGCTCAGCCCAGGAAACCAGTGGATGTGCCATTTCAGAGGAATTATGTGCCATCTTGGTCTGCTGACCATATCAAGTACAAAAATGGAGGTGGCAGTGTTGACCTTGTACTGGATAAAGTCTCAGGTGCTATGCCCTTCTCATTTTGCATTCCATTTCTTTCAATATTCACACATTTGAATGGTTTTTGGAGCCAACAAAAATCCTTTTTTGTTGCTCTTTGGCAATGTGCAAGTTTTTGAGCTCTGCCATTTCGTTTATTCCACTCTTAAGACTTCTGGATTCTGATATAGTGCTACTTGTAGTCTGTCTCATTATTTCCGATGGTAAGTATGATGATCAAGAATCTGTCAATTGTTTAGAGTTCTTAGACTAGATAATCTTGCATTTGTAATTAGTAGCTCGATTCGATCTAAGTCGTTTGCTTTCAAAGCTTCTTCCTAGTATCTTCCCACTAAACTAAGTTACTGTTTCAGATTTGAAGTGGCTTATGGCCTCATTGCAAATGATTTTTGTTACTAGAACTCTTGAGCTAAGTTTACTAGTCATTTAGTGTTGGGGCTTCTTCTTCTTCTTCTTCTTTTTTTTTTTTTTTTTTTTGTTAAGATTTGTTTTCTTTTTGGGGATCCATGTTTAAAAAAGCATTTACAGTAATTTACTCACGATAATAATGTTGAAGCAAGTGGTGGACTGTGGAGTATCATCTAAACATATATCTTGGATTTAAGTAATAAAAATGGGATGGCCTAAATCCCTAAATCCACACCCCTAATACAATAATAACTTATATCACGCTTGTTGACAACTTTCACTAATTAGTATTAAAAGTTATATCAAGTATCGATTTAGACCGTAAGGGCGTGGATTTAGTATTATGCGTGACAAAATTGTCAAATTCGAGATCCTCGAATCTTGCTTGGCGTAAAATTGAAGCATGAATTTGTACTTTGTGAGGAAAACAATAGCATCAGCGGCGACGAAAGCTACTTGTTCCTGATATCTGGGAGGTCACGAGAAGCCCTCAATGGCTTTGCAAGTTAATATGATAAAATATTTCAAGATTATTTATTAGTTGTGGAAAAAAAATGCACCAGATCAAGTTCTGTGAGGTAGCACTTTATTTACTATTTTTTTTCCTTTTTCTGAAGGTACTGGATTTCAATCCAAGAATTCCTATCTGTTTGGCCATTTCAGTATGAGGATGAAGTTGGTGGGAGGGGATTCGGCTGGTGTTGTAACAGCATTCTATGTAAGTGAACATGCCTTCTTTGTTACATTAAACCAAAAAAATAAAGGGATAATTTCAGAAACCTCCCCTGAGGTTTCAGACTATTTCACTTGGCACCCTCAAACTTTTAAAAATCTCACTTGCCTCCCTTACTTTATGTTTTTGTATCATTTACAACCCAATTTAAAACAAAATATTAAAAAATTTATTTTGTGAAAGTAAATGTAATCTCATTCCAAAATTATCCTTTTGTTGTCTTACTTTTTATTGCGTAAGTATGTTCATAACAAAATAAATAAATGTTTATTTTGATTGAAAAAAATATAGTTTGTTTTTACATAGCAAGCGTTAATATTTGAATTCTACAAGTTATAAAGATAATATTTTCTTTTATTCCAAAGTGTTTTGAGTTAATTTAAGAAGTTTTATAAATTATTTACATATTTTTGAATTTTCTACTTTTTGTCCAAATTGATGGCTTGAAAACTAAAAAGATATAATATGCTAAAAATTATATATAAATTTGTTTGTATTGTTTTAAATCGGGCAAAAAGGTATTTTCATGTTTATAAATTATTGTGAATTATTTCCAAGAGTATTATAAATTATTATTCATAATTATAAGTAATTTAACGTTTCTTGTCCAAACCAAAGACATAAAAACTACTAAAAAGTTTTTAATATTATTATCAGCTTCTAAATATTTATTAAGAAACTCCGTCCATCTATTTATAAAAATTAACGGATAAGTTTGGTGTATTATAGTAATTGAGAAATCATAAGAAAAGGGCAAATTTGGAATGAAATTATATTCTCTCACCCAAAATAAGTTTTTTAACATTATATTTTGAAATGGGTTTCAAATGGTATAAAAAATTTAAAATAAGGGAGGCAAATGAAATTTTTAAAAGTTTGAGAGTGCCAGGTAAAACTGTCAGAAACCTCAAGGGAGGTTTCTGAAATTATCCCAGAAACAAAAGTACCAAAAAGAAAAGTTATGAACATGATATGATTCTTCACAAATCAAGAAACAACTAATTTGATAGGAGTGAAAAGAAATTAAGAATTAATGAAGACCAATAAATGCCAGCCTGATAGAACTGTGGTGGTATTTTTTCAGCTGTCATCACAGACTAATGAGCATGATGAGATAGATTTTGAGTTCTTGGGAAACAGAACAGGGCAGCCCTACATACTACAGACAAATGTGTTCACAGGAGGTAAAGGAGACAGGGAGCAGAGGACCTATCTTTGGTATGACCCTACCATGGGTTTCCACGACTATGGTGTCATATGGAACCCGGATATTATAGCGTAAGTTCCCCTCTATCTACAAAAGTTTCTCGGTCGGTAAAAATGGTTTTTCCCCTAAAATTTTTTTTTTTTTGAAAGTAGAAGATTTGAAAATCGAATGAGGAATCTCATGATTATTACTTTGTTAACGTCTAAAGTTGATTTAATTGTGTTATTGGAAATTTCAAATGTTAAGGGAGAGAGGGGATGTGAAAATCGATCAAGGGATCTCATGCTTACTTTGGCCGGTCTGTATCGTTATTTTATTGCAGTTTTTGTTAAATAGTAATTTGATATACATACATACATACATACCTACATATATATATATATATATATAACAGATAAAAAGATAAATGAAAAATGTAATCATGGAACACATAAAAATTTTTTAGAGAAAAATTGCAATCCAAACCTGTCCAAAATAATGCCTGAAATACCAGATGAAATATAGTACTTAGAAGGGATATAATGAAATTCTTAAATTGGTTCTTTTCAAAGGAATGATCCCTTTTTTATTTGACTGATTGATGGGGCTAATAAACAATTCATTTTAATAAAAATGATATATAATTATATACGTAGCTAAAAAATCTAAATGGTCTTGAGAATTTGCTAATGAATAATTAGACTCTGCCACCTTCATCACTATGTTCATGCATCTATGAACAAATATTTGTAGTGGTCACCGCAAAAAATATCTAGTAACTTGGTATAATTTCTTTTCCAAAGATGTTTTCATGTTATAAACAGAATATAAAGTTGTGATGATCATTGAAGAAGTAAGTCATCAGTTCAGATACAAGATACTATTATTACTGTCCACACGGTTGGATAATACATATAAAAATTAACTTATTGATTACAGTTCTTTGCAGAAATTTTCTATTGATAATAATAACTAAGATGGCAAAATGAGTCTAGTGTTAATTCTTGCAGGTTCTTCGTTGATAATACACCTATTAGGGTGTTTAAAAATAGCAAAGATTTGGGAGTAAAATTCCCATTCTATCAACCAATGAAGCTGTACTCAAGCCTCTGGAATGCTGATGACTGGGCAACAAGAGGAGGATTGGAGAAAACCAATTGGGCCAACGCCCCATTCATTGCATCATACACATCCTTCCACATTGATGGCTGTGTGGCATCAACCCCACAAGAAGTCCGTGTTTGCAGCACCAGAGGCCTCAGATGGTGGGATCAGCCAGCCTTCAAAGACCTGGATCCCCAACAGTACAGGAGGCTGAGGTGGGTTAGACAGAAGTTTAGAATTTACAACTATTGTACTGACAAGGCAAGGTACCCTACTCCTCCTATTGAGTGTTCTAGGGATAGAGATGTTTGAGGGGTTGAAGATGTGAGGAGTCAAATTTTCATTATTGTTATCCTTCTCAAAGGACAAATGAATAAGATATTAAGTTTGAAGTATCTTTGATGTACCTTGTTTGGATATCTTGTTTGTGCTTGTATGTAGCTCGATGAGTCATGACAACCATTGGTTGTTTGAGAGGAGTGAGATTATACCTATGATTTTTTCTGAGTTTATTATGTAAAATTAAATTTACTTGTGATCAATAGAACTTTCTTTTTCTGTTATCCCGCACTCTTTCTATCCTCAACTGCAGATACAGAATTTGAACCCTGAATTTGACAGCGGAAAAGGTGTTAACAACCCTCTCTTGATCACTAGGTCAATCCGAGTGATTAATCAATAGAAAGAGTAAAATTAAATTTACTTGTGATCAATAGAACTTTCTTTTTTCCATTCCTCCCCACCCAAAAAAAAAAAATCTTTCTATTCTTGACTATCAGACATAGAATCTAAACCTTGAACTTGACAGCGGAAAAGATTCTAAGAGCGCTTTCTTGATCACTGGGCCGATCCTAGTGATTAATCATGGAAAATTAAATGGGGGTAAGTAATATAATCAGAAGATTAAGATTGTGCAGTACTAGAATACATTTGTAATTGAAGAGAGTAGTTATGGAAGTGTGTTTTCAGCTCGAAATAGCATTTGTAAAATGTGTTCCTAAGGTCTGCCTTTTCTGTTATCCTTGCCTATATGGGATAATAGCAAACACATTGGCAAAGGATCATTTTGTTCATACAATCAAAGTGGAAAAGAGTCCGTGTAGTATTGAGAATTTAGAGAGTGGAGTTGAAAACCCCAAGGCTGGTTGTTGAAGACGAGTTTTGGAAACTATGCTGAAATGGTTGCTGTGGAAATATTCTAGAAAGTCTAATAAAATCAAATTGAATAGTCTAATAATATAGTCGGATCCGGACCCCCTCTTTTCATTGAATTGACCTTGATGACATTCCAAAAATTGTTATTCATAATTCTTTTTAACTATTTTTTTTCGCTTGTGAAATGAAAAAATTTTTTTAAGGAGTGAAAAAGTGATGAGAGGAGTGTGAATAGTAATAATTTGGAGTACCATGAAGATTTCCCGTATATAAATTCTAAAGAGATATTTATAAATATTTCGGGGATGAAATATTGAATGCTTTCTCCAAAATTTGTATGAACTTAAAACCCCAGAAAAGTGGGGCAAAGGAAAAGGGTTTATTAATTACAAATTACCCCTTGAAATGTGGGTGAGTAGTAGATTACCCCCTATAATCTAAAAACACACAAAGTGTCCCCTGCAAATAAAAGTCAAACACATGGGTCAACTTTTCTTTGTGTAAAAGCTGTGAAAAGACATTCGTGCCCTTAGATACATAATATTTTGATGGTTTTATCCTTTAGAGATGATGGTGTAATAATACTTTTATATTGAAAAACATTATGATGTGTAGAAAATCATGAAATACATGTATATGTAATAAGTAAAATTCTATAAGTCATTTTTACTAAATAAATATTTAAATTTCTTATGATAGTTCATGATAGTTAAAATGTTCTTCATAAGAAAATATTAGTAGATTAACATGAATTTTTAAGAAGGATGAATAAAGAAATATATTTGAATATTTAATTTCCATTAATTGTGATAAGAAGTTATTGCCAAAAATTGAATGTTTTTTTGTAGAATAAGAGTATATTATTTTATGTGGCTCAATATCATTCAAAATTTATCTAACACATGTTATACAAATAGGAGTTTCTAACTAACATATTTGGTAGATTTTGTAAGTCGTATTGGAATTTGATTTATATTATTATGATATTTATAGAAATATTGATGGTTTTATTTTTAGTTTTAATATTAACCAAAGACAAACAGACATTTAATCGAGTGTTTGAAGTAGGAACTATTGAATAATACCAAATTTCATATATATATATATATATATGGTTTTCAGAAAAAAATTTTCTATAGCTAAAAAATAAAAATTACATGCTTATAAGAAGTATTTCACTTTCAATTCTCTTCCTTTTATATTAATATTTTATTGTCAAAAGTACTTAAAAAGCATAAATTATTATGAGTAACTAAAAATATTCAAGTAAAAATAGTTTATGTAATATTTGTAATTATTTACATCTGCAGTTGTATCATTATTTCCTAACCATTACAAAATTCTTTATAGAAAAAATATAATAACATAATTTTTTACGGACAAAACTATCAAATCATCATGTATTTTAGGGTATGATTTTCCTTTCACACCTCATATATACAAAAAATTAACCTACATATTTGACCAATTGATTACAAGGGATAATTTGTAGGTTTTCGAATTATATGGGGCAATTTGCCACTAAACCCATATTACAGTGAGGCAACTTGAGATTAAACCCAAAAAAACTAAGAAAAGAAAAAAAAACACAGCTTAATTTTGTTGACTTCAGATGAACATTTGTAGGAGACTTATCCACCCGACAGGATTTATGTAGAGCATAACGGTGAAGAAACTTTTAACCTAGTGGTTGGAGACACAGGCGATTCAAATAAAGTCGTCCCCATAAATCCTTTCTCCGCGTGAGGATGCGTAAAGAACATTGGGTTTCATACGTTGTAACTGAATAATTAAAGATTCGATTGGGTCGAGTTTTCCACGATCTAACAACCCAAACGTCACTGAGGTCTGCCATTACCTTAAACCATTGACCATTTTTTCCAAATCCCAAATCAGGTGGCTCAATTGCCTGCGGATTCTCAAACCCGGGGAGCACTTCAGAGTTCCTCGTACCTAATTCAGCCCCGAGTCAAAAAAAAAAACCTCAAAAGAGAGGGAAGAGAAAGAAAAAAAAAAAAAAAAACACTACAGGAGCATGCAAACCAGTGCAAAGGAATTGATCCCAAGTCCTACTATGATTAGGATTGAAAGATAAATCAAACTATTTGATACTTGAATCGAATTTGACTTGATAAGATCTCATTCACTCGAGTTTGGTTCGCTAACTAATCAAGTCAAGATTGAATAGCATTTTATATTCGGTACCATTCAAACTTAATAAAAAATTCATTCAAACTCAATTCGACAAATAAACAAGTCAGGTTTGAATAAAATTTCAAATTCATTAAAATAACGAATAAGTTTGAATACTAGAGTGTTTATCTTGATTAGACTCGTTTACACCTTCTATCTATAATGTTGATTCTGCATTATGTACTAAGGTATCGTTTGGAATGAAGGAAAGAGGACGGAAAAGAAAGAAAAGAACTCTAGTGGAAAAGAAAGGAGAGGAGTTAGAAGAAAGCAGATTCTATCCATCTTATTTAAATTAAATGTGAAAGAAAAAGAAAGAAACATTGAAAATATTTTCTGGATTAAGAAAGAAAAGAAAAATAAAAGACGAAACTATCATGTGTTAGTTAGGCTTTTATCCATAATTTAAAAGTCTAATTTATAGACAAACAAATTTTTTTTAAGAAAGTTTAAAATTTTTCATTAATCTTAGTCTCATGGCAGATTGACGAAAAATAACTAGACCTTATCTCTCATTTTCCCCTCTATCTTTCTTTCCCCTCCTCAAAAATGAATTCAAACAGAAGAAACCTTAGCCTTGTATTTCTTTTCTTTCCTTTTCTTCCTATTCCCTCAAAATAAACAGCAAGTCAACGAGAGCTCCCTACGCACCATTCATCATTAGGAACTATTGATGAAGTCCTTCTAAACACTTATTCCATATGTATCATCGGGATAATATAGAAACCTAATTACTTTTCCGCACTTGGAAAATTTGGTTTCATTCCACAACTTCTTTTTCTCTGTCCAAAATTGTTGTTGGATGTTGACTGGAACGAGTATAAGCCCTTGCACAGGCCATACAAATTTTCAATGGATTAAGAGCCTCTATAATAATTGTCATCACGCCTTAGCTGTCATGAACGATTCGGTTGTGCTGCATCTTTCTACTTCATCCAGTGACGTTGTTGCAATATTTTCTTCCCAATTCATTAGCGCTAAAAGACGTGATATGAGTCACATGACATGTGAGATCAACAGTCTTTGCTCTTCTTTTATTTTCTTTTCTTGACAATGTGAGATCACGAGTTAATTTAGTGTTAACAAGATTCCCTAGATATAAATGTTAATAATTACTCATTCTCCAAGTTTTTCCAACATATGAAGCGAATAATTTAAAAGCGCCAGGCCCCTCTCTCTCAAAAAACAAAAAAATGCAAGAGCAGTTAGTAAGATGTTTACCTGTAATCGAAAGGGCACGGTTCAAGTCATCACGAGGTAAGTGGAGAATGATCATTGATCCTCTTTATTAAAAAAAAGGGGGGCGGGGGGAAATCCTCTTGTCCAACGGTGGAAGTAGGACTTTTTTTTCTTCCTTTTCTTTGGGTCTCTATTTCAAGTTATATATATCATCTATATAATCTCAAAACCTGATTTGCTGTTGCAAAAGAAGTAAATAAATTTGCAATTGAGAATAGGTGGGGAATCACTATTGATCTTCTTTTAAAAATAAAAAAAATAAAATTTTAGTTGACCTAGACACATGTAGACATTTATCTACAAACAAAGGAGACAAAATGAGGGGGAAAAAAAAAAAAAGAAGAAACATACAGCAATTATTTGACACAGTTATTTCCCTCCATACTAAAATCAGCAGAAGGAATAAGCTTGGAATTCCATGCCGCGCATCTTGAAGTACATGAAGCTTTGTCCGCATTATCGATTAGCCATCTAACCACCTCTTTGATTTGTTTAATACGTTTTACCCGAGGAATTGCCTTCCTCTCAAGTGGCAATTCTTTTATATCATACATTTTTGTACTGCAGCCCTTAGGTAATCGTCAAGTTGTAAACCAGATTTTTTGCGAAGGTTCGACATATTTGACATGGAAATCTTCCCAAAAGTGTTCAAGACAAATCCAAAACTTGTATCATTACTTAGGCATCAACAGCTAATGGAGAAGAAATTTCTTCCGGAGCTGAAAGCACGATTTTCAGTACTGACTACCACATCAGATGAGATAACCAAAATGTGAAATATGGTGCTTTTTTACAATCAACTCTCACTAGTGAAAAAAAAAATGGAGAAAAATTTTCATTCATCCTGAATATAATAATCCTAATTATGCTTTTTATTCCAGTGTTGAAGCAGAAGATCTTACTGATCATTTTCTTGTTAATACAGTTGAGCAGTTGTCGTTTTGCAAATTACAGTCGTTGAATAATATAGTCTTGTTGTATGTTTGAAAAGTGAAAACTCAAAGCGGCTATACCGCCTGAAGAATCAAAAACCATGGAAGCCCGCCCGCCCCCTGAATTAATCCTTTCTTCTGACTTCTGCTTATCCTCCATTTTAGCTACCCCTGACCAAATATATATATATATATTTATATCCATCCCATTTCTCATGAACTTTGCTCTTCTTAAGCTTCTCTCCCAGCCCTCCGGAACATTATTTTTCAGCACAACTTAATTGATACTTTTCTCAAGATCCTGGGACGTGTTTTCCTGGGTAAGTTTCAGCTGTAGACTTTTCAGTTTTCTTGGGACAGCTTTTCTCGTCTTCTTGTCTTCTGCATTATGTAATCTAAACTTCTGGCCTTCGTAATTCCCTAAAACTTCAGAAAATAGCTTTCTTAGAACTGCGGACATAAAACTGCTGGGAAATGTGCTTTCAATTGCTCATTTTCCTGCCTGAAACTGTGAATAATAGCGACTTTTTATGGCATTATGATGGAATCCTGGAAAATTCATGCTACATTATCATTTACTTGATATGATGAATTGACAACGAAACTGAATATTACGTTCTTCACTTTCAGGTTGAAGCAAAACAAGGAAATTGTCGTTTTGTCATTGCTCTAAGAAAGAATTAGCCACCAAGAAACCAGATTAATGGAGATAGCAAGTGATCAAGGGTCCGAAACAGAAAGTATCAACAGTGACAGGGTGGGATTCAGTGGTCCCCTTGTGAATAACAAAAGAAGTCCAGCAAGAAAAGTGCTAGATTTAAAGATGAAGATTCCTACGTAGAAATAACACTTGATGTTCGTGATGATGCAATTTTAATCCAAAATGTTACGGGCACCTATGATCAGGAGGCCACATTGTTAGCTAGTCGACTGGATAAGAGAAACTCTTCATTTGGTTCTCAACTTTCGTTTCGTCTCAGAAATGTTTCGCAGGAACTAAGGCGAATTACTTCTTCTAAGAGCTTCAACAAGGTCGATAGGACCAAGTCTGGAGCTGCTCGAGCACTTCGAGGCCTCCAGTTTATAAACAAGAATGTAGGAAATGGAGGCTGGTCAGAGGTTGAAAGCCGTTTCCATGAACTTGCAGTCAATGGGATGCTACCAAAATCGCAGTTTGGAAAGTGTATAGGTTTGTCTAATGCAATTCTATTATTAACTTACGGCTAGATTAATCGTATTGGTGCTTTGACAAGTTTTTGATCTGTCAGTCTCATAGATGATAGAAGGAAAAATTTTAGTAGGTTGAAAGATATATTTCTCATACAAAGAAGTGAATGGCCAAATTGAGTTAATGAAAAGATTGGAAGTGCTACAACACTGAGGATAATATACTGTATCTGTTATGATGCAATTTCTTCTCTTGTAGAAATTGGAGTATAATTAGTCATCAAAAGAAGCTTAATTATACTTTCAAAAGCAAATGCTGATGGATGTTGATCTTGTGTGATGTATATTGATCAGGAATGAATGAGTCAACTGAATTTGCTGATGGATTGTTTGATGCTCTAGCTCGAAAAAGATGTATCACATCACCGTCAATAACCAAGACTGAACTGCATGAGTTTTGGGAGCAGATAACTGATACAAGCTTTGATGCTAGGCTTCGAACCTTCTTTGACATGTAAGTTTCTTTTATTTCTTTTACATGCACTCTTCTTACTGATAGCATTCTGTGCTATTCGGAAATTACTAATAAAGTGCTAGATTGGCTGCTGTCTTCCAATTACATAGTCTCTGTAATTTAAAATATTAAATTCTGGTTTAAACTGGCAAAATAGTAAACCAGTCCATCATCATCATTCGTGTTCCTAAGAAGAATAGTACGGATTATATACTGATTGAAACGTCCTGAGGGATAACAGAGAAGTATGTAGTCATGCTTCCCAATTTTTGTCCCTTCCCCAAAGGTTTTGTATTTACTGCTTAATCAAGTTGGACTAAAAACAGCAATCTATATCAGACTTAAGAGATTTACCAATAGACCAAAGTCCTGAAATTTTTTTAAGGGTTAATCACAATTAAAGTATACCCCATTTCTCACTTTATCTCCTAACATATGTTTTGTCTCACTTTATCCCCTATTGGACAAAATTACTCCTCTATTATTTTAAGCTCTTATTTTTTTCCTCTCCCTCTTTTTTTTTTCCCCTTTTTTCCTCCTTTATTTTCTTTGTCTATTTTTTCTTTCTTTAATTCTTCCTTTTCCCTACAAAAAACTTCACCTTAGTGATTGAAATTAAAAGAATAGGAATTACAATATTCTCCTCTAATGATTACAAAAGTATTCAAACCACTTCCCCAAATATATCATTTTTAACCTTTCAAATCTTTTGCTTTTTTCCTTTACATTTCAGTTTCTTATTTTATTCTCAAGAAAATATCACGAGATGAATTTGAGACTTGATTAATAATCATTAATTGCAATTTATGACAAATAAAATTATTATAGATTAGCTTTTGATGTCTTTTAAAACTTCATCTAAAAACGCAATTAGTAAAAAAAATTTCATTGATATGCAGTTTTTTGTTGGAAAGGATGGAAGAGAGTACAAGGAATAAAGAAGAAAGAAATAAAAAAGGGGGAAAAAGGAGAATGGAACAAAGATAGATGAAAAGTTAAAATAACAGAAGGGTAATTTTGTCTTATAGGGGGTTAAGTGATAAAAATTAAAAATTAGGGGGAAAAGTGAGAAATGGGGTATATTTTAAGGGGATTAATTACAATTATTCCTTTTTTTAAAGCCTAAGTACAGTGGTTAATTTTGAAATGGAAGTACTCCTCTTCCATTTACGATTGCAAAATACTGCAACTTAGCGTGAATGCCATTAGTGACTGACATAATTGGCATTCTATTTCAAGGGTGGACAAGGATGCAGATGGGCGAATAACTGAAGAAGAGGTGCAAGAGGTGAGATCCCCGGAAAACAGATTAAATATGATGAATTCTTTATGAAATAGTCAACCGGAATACCATTTGATGATTAACTGCTTTTTTCTGCAGATAATCATGCTTAGTGCTGCTGCAAACAAATTGTTAAAGATCCAAGAGCACGCTAGTGAGTATGCAGCTTTGATTATGGAGGAATTGGATCCTCACAACCTTGGGTACATTGAGGTCTGTCTCATTAGGGAACAATGAAATGCCTTTCACTCCAGATTTGCACACTAAGCTTGCCAGTTACTAGATCCTGATTCAGTTGAATTTAACATGACATTCACAAATGCCATTACACTGGGGCATTTTAATATAGTATACATTTAGCTGGTCATAGGCCTTCATCAGTATATGATGCTAATGAGCTACTGGTGATAACTATGCGCAGTTGCACAACTTGGAAACATTACTTCTGGAAGCACCACATCATTCTACCAACCTCTCGACAAATAGTCGAGTCCTAAGCCAGCTGCTGAGTCAAAAGCTAAAACCAACAAAAGAGGCAAACCCCATCAAAAGATGTTATAGAAGGCTGTCCTACTTCATTGGTGATAACTGGAAGCGGATTTGGGTGATGACTTTATGGTTATCAATATGTGCAGGACTCTTCACATGGAAATTCATTCAATACAAACATAGGGCTGTTTTTCATGTTATGGGATATTGTGTCACAACAGCAAAAGGTGGAGCTGAGACACTAAAGTTCAACATGGCTCTAATTCTTTTACCAGTATGCAGAAATACCATAACATGGCTGAGGAGTAGGACCAAATTAGGGGCGATTGTTCCTTTCAATGATAATATTAACTTCCATAAGGTACTTCGCATGAATTGGAGAATATCAGAAGATAACTCCCTGTATTAATTTGCTTTTATAGGTTTGTTAAAGATTGTATGTGATCTGTGGATTGACACTGCCTTGCACCCTGTCTCCTAAATTAATCAGGTAATAGCCCTTGGAATAGCTGTTGGAGTAGGGCTGCATGCAGGAGCACACTTAACATGTGATTTTCCACGGCTACTTCATGCGACCGATGAGGAATACGAGCCACTGAAGCCATTTTTTGGTAACAAACGACCTAATAACTACTGGTGGTTTGTTAAAGGCACTGAAGGGTGGACTGGTGTGGTTATGGTGGTGCTTATGGTTATTGCCTTCACATTAGCACAACCATGGTTCCGTAGGAACAGGGTCAAACTTCCAACTACCATCAAGAAGCTCACTGGATTTAATGCATTTTGGTATTCTCACCACCTATTTGTCATTGTCTACATCCTCTTCATTATCCATGGATACTTCCTTTATCTTTCCAAGAAATGGTACAAAAAGACAGTGAGTTATCTGAAAACTTGATTCTTGACTAGCGATCAATCTCGATGATGAAAACTTAGATGCATTGGTCTAACAAATTTACTGTGAATATTTCTGCAGACATGGATGTACCTAGCTGTCCCAATGATGCTATATGCTTGTGAGCGCCTGATTCGTGCATTTAGGTCTGGCTATAAGACTGTACAAATTTCTAAGGTACATCCCAAGGCTGATGTTTTTCACAAACTAATATCCCTTGCTTGATTCAGTAGGAGCATTATAAAAGAACGTTAACATCAGGCACCTCTTTCTCATCAATTTTGCTTTTGTATTTTCAGGTTGCTGTGTACCCTGGGAATGTTATGGCAGTTTACATGTCTAAACCTCAGGGATTCAAGTATACAAGTGGACAGTACATATTTGTTAACTGTTCAGACATATCTCCATTTCAATGGTAAATCAAGAAAGTATTCCGTTTCTTGTCATAATTCATCCATGCCCCTTTCTAATCCTGCTGATTTTGTACCTCAGGCATCCTTTTTCAATTACATCAGCACCTGGAGATGATTATCTGAGCATCCACATTCGAACATTAGGCGACTGGACATCACAACTCAGAGCCATATTTTCCAAGGTAGGTATCTGGAGACAGCATGGCAAAACTGATCCTCATTATGCAGATAGACTAAACTGTTCAATTTCCTTGTATAAATGGTCATACAGGTATGCCAACCTCCAACAAATGACAAAAGTGGCCTCCTCAGAGCTGACATTGCACTAGAGATGAACAAGCCAAGGTAGTCCTTTGCCTCTTCCTCTTCTTTGTACATTGTTATAGTTACAATCACAATAAAATTCGTGGCTAATGTCAATATGTTTTCAGGTTACCAAGGCTCTTGATAGATGGTCCATATGGAGCACCGGCTCAGGATTATAAAAAATATGATATCCTCCTCCTTGTAGGTTTAGGAATTGGAGCCACCCCATTGATCAGCATAGTCAAAGATGTGCTCAACAACATCAAGCAACAAAAAGAGATAGAAGAGGGGTTCGGAGATAATGGTCTCAATGACATCAAGAAAAAGCCTTTTGCCACAAGACGAGCCTACTTTTATTGGGTAACGCGGGAGCAGGGTTCATTCGAATGGTTCAGGGGAGTGATGAATGATGTAGCAGAACATGATAAAGAGGGACTAATTGAACTTCACAATTACTGCACCAGTGTGTATGAAGAAGGAGATGCTCGATCAGCCCTGATCACAATGCTTCAAGCAATTCAGCATGCTAAAAATGGCATTGACATTGTTTCTGGAACTCGAGTTAAGACACATTTTGCCAGACCAAATTGGCGTCAAGTTTTCAAGCATGTAGCCGTTAATCACACTGATCAAAAAATTGGTAAGCCCTGAATTTCCCATTTCTTCTGAATCTTGATTAGGCATTGCTCATGGTATGCTTAACACATCCGTTCACCAGACCTCTCTATCAAAAAATTCCAATCATGCGTTCAGGTTTTAAAAGCAATTCCTTTTTATTCCCTTCTGATCTTGCCATTCTAATGAAGAAAATGGTTTTTCTTGGTGACAGGAGTCTTTTACTGTGGTCCACCAAGTCTGGTTGCTGATTTGAGACATTTAGCTCAAGATTTCTCTAGGAAAACAACCACTAGGTTTGAATTCCATAAAGAGAACTTCTGATAATCTTTGATGTCCCATTTCTCCAAGTGTAACATAGTATGATTTTTGAGATGAAAACGTATAATTCATCTGATGTCATTCTTTTACTATTCAACTTTTCATTTCAAACTGTAATATCTCATAGCCATACTATATGAAAGGTATATATGCATGTTAATCAATATTAGATTCTTTATTCTTCTAGATTTGTAGACGAATGTGTTTGTTTAAAGTGTTGGATTACTTTTTGTCATAACAGTTTTGACTTTTGAGAGAAGGGAGATAAAAGGGTAAATATTCTAGGATTAAGTGCACAGTTAATTGCTGATGTTGCATTTCAAAGGTTTTCGTTATTCATGGTCAAAACAGATGGTAAAAAACGGTCATGCTCAAAACAGATTGTAAAAAACGGTCCAAAACATAATTTAGTTACCTCCATTATGTTCTTTGCTGTTTATTAATTTACCTTTAATCTAAATTGTCAAAATTCCAAAATAAATTAGACTCTACCATAGATTGGGAAGTATTTTATAGTTCATATTTGGATAGAGTAGAAACCAAGTGAATTCCCGTAGGTTTTATGATTCTTTAAGCAAACGGTGGCACGTTGTGGGATGACTGAGAATTTCTGCATACAACTTGGATCGAGCATACAATGAATTATGAACAAAATTGATCCATGATAGTAATTTGGAAATTTCATTTTATTAGATGAATGGAGGATTTATCCCTAAATGAAGAGGATTTGAATTCACTAATCAAGCAAGAGAAAAAATTATGAGGATATGTAGACCGTTTTGCTCTTCAATATTCTAATTGCTTCCATTTCTCGGAGAACAAAGACCTGTTCTAAAAAGTTCAAATCTAAATACATAAATATCCCATTTTGTAGGGAGATGAACTTCAATTTTCCCACTCCAAAAACTTCTCCAAAAATCATAAATATAGCTTAAAGGGGTACATAATCGATCAACTCCAATTTTGGCTGGAAAAGTTTTTTTATAAAATATCTCTAATGTCACTATAGTGCTTTGCTTCGATTAGAATGTGAATCTTAAAGTCGTTTTCCTAATGTAGAATGAATGTTAAATACATGTTCGTGTGGGCACGGGTGTACAGTGTAACGTACCCACACACAGCATTATCTTTGACTAGAAATGGTGGGCAATATCAAAAAGAAACAAACGAAAAATATTATATTAGTTGTTAAAGTAGGACACCTATTTAACTTCTTTTTTACTTTAGGCACCTATTTAACTACTCTACAAATAGGGCTAGCAACAAAATGGAAAAGGAGAGCAAAAGGAGCCAAGATTGGGATTCTATAGGTTTCTTATTGAATCTATGCAAGTGAGATATCTACTTTTTTAACTAACTTGTTTTTAGGTAAGTTGGTTATTAAAAGAGATTTAAAATTTCTCTTTGGGTTATAAGTAGAGAGTCTATATCTCGCACCCTGCATTTAAAAAAAAAAAATAAAGTGTGTGCCAAGCATCCGTTTAGTCTAAATAGGATTGTCTTCCTTCCAGTATAAATATTGTCAATTAAAAAAATCTATTTTATTCTGGGTGATATTGTAGTTATACTATTTTAACTGGGTACTTTCTTTACTTTATTTGTCTTTTATGTACTTACCTTAGTCTTTGTAGTGCTCCTTCTGAAAAGATTATTTCCAATCGTTGATATCAAAAGAAGGGTTTAAATAAAAATTGTCTTTCCTCTAGTATAAATATTGTCAATTGACCCAAAAAAAAAAAAAAAAAAGAAATCTGTTTTATCGTGTGTAATACTGTGGTTGTACCATTTTAACCTAATATTTTCTTTAGTTTATTCATCTTTTGTGTACTTTCTTTAATCTTTCTAAGGCTCCTTCTGAAAAAATATTTCCAATCTTTGATGTCAAAAAACAAAAAATAAAAAGAAAGGTCTCCAATAGATCTGGCTAATATCCATGCTCATAAATGAGACTTCAAGCAGAGGTAATTCAAACTTTCTAAAAAGCAGAGAGAGCCATGAAGACACGGATTTGTGCAGGCCTTACTCAGTTCTAAGCTGTAAAGCTTTTGCCCCTAAAATCTCATATCTCTAGGATTATTTTAAGGAGCTCCACTAAGATTAAGATTGACAAAGGAATTAGCATCCTGTGGTCCTCCGACATGTGGTAATACGGACAAATATGTGTCAACTTAATCTCCAGTCTCTCAAAATTTTTTATTGGCTCTGAATCTATTTTAAAGTAGTCTACTACTTTGTGATCATGCATGGTTCATGGGAGATATGGTAATCTGTGGTGTCTATAAGCCTGTCAGTTCAACCTTTTGTCAGAATTGAATATTATTAATGAGCTAAAGGAAAAAATTGTGTCAAACAATTATCAATGGTACCAAGAGAGTTGTCGCACTTGGGCATTATCATCTATTGGCCACCATCCCTGTTGCTTTCTTCTGTTGATCATTCGTCAATGCATCATCACCATTATCTTTTTTTAGTGGGTGTTATATTTTCGTCAAAGTGATGATATGTAATACGCACTATTTTTCGACTATTACCTAAATTCCTATGTGGCTTTAGTGACAGTCCACTATGGTAGCCAAGAAGGCCTCCCTAAGAAGATCGTGGATTCAGATATGTTTTCTTTTCTTCTCTGTTTCTTAAATCTTATCCCTCTGTGCTTCAAAGATTCAAGGAAAAAATATATTTAATTTTTATATAAAATAATTAATTAGGATGTCGTGCGCAGACCTAAGATCGAAGAAGATCACCTGATAGCAAGTTTAAGAATTAAATGCGAAAGAGATTCAATAAAGTATCATAAAATACAAATATGTTGCATGTATAGAACTTGAACAGCGATAAAATTTGACAACTGACCGCCGGAAAAGAGAGAAGACATCATAGCCTTCACAGTTTTGTTCAAAAGAACAAATTAAATTTTACACATCAGAAAAGGAACTAGCAAGATAATTTGTACGCAGTAGTTGATTTAACCTCACCTTTTAGTGACTATGGGTAGGCGAAAGAGTACATCAATGGGAGACAAAACTTGAAATCGCTTTTCAAATTTTTCAATGAGATGACATATATAGCCAACTTTTTCATGCAATTTCACTGCTGCCAATGTGAAATGTTTTACACAACTGCGATGAAAAAAAAAAAGAAGAAGAAGAAGAAGAAGAACAAGTGCTTTACACAACTAATTTATTTTCGAACTCTAAGGGTTTGATACAACTCTTGTAATTGTTTACAGAATTGATCATGTTTTAAAACGTTAATGAAGAATCGCTCAATTATTTTTTTTAAAAGTATAATGCACATAGTATCTTTCCTTCGAACTACAGGTGTCGAAGGTTACTTCAAATTTTCTAGAATTCCAATGAGATCGAAGAATCTTTTGAGTGATTATTTTAAATTGGAATTTTGACTCCAGTTGAACTTTTTTTTTTTTTTTTGGGCCAAGATTGTTGCATTCCCATCGTCAACTGTCCTTAAATATACTGAGAATTTCAAGGCAAATGATAGTGGCTCCGTTTGGATTAATTGCTTTTTGGAGATTTTTTAAAAACACTACTGTAGTATTTGGAATATGAAATACAATTACTTTAGATATGCCTTTGGGTATTTTTGAGAGTGTTTTTTTTGGAATATAATTGAGAATGAGTTTTGAAAACCATGTGATATTTTTTTTTTGGATAAATAAAAGTTTGAGTGGATTCAATTTCAGTCATCACCATAGGACAGCTAGTCAAAATATAATCCTGAAACTATAATTCGCTGATAGGAGTTTTTAGAAGTCACCCACCTATACAATCCTCACATTGACAATAGAATCTAAACACATGATCTTTTATGAAAAAATATCCGTTTTTACCAATTAAACTAACTTGTATGGGTGAAAACCATGTGATTATTATCGAGATAAAATGCATTGGTACTTCGTTTCACATAAGCATCTTTTCATCATTTCTTAATCAAGAATTAATTGCGTAACAATAAATTATAAATCAGGAAAAACAAGTCAATGCGACTACCTGGAACCCAAATGAACAGATTAGGTATTTGATACAAAATCCTAAAAAATTTAAGAACTCATTTGGATTGCATTTTTTGAGAGTTTTTATGAATTTCTATAGAAAAATGACACTGTCAAAATTTTTAAAAATATAAAATAAATGGGATAAAAACATAATTGCGAGGTATACATGCAAAAAAATAGCACTGGTAAAATTTCTGTGACTACTCGGAGCTGTGTGCAGACATTCATGCAGTGGCACTGCTGCATATGCAAACTAATTATTATCTAGTGGCCATGCATCCCAGTCCCATCCTCTAAATTTGGCTATTTCTCATTACCTTTGCTCTAGCCAAAGAAATGTTTGCTTTCCATTCTTACTCGTCCTGGTCAGTCTTTTAGAAACCGAATCGACCAGTTGGTTCAACTGATCGTGTCTCTGGATTGGTTCAATAGCAGATTCAAAACTTAACTGAATCTTTCCAATCAAAAATCAGTTGAACTAATAAAAATTAATAAAAATCGAGTGGTTCAACTAGAGTCACTAACTTTTATTTTTAAGAATAAATATTTCAGCTTTATTCACATTATTTAATATTAAAATAAATAAAAATGATTAAATCCTTGAATCTCGTTGATGTTTTTCCAAAATTTTTCATAAGTTTCTTTGAGATAAATAGTCTTTTATATGCAAGATTGAACTGGTCAAATCATGAATCGGAGGCTCTTTTGGTTCTTTCCTCCGGTTTGGTCCTTGTATAAGTCCCAAAAATCAAAAAAGGAAAATCAATTATCATTCTGAAGATTGTCATAGAAATTATTTAATGAAAATTATTTGGAGGGTAATTTGTTAATTTCATTACCTAAAACAGAAAAGCTCTTAATTCCATTTTACGGTAGACATCTGCACTGGTAGAGGAAATCATTTCTCTTGACGAACCAAAGAAAGAAGAAAGCACAGTTGTCTATGACAGAAGCAGTGAAAGTGGAGGCCATCATTTTCAACTGACTCCCCATCTTTCCACAAATGCAAAAATAGCTAAAAATTAATCGCACTATTTTATGTGTTAGTACCCATGACCCCGTCGTTTTCAAAACTCCAGTGTTTCTAAAACAGCCATCTAAAGGCAGATAGAACGCCCCCTAAGATATACTTGAGTAAATCTCTTATGCATTGATTGTGTATATATTAGTTGGTCTAGATTCATATCACATATGTAAAATTTGTTATTTAAATTAAAATTTTAATGATATAGCATCCATCAAACTCGTTAGCATATACATTGATTCAAGATATATTTCTTTCATTTTCTATCCAATCCGAACATATAGTACTGTAACACTCCCTTTTAGTGTAATATATGTAAGATGGAAAGGTGGTCAGAAAGATAGGAAAAAAAGTACTTAAAAAAATATATTTCTGATGTAATTAAATAAATTTTACAAATAATGAGCTATACAAACATGTTTGATTGACTCTGTTTGGATTCCCTGTTTTATAATAATCTCTCTCTTCCAATTAAAATATACATTAACCTAAAAAAAAATGTTCTGCCAAGTATGGTTCGAGAAAAGCAAGCACCCAGAAACTCGAAAGGCAGAAAAGCAGAGGGGACCGGACCCCATGACATTTTTCCAGCCCCGAGCTTAGCAGACTCGCCCACTTTTCCACTCCTTAAAAACGAGCCCCTTCTCATCATTATTTATCTCTGCTTTCTCGTTTTCACACACGCCCAAACAGAGCTAATTTCCCATTTCTCCTCCTTAATTACTTCCTCTTCTTCTGCCCTGTAACTCCCTCTTCCTCCCTTTCTGCTTCTTTGTTATGTCATGGCAGCTCAAGAAAATTTACAAGATCCCCAAGAGCCAACCAAATACCATAAGGTATAGTGTATGGTTACGAACATATTTTGTTTTCGAGACAATAATAAAAGCATATATCTATATAGCTGAAGTGCTTAACTAATTCACATTTTTAACATCTTTCTCGAACAATTTGTCATGCAGAAATGCGCTCTGAGAGTTTCCATTCACTGCGAAGGATGCAAGAAAAAGGTGAAGAAAATTCTAAATCAAGTTCATGGTAAGTTAATATATTCTTCATATTTGCTCCAAAAAAAGAAAAAAAAAACCTTCATATTTGGCTAGAAATGCTATTGTCTCACTAGTCACCAACTGACGATTTGATTTAATGCTCTTATTTAATTGTCTAAATTATACAAAGTTTCTTGCAGACTTTCTGCAAGAAAAATTTCAGTCGTTTTTTATTTCTTTATAATACTTCAATTTAATTTTTGTTTTGGTCTTAGGTGTGGCTGAAATAGATATTGATATCAAGCAACACAAAGTAACGGTGACCGGCAACGTGGATGCTGATACCTTACTAAGAAAGCTGATAAAGTCCGGTAAGCATGCGGAGCTATGGCCGGAAAACGCTGAGCAAAAGGAGAAGAAGAAAACAAGCAGTAAATCGAAAGAAAAAGAAAAACTGACAGAACAAGAACCCAATGATCAGGAACCTAGCCAGGGAAGTGTTAATACTATCAAGAACGTTAGTGTAAAAGAGGTCAAGCAGCCTCCGGTTAAAGTAGAAGCAGTAGCTCAAGAACCCACCAATAACAGTCAAGCTGGCGGCGCAAAAGATGCTAATGGCGGCAGCGCGGCTAAAAGTAGCGAAGAGAATGATGGTGGTGCAGCTAAAGTTACTGCTAGTAGTGAAGGCAGTGCAAAGAAGACAGAAAGTGGTGGTGATCCAGCGGCGAAGGAGTTGAAAACAGAGGAGAAGAAGCAGGAAAGTGGAGGAACGGGTGGAGGACATCCGCCGCCGGCGGAGAAAAAGGGTGGCGAAAGTAATAAAAATAGTCCAGTTGTGGAAAATGTTAGTGGTGGTGGACCTGGTGGTAGTGGTAATGATGGTGGCGGTAATGGGAAAAAGAAAAAGAAGGAGGGCCAAAATGGGAATTTAAGCAGAGGTGGGCAATCAAGTGCAGCACAAGAAGCAACGAGATCGGGAAATCATGCGGATGGCCCACCAGCTGTATCAGTTCCAGATCATCACAGCCATCCACGTCATGATCACTACGGCCCGCAATTCTATGGTCCACCACCTATATATGCTGTTAGCTACAATGCAGCGAATCCTGCTAGCAGCTACACGGCGTCGTACTACGCCCCTCAGCCACCGAATTCTTATGTTTATTCATACTCGGGTGGTCCAGAGATGCAAGCTCCACCGTCCGATATCGACGCATACACAAGACAGCCGTTGGATTCATTTGAAATCTTTAGTGATGAGAATCCAAATGGATGCTCAATTATGTAATGGGGTTTCAGTTGCATGTACTGAAATTCAATGGTGATGGAGAGAATGGGTATACTTGGCTTATACTACTTGTGTAAGCTTGTTAGTTTTCAGAAAACTTTTTTTGTAATCCATATAGGTGATATATTATTTGAGGTACTGTGGTAAGTCTTAGTGCAAGTTATTGTGTCTGTACAGGATTTTAATTTAGTCATTTTTTCAAAATCTTTTTTGGGGTTTTTATCCCCTTAGGTTTTGTTTAATTAGAGAAAAGTTTAGTGAAAAAGTGAAGTGAAACAAAGTAAAGGAAAGAGAAAATCACTTTCTTGTATATGTTTGTTCGATAAAAAAAATAGAAAGAAAATGGAGAGTTAGTGGCAGATATTGAAAATATTTGAGTGACCAACAATTTTCTTTTAAAATCTTACAGATTTTACGTGACATAAAATGTAGAAAATTGTAGGAAAATTTTCTAAGATTCTTGGTACATGATACACACAAAGGAAAAAATAACTAGCTTTTTTTTTTTTTAATACACTTTTCCTTGTAAACAAGCACCACCTTAAAGAAACTAGTTTTGCATTTGGATAGTATATTATTTGGGATAATTTGTGGAAAAGGATACTGTAGCACTTTTTAAATATGATGTAGGTGAGATAAAAAGATGATTGAAATTTGTGTCCATCAAGCAAAAATTTTTAGGCAAATTGAAGCAATCCAAACAAAAAATCAATAAGAAAAGAAGAAGAGGAAACGTTGTAGAGTTGTGCTACTGTCGTTTTGTAATTGTAACTTCTCTGTACGGGATGGAGTAACTTTTTAGTTCCCGGCATAACTGTTGTTGCCCGTGGAATTCTTTTGTTGCAGCAAGACAATGGATTTTTAAGAATATAATTATTTCAAGCAAGTAAATCCATGCAAAACATATAGAACTCTATCGACGCTCAGGTAGGACATCAACTACAACGAACTTTTTCATTTGACCTTGGAAATCAAGAAATCTCGTTTTATAAACGTTGGGCTATAGCCACAGGAATAAAGATGAATCATGAATCCTTCTGAAGCTATTTGCTTTCATTAGTTTTGTTTAGATGAGTGTTTTTCAGATAAATATATTTATCAAATAAAGTATCATAAGAAACTTTTTAGTAATTATAAGAAATAGCCTCAAATTATACCTAGCAAGGAAGGAAGTTTGGCATGGAGGTAATCCATGAGGCAGTTGCTCGGAAGAGAATTGTCATTTTCCGAAAATTAATTAATCACTCATTTACTGAGAAAAGTCAATGACAAAAATGGTCAACATCACTCTTGATTCTATCACATTTTTCTTGCAATTGGGTGTGAATCTTGACTCATCATTCTTTTAATGTTGAATCTGCCAATCCTATGCTTTTCACTTTGTGGATGACTTGAGAGCTATCAACCTTTCATGTAGTGCTTCCCTCAGAAAGAAAAAAAAAAAGTAACATATCAGTTTAATGCTGCTTTTATTTTCTTGGTAGTAATGAGTTTGATGAGTATGAAATCCTATCAAGCACATACTTTATTCCGATGTGTAAAGGGCCCTATTTGATGGTGAAATGAGGAGTTAAAGTCCTTGTTTTTGGCGTCTCTTTTGAAAAGCATTACTTTCATTAAAAGATGTAATACTAAGGCTGAGATTTTTGATGGTTTCTTTTGTCTTTTGCTCCTGTGACTTGTGTTGCTCTAGTAGAACTAGAACCTGCCATGACTAGGGGTGAAATCGAGTTGAGTCGAGCTCGAACTCGAACTCGAATTACTTATTAAAGCTCGAGCTCGACTCGTCGAATTTGATGAGCTAATCAAGCTCGATGTGGAGCTCGAGTAGTCGAGCTTGTGGAGCTAGATGAGTTAATCGAGCTTGTGAGCTCGAAATGAATTGAGGAAAGCAAATAAATATTTTCTTTTTTCCTTTATTCTTAATTTATTATTTGCACAATGAAATGACATTTTAACCCTTCTATAAAATTATTTCTAAGTTGGTAAAGATTGTTATATATTTAACTAATAAACCTAAAAGGGTAAATTAATAAATACAATATATTAATTATTAAATTATTTTTTTAATCGAGTCAAACTACTCGATACTCGTCGAGTTCGATATTTTTCAGCTCGAACTCGACTCGATTTTTTCTATCGAGTAGCTCGAACTCGACTTTGACCGAGTTCGAGTCAAGTAGCAAATCAAGCTACTCGAATTTTTTTCACCCCTAGCCATGACAACCATTTCAACCGTAGCTGCCTTCTGTTTCAACCCATCCTTTAGTGCTAAGAGTAAGACATTAACACAAAAACCCTTAGCCATCTTCTGTTTTAAATCCTTTAGTGGTGAATGTTAACGGCATGACATTACCACAATTAAGTATTTGGATACATGCCTTCTTCTACCCCACCTCAAGCCCCTCCCCTTCCGCCTCCAACTAAAAAATAAAGGAAAAAAGCAAAAATATTAATTATGCACAATTTTCACCTCTAATTGTCAAGTTTAGAATTTGAACAGGAACCGAGTCCTTTACTTTCTGTGTCACTAGTGTTTGTAATCTATTTACCCAAAACAACTGTGATAAATAATAAAAGAAACAATAAACTAATATGGTAGTTCTTCCTTTGCATTAGGCAAAAAGAGAACCTAATCATAGAATTTTAAGCACTATTAACAATAGCCAATCTGTTCCCCTCAATCACAGTGGGCTTTAGGACATTGTCTTTCCTTCAAAGCTTTTACTTTAGTGTGAAACGTCAAGTTCTGAAAATTGCTTTTAGATTTATGTCCTGGCTGTTTCCTATGCTAGTCTTAATCCATCTAAATACTTTTTTTGCACTTTTGTCCTAAAAGACACAAAAAATGCAAACCATTTTTAACGCTTATTTGCATTGGCGTTTGGCAAGCAGTTTTCGTTTTTACCTGGTTTCTTCTGCTTTCTCTCGAAGGAAGAATGTGGTTTCATAACGCACAAAGACGGAGAAAAGAAAAAGCAAAAGATATTTGTCTGCGTAAATTTGGTAACTAATTGAACTTATGCATATGGATGCTCAAAGCAATAATATAATAAATATAACTAAGAATGAGCCAACCAAACTTGGATTAATACTTTCTAGTTACTTGGAACTTCTGAAAGCAGCAGGTTACTCGTCCCTGCCATTGATCGTGTTTATTATTTAGGGGGTGTTTGGTAAATAGGTTTCAACCCCCATTATGGGTTTCAAATTCAATTATATCCATATAAAATGTTTGGTTGAGGTCAATGGAAATAAATTAATGGGAATTCTATGGGTTTTTTTATTAACCATTTGTTACTAAGGAATCATGTTAGTTGCCTATCTTATTCTTGTTAAATCATCTTAATTACCCTTTTATTCTCATTAAATGCAAAAATAAGAAAATAAAATGCTACTGTTTCAACAAATGGAAAGAAAAAGAAAAGAAAAAAAGAAATAATCAAAGAGAAAAATAATAAATTATAAAATCCATTCCACATTAACAAACACACTATGTGTTTTCATTAAAATCTATTATCATTGACCACTCTATGATACCGATAGTGATAGTGATAGTGGAATTCGAACCAAACAGCTCCTTAATAATAAATTAACTCATAATCTTTTATGCTCATGTCAATTGTTTTATGGGATGCTATTGATAAGCCAAACTCAGAGGCTATACCAAGGAAAAAAAAAAAAAGAAAAAACCTGCATTGAAGAAGAACTAAAGTTTACATATTTGCCCAGGGAAAAGAATTTTTAGATTGAGTCCGACCCAAAAAAAAAAAAAAAAGAGAAGAAGACCTTTTCAACCCAAGAAATTGTGTCAAATTACAACTCTACTAACCGCAGATGCTGCCTTTATTTGTATCGGACCCCATCATTAGTTTAAGCATTTTTTGATTCAATATCAGCAACAGTTGTAAGTTTTAAGAGTCTTTGGCAATCATAACATTTGAGAGAAATTAGTAATTCTAGTTAGCTTTTTCCGGATCTAGGTGCCAATAATAAATCTTAAGCATTTTTTGATTCATTATCAGCCACGGTTGTAACTTTTTAAGAGTCTTTGGTAATCATAACATTTGAGAGAAAGTAGTAGTTCTAGTTAGCTTTTGCCGGATCTAGGTGCAATAATAAATCAATGCCGTCGGATAGGCAGTCTGCAAGAAATGGTCCACTCGGGGGTCCCTTAAACATTGAAAAGCCATTTTTCCATTAAGCCCTTAAGTTAATCTGACTGGCTTAATTAAATGCCCCTAGATGCTTCAACAAACTCCTAGAATGCGAGTACACACAAAATAGACCTAAATATGGTTGCAGCAGGATACTTTTTGGTCTTCATAAAGGAAAAGTAAGTAAAAGAAGAGGTCCATTTGGTTCATCTAATTTTCTTGAAGTCATTATATTGACCTCCTTCCACAAAATTTATGCTGGTTAGAATGTGGAAAATCGTCAATTAATCGTTATGCAGACTTCAATTTGATGTGCACGGACAAGAAAATTAGTGTAAGATTACCCGTATACAACTGGTTTTAAGTGGATGAGTTGGGGGAAATGGGATGGCTCAAGTGGTGGCTAGTCGCTTAATAACTTAATAAACTATTTCAACAACCTAATTGGAAAGCTATGTAAACTTATGCATCTTAAATTTGTAATTGGCCAATAACCTAGGACAAACTTCATTTTGTGTCATGGAACTTATATCACTTTTCTACTTTACGCTATAAACATTAATTTTGGACATTTACACCCTAAACTCTCAATTTTAGACATTTTGCAAGCTAAACTTTAACTGATGACAAAGAGGACCTAACAAATCAATGATAATGTGTTGAAAATAATCAAAAGGTGTCAAGGTATTATACCAAAAATAAAATAATATATTATCATTAATTTATACCATTTTTTATCTCATTCGTTTCGCTAATAATATTAGTAATTGAGACCATATAAATAAATGATAATGTACTAAAAATGGTCAAAAAAGTTAAGGGAGCATAGTTAGAATAAAATGATACATTTTTATTAATTTTCATTATCTTTTATCTTGTTAATTTTGTAAACACAATTATTAATTGGACTTAAAATGGGAAAAACTTGAGTTTAGGATGTAATGGATCCAAATTAAGAGTTTGGAGTGTAAAGTGTCTAAAATTAAAGTTTAAGGTGTTAAATAAAAAAGATACAAGTTCATGAGTGCAAAGTGGAGTAAATCCAACAAACTAAGGTAAGTATCGGTTAAGTTTTGACCATATCTTTTCTATCAAGATTCCGGTTCCTTTCTATCATTTGGTCTTAAGACTCTTTTACGTGTGAAGTTTTGCTAAAGTACTCTCAGTGCCAAACCGGAGATGATTGCTCAAGGAATTTGGCATCTCAGACATCTATTTTTCTGCTGGCAAATCAGAGTGCATAAAGAATATGCACTGGTCCTTCGACATTTTTTTTTTTCCTCGCACTCCGTATTTGAAGCAGATGCTGTGATGTCCAAGCAGCTTAACCCAACCCAGAAACTTCATGATGCTAATATTGTATTGTTTGCTTTTATATACCATTCCCTACTCAAGTCAAAGAATTTCTTGAGAAAAGCTTTCTTTTATCAGCAAAGAAAGATAGTAGTACCATGTTAATAAAATATAAAATTATTGTTACCATTTGCTGCAGTGAACTATGGATGATTTTCTTACAGATTTTTAATACGT
Organism: Gardenia jasminoides; assembly: GCA_013103745.1. Lineage (NCBI taxonomy): Eukaryota > Viridiplantae > Streptophyta > Magnoliopsida > Gentianales > Rubiaceae > Gardenia > Gardenia jasminoides. The sequence goes on along the minus strand of CM023096.1, from coordinate 994,212 downwards.
CCTAGTAAATCTAACATTGCTATTTAAAGAATTGGTAATATTTGCAAACATTTGGCTAAATTGACTTGTAATGCTAAAGTAGAAGATATCTTGGACAAATTAATTTGTCCGACTATTTTTCTCTTTTTACTCCTTTTCATTTTCTAGAACTTTTTAAGTACAAGTTTCCCTATAACAGAAAGTTCACGAGTAGAAAAACTAGAATGTCGTTATGACTAAAAAGTGGTTCATGAGCTTTAATTTACAAAATGAAAATGATAAAAAATAAAGCAAATTTTCGATGGGAAGAAGCAATTTAAGTGGTCGGTTATTAGGAGAGAGTATCTGTTGTTTGATGACTACTTTGAGCAGCTTGGGATGGCTATGGCCAGCTGATCAAGATTCCAAGCTCATCCTTATACCATAGAAGTTCCTAGAAGGGAAATTACCCAAAGATTCAAACTCCAAAGCTATTTCCATTTCAGAAATGAATAATTTTTATTTTGTTGGAATATATTTCCTATTGAAGAATTGACATTTCCCCATTAAATCCTAAGGGGCAGGTGTCGAGCCTGTATAAAAATAAATAAAACCTAACTGCTTACAAAAATATTCCCAAGTTAATTCTAATACTCGAGCAGTGACTCCGGATATGTAATGGGTTACTAGCTTCACCCTGATTCTAAGGAGTTTACTTAATCCGATATATCAGAGTTTAACTAGAGAAATTAATTAATTTGTATAAGTGGCAAGTAGGGTCGTCTCCTCAGGGAACTGGAAGAATTATTTTCTATGAATCAGAAATAAATAACTGGAGGGAGTTTGGAGCAGTTCCTAATTAACAAAGCCGAATAAAAATAAAAAATATCACAAAATTCCAATAAAACTAAACAATATCACAGGAATCAGATAAAAATAGATCAATTAATAAAAAAAACTCTAGTCAAAGGCCTAATCTCACTTTGGTGTCATCAACTTGATCACTGACGCTAAATGGCATTCATTCACTTACAAATAAATTGGTTATAATTGTCAACAAGCTCTGACAACCTGCCAATCCTTACTGTATCGATAGCCACGACACGGTCTGTAACTACTTCTTTTGCCAGTAGACAACCCTAAACAAGCTCTTAAGATTTAGCCCACCGACAGCATTAACAATTAGAAAAGCCACCAATTCTAACCAACAAACACATAAGCTTGGTTCATTTAAGTTAGATTGAATATTCCTATGACAATAATTCAAAAGTTTCTTGTACTACTGAATTATGTCACTTGTCACAAATACTAAAACATACCAAACAATTATGGATTTGGCATTCTAGATGACAGTAGATTATCCCTACAAATAAATAGTGATCAGGTATTTAATTGCAAGAAATAATCATAAACGTGAACATCAGAAAATATTCAAATACTTGTAAATAAATGAAATAAAAATAATTCAAACAAGTCTCACAGAGTTGATGAACCAAAGATCGATTAGCCTTCAACTAGAAGAAAGAAATTAGCCACTCCTCATTGAGAATCACCACCAAAAGATGTTTGTGGAATTTTCAATTGAGATTGACAAAAAGAAGAAAAGAAAGGAACGAAATAAGCTTCAAAACTAACAAATAGCCAAGGTTAGGCAGCCAAGCCATCCACCACCAAGTACGTCTGCCGTCCCACGAGATATATATATGTCTCCACCTTCCACGATGACTATGCCAAAATAAACAAATAGTCTCCCTACCAAATTAGGATTCCAAAGAGTTTTAGTCCTAATTGGAGTCTAACTTGCTAAATAGCAATAACAAAATAAATAGGGAAACCAATTACAAACTTTCCTAAAAAAAAAGATTCTTTGACCAATTCCCAAAAGTAACTGAAATCTTTGTTTCCAAATATTCAGCAATTATCTTCCATAGGAAAGTGATTCACTTCTTCAAAAAGGCATCCTTCCATCAACACTTAGCGTGCCTGCGCCTTATCTGGAATTGTCTTCTGGAATTTCCATTCAATTGCACCTTTTAATTCCCAATTTAATTCCAATGACCTAAATCAATGCCAAAAACCAAATATAAGTAGAATCAAGCAATTAACACAACATTTAGGCCATAATTAAGGGGAAATATCCATAAATAATGTGCACAATTAAGGACTTAACAAATTTCCCCACACCTAAACAATGCTTGCCCTCAAGCATTCACTAAACTCAAAATCAAGATGACAAATATAGAATAGCATAACAGATTAGCACAAATATTCCACCTTTCTCAACAATCTCATCAAATTTAGGATGCTCAAGGCTTGACAATCCTCACAGGGCTAATAGTGTATGCACTCTGCACTCAAGATGTTTTTTATAGGGACATGTACGCTCCAATCAACACCATAGAAAGTCATTTCCATAAGCTTGCTAATCTATCACTTCTCCACCACTGAATATGAATTCAAATGCAAGAATCAAAGGGTCTTTAACAAGGGTTGTAACGGGGCTTAGGGTAAAGGTTGGACAAAAAGGGTAATTTAGGTGGCACATATCAAAGAGAATACCCAATCATCCTTTGCATGGATTGAAATATCATCTTCATTCACATAATTAGCTCTTAAGCTTGATAACAAATTCCCAAGCATGGCAAGTGCATACATAACATAGGGATTACTCCCACTATCACAACACAACACTTATTTACAAGAGTGCTTCACACTTTTTCTTTTCTTTTTTTTTTTTTTTTTACGGCAGAAGACTTTCTTACACAAGGCATGGGCACGCCTTAATAGTGAAAGTCATCTGTCCATCATTTTTTTTTTCAAAGCATAAACATAAGAATATAAAAACACTTGCTAGTTATAGATATGCTCAGCTTCTTCTACTTCTGATATCATCATGTAAAAGAACATTGGGGCATTCCTTTGACATTGGATTCAAACAAAAAGGTCTAGAACAAAAAGGGTTAAATGGTGATAAAAAGGTGTTGTTAAACAAAGAAAAAGGTTTAAGATCCAAACTTGGTCAACTAGGGGAAAATATAATTAGGGTAGGTCTTTAGAAAGCTGAAAAGGGTTAAACCTAATTGCCCTTATCATTTTCATGCATCAAATTCAAGAATGTGGCCTCGACATGTATATCATAGCAAGTTCTAGAATGATCTAACTAGGTGTGATAATTTTGAATACTGAGATATTTAAGCTCAAAGACTCACAAATGGCTATATGTCATGTCAAGAACATCTCTTTTTCAAATCAATTGCAAGTAGATAGAATATTCATGCAAATGCCATTACACTACTCCTATTTGTATCTTTACCACATAAGACCAACTAAATTCTAAAGAAACTTAAAAACACGAAAAAATAGAACACAAACAAGCAACTAGAGTTGAAAATGCATAAAAACAAAAACTGAAACTAACATTGGAAGAAACTAGGAAACATTATCATCAAAACCATCAAAGCCAAAGTATTCCTCCCCACACCTAAACACTACATTGTCCTCAATGTAATAAAACAAGGTAATGAACGGAGAACATCCTTGAAGAGCAGGTCTATGACTAGGGAGGAAAAGGAGGGTTTCATCAGCCGTGGCCTCATGTGAGGATGGGCAGCTGAGTAGCAGTGGGGGAACACAACGAAACTCTAGGAGCAGTAATGGCAGACCAAGAATAAAGAAAAGGGAAGGAAGAAAAAGACAAAGAAGAAAGAAAGAGACACGGCGGAAAGAAGAAAGGAGAAAAAAAAAGAGAAGAAAAAGAAAGAAAAGGAAAGGAAAAGGATTAGGGTTTTTGACTTGTGACGGCCTTTTTTTTGTTGGTCTTGCTTCCTTAAGACGTGGGCACGCCTTAACAGAGGAAGTCTTCTATCCAACGACGGTTTTTTTTTTTTTAACGATCTTAGGTAGAAGCCTTTCTTTCATAAGGCGTGGGCACGCCTTATTGTTGGAAGTCTTCTAATCAAGTGATGCCACCCAAATTAACCAAAACTTTGGCAAAACACGCCCACGACCTACAATAACAAGTTTTTTGTTAACATAAAGAAAGTACTTAGCTAGCACACAAAAACATGAAATAAAAACACAAAATAATGAAAAATTAAAATTCTTAGGTTGCCTCTGAAGTAGCGCCTTTCTTTAATGTCTTTGGCTAGACATTGCTATATTTCTTCATGGAGGATAAAATCGTATAGCACTTTTCATTACTTCATTCTCATACTCATGATATTCATCATGAATAGAGAAATCTTTAAGCACATGAGCCACTTTCTTTTTGGACTAGTGGATGGCTTCAAGCATGCAAGTAATGATTTCAATTCTTTATTTACTCCATCATCACGATCAATTAATAACCGAATAGTCTTTGCAACTCCTAACTTGTCATGAGGCTCAAAAATTTCTGGTATAATAAAGTCAATCTCACTAATAGAAACTATAGAATGAGAGTTGGGAATTAAGGATGAAGGAGATGTCACCACAGGGGATTGTTCACTAGACTTTAACTATCATAATTTTTGTCATTTAACTATTGTGATTAACTTACTCAAAAGAAATTTTTGTCCACATGACAATTGTGCTACTAATACCAATAGCTCTCTCTCTCTCTCTCTCTAAGGTAGTGTTTAATTACAGAGAAAATTGTGAAAAGTGAAGAAAAATTAGTTATTTTTTCTCTTAATATATATTTGGTCAGTAGGAATGTTGTTGTTGTTGTTTTTTTTTTTTTTTTTTTTTTTTGCATTTTCTTGTACCCTATAAAATTTGTAAGATTTTGAAGGAAAATAATTGGTTATTCATAAAAATTTCAATAACTACTATTAACTGTCATTAACTTTCTATTTTCTCTTAATATTTTTCTTAGTAATCAAATGTATATAGAAAACTTGTTTTTATTTTTCTTTACCTCACTTTCTCATACAACTTTCCTTCTATCCAAACCGAGCCTAAGGATCTATTTGAGTGGCTGTAAAACATCTTTTGAAAAATTATTTTCTTAATTTTCTAGTGTTTAGTAGCACTATAAATGTTTAGAAAACCACTTCCCACCGAAAATATTTTACTTAATCTGATGTAAAACAACTTGCAAAATGCCTCGGCTGAAGTTGTTTTTCCACTGCCAAAGTTGCTTCATCTTCTGAAGTCGATTGACCCCATTATATTTAGCTTTAACTTTCGATGCTCTCTCTTTCTGCATTCTTTGCAACACCCATCTATGAATTCCACCGCCTCCTATCCCCCATTTCTCTCTCTTTCTCCATTCTATGGAGACAAGAAAGATACAAAAGTTCTGATTAGGATTCCCTTCAATCCTTAGAAGTTGACAGAGTTCACAATAGTGCTGCTGAAATAGAAAGGAGACGTACAAAATCAGGGCATGTTTGATTTTGCAAACTTTTTAATCGTTTACAAATATCCCAAGGAAATGAAAAGTATTGAGTTTTGCAGCAAAATACTGAGATATGAACTTCTTATCTATATGAAAGAATTTTTCGGACTCACTGGTTGAATACATAATAGTAAGATTTTAGGCGTTCGAATGAACACCCATAGCAAACTATTACCTGAAATCTTTTTAGCTTCAAAATTTTCCCGAAAATGATTTTCAATGGCAATATTATCCCTAGGAAGAGATTTTAACATCGATGATCGATCCAAGCCAAGCCGACCATAAATGGAAAACTGGATCCTGGTTCATCACCACTACTATATATATACAAAGAGTTTTATGAATCTGCTATTTTCATTTGCCTCTTGGGCTCCATTGGTTACAACTTACATGTTACTTCTTTTTTGGGTTAAAAATTGTCAAAATTTTCTGTTTACTTTTTTAACCTCTAAATTTCATACGCTTACATTGTACTTGGAGGACAAAAGATTAGTTGGGCCTACCCAAACAAAGAAAATCAATTTTGGGCTTACAAGTCACGAACTGGCCCAAATCTGTTGCGCAAGCTGATTGAAAACCACTCATATAGGAATTGCATTTGAATTTGTTTTACTAATATTTAAGACAGTTTTTACGAGTTTTCAGCTACTAGAGAAAACAAAAGAAGAGGGGTTAAAATATTTGACTGAATTAACGCAAACGAAGAAGTAGAAGAAAGTGAAAGGAGGAAACAGTTTCTTTTGTTAAATGTTTACCTAGTTTTGTAAACATTAACTGATTAACTAATTACTTCTTTTCTATTTAATGCATATCTATCTTCCGTGCCGGGAAAAAAAAAAGGTTTCTTTTGGGAAGTTGTTGGGTGGTATCCAAAATTAGGAGCAAGTAATTGAGGGTATTATTGTCAAACACTGAAATTCAGTGGGACTTTACAAAAGTCTGGCATTAATATTATAAGCAACTCATAATCTTGTTTATTTATTTATATTGTAAATAGCAAGTATAGGGTAGATGTCGTGCTTAAAGGGTCGCATCTTATTTACACTGATGCTTGTATGATAGTGGTTTAGATCTTCATATGATACATATAAACTTCGATTGTCTTGCAATATTTTTGTTGCTTTCATCAACATACAAGGAAAAAAAAAAGTACTAATTGGTTTAAAAGTCCCCTTGCTTTGGGATTTTTACGAGTTATTTCCTCTCTATGGTGTTATGGTACCTGAATTACAAATATTGAACTATTAAGTTGAAAGGTTTAATTTGGTGCAAAAGAAGGGTTAAATACTAAAATTACTAATCAAAGGAGCTATATCAAAGAGATGCAATAAACCTACCAAGGCCTTGTTTGATATTCAGCACTTAACCGGGTTCATATCTCAATATGTTCAGATACATTTGATAATAAAAAATAAAACATTCTGTATTAATTAAGTGGCACTGAATTTTCTAAACAAAATTTGCTCCAACGAATAAGTGATAAGTTATTCAATTGTCACTTAGGGTGTGTTTGATAAAACCAAAGTCAGAAAATTAAAATTTTGAAATCTAAAATCTGAATCTATTAAATGATTGAATTGTTAAACACTAAATCTAATATATTTGAATATATCACATTAAGTGATAAGTAAATGGTTTATCAACTAATTTTGAGTGTAAATTTTGTCTAGAAAATTCGGTATCACTTAATTATTTTAGATGTTTCTATTTTCTATTATCAAACACATCTAAAACATGTTAAAATATGAATTTATTAAATTTAAGTATTGAATTGAGTTATCAAATGGGTCTTAGTGTAAAATGTATTAGATTTAATAGTTAACAATTTAGCAACTTAATTGATTCAGATTTTATATTTCAAATTTTAAATTTCAGTTTTTTAATCTTCAATTTTATCAAATGCATCCCAAGACTTGTGCAATTCACGATTGCTGTTGTGAGTTACTAAGAATTGAAACCTGTAAGTTTTCTACTGGGGAAAGTTATAAACAACTCTTCATCTGTTTGGCCGCCTATTCACTTGAGATCTCAGCTTCAGTGTATTTGTGAACACTACTTCCATGTTTCTTGTTTGTCTTTGGGTTTGGATATAAACCTAGCTATAATTGGCAGCTTGTCTGTGGCTATCAAGACATGTAAAATCATCAAGAGAAATCATCTTCCAATGTTTTCTTTAACCATTCAAGGTTAATAATCATGAGGTGTTCGGTAGCGTATAATCTTTGGGGTATTTGTAATTTGGCCTCTGGCCACTACTAGTTTTTGTCTAGATGAGCAATGACTAGGGTTGTAAATGAATCGAACCACTCGCAAGTGATTCGAGTTCGATAATGATCGAACTCGAGCCGAGATCGAGCAACTCGTTTTCATATTTGAGTTGAGTTCGAGTAACTTTCTTTCAGACTAAGTAGTTCGCAAGTCAATTCGAATAGGTTTGAATATATATATATATATATATATATTATTTTATTAGTGAATTACATCTATATCCCTAATATTTTTGTTATTTATTAAGAAAAATAATTACTTTATTTATTTTTTTAAAAATAAAATATTTATTTTTTATTTTTTATTTTTTAGAGCTCGATTAGGCTCGGATTCAAACTCGAGGTTGAGCTTGAGATTCACTTTGAAAGTTCGTCAATCTCGAACTCAAGTTCAAATTCGATGAAAAATGAGTCAAATTCGGCTCGATAAGGCCAAAACTTGACTCGACTCGTTTGCGGTTATCAAAATATTTAGAAAAGCAAATACATGTGTTACGTAAGATATACATACATGTGTGCGTGGAGTCAGGAAAAATAAAATTATAGAGAAGTTCAGCCTTTGCTTGACAGGTTTCAAGTCCTGTCCAAACTAGTACATATAAAATTATGCAGCGCCATTGATTACAAATAAAGAATGCAATTAGTCAAACTTTCGGCATCAAGCCAGCTCATATATACGAGATTTTATTTAGAAGTTTGATTAGTTGAATAGTCGAGCCAAAGTTTAACAAGATTTTACTATTCAAAATCAAAACTCTATTTCAGCTGGAGCTCATGAGGATAAGAGTTGGTGATGAACATAATGTTACATTAAGATAGTGAAAGAGTTCTCCTTCAATAATAATCAATTAATTATCAAGTACGTCTACAAACGAACTAAAAATTATTAAGATTTCCATCATTCTGCATAGTCAATACTGTTCTCTTGAAGTCTTGCTACTTTATCATTTTTTTGGTTGAGCTGCTACTTTATAATTTTGCTCCCTAGCAGCTAAAAAGAGGTTTGTATAAGACCGTATACTAAAGTTGCAGTTACCATACTTTTTCCCAAGAAAATAACAAAGCATGAGGGGGGAGGATTTGAAAATTTTGGGTACAAGATCGAGCGCATTTGTATGGAGAATCATATGGGCGTTGAAACTAAAAGGTTTAGAGTTCACGTACATAGAAGAAAATCTACATAACAAAAGCTCACTTCTTCTAGAGCTAAATCCTGTGTACAAGAAAGTTCCTGTGCTTGTTCACCGTGGAAAACCCATATGTGAGTCCCTTGTCATAATTGAATACATCGATGAAGCTTGGAAGGAGAATCCAATCTTGCCAGAAGATCCTCTTGAAAGAGCTTATGCGCGTTTTTGGGCTAAATTTTCTGAGGAAAAGGTAATTGCTTGCTATTTGATTTTGCTGAAAATTTTGATAATAGAATTTGGACAAAAAGTCTGTTACTCCTAGCTAGATTGCTTTTCATCATTCATTGTAAAGGAAAATAGATCTATTTTCAATTTTGTAGTTAATCATGTTGATAATTTGTCATGCTGATAAGATGTATATTAAAAACCTTTGTCATTGCAGTTCGCAGAATCAGTAGGGCAGGTACTTCGTACCACTGGAGAAGAGCAAGCAAAAGCACTTGAGAGAACGACCGAAGCCATGGAAATTCTTGAACGTGAGATTAGTGGGAAGAAGTTCTTTGGACGAGACAAAATTGGATATCTTGATATTGTCATTGGCTGGTCTGCTTATTGGCTTCAATTCCTGGAAGAAGCGGGATGTTTCAAGGCAATAGATTCAACAAAATATCCTTGTCTTCATTTGTGGATGGAGAACTTCATTGAGTTTCCTGTAATCAAGAAGAACTTGCCTACTCCAGATGAGCTGCTTAGCACCTACCGCTCCTATAGAAATATGGTTCTAGCTAGAGCCATGGGTTGAATTCATATTCCTCCATCTTAATTGATTCGCTCGATTCTCATGTTAATCTCTTGAAATATGTACCTGGCATTCCCTTTTTGTTTGCTAATTTGCAAAGCTTCAATTGATAAAGTCCTTTTTTATCTTATTTGTTTCTGTTCCTCTGGAATGTACTTAAAACATCACAAAACTATTGATCGAAATTCTCAGATGAAAATGTGAAATTCTGTTAGTTGAATTTCTTAAATCTCATCTAGCAAGTGGTTCGGAGGTTAGTATTCTCCATTTGCTCCTAAGCTTTATCACAAATTTTAAATTTTTATTTGTTATGGACAACTACTAAGAAGTATCAAAAATAACACTTAGACAATACCGGTGAGCAAGGAAGAGGGATAGCGTTAGTGGCTGAACCGTTGGAAATTCTTGAAGGTGAGATTTCTTGGACATCTTGATCTTGAGATTGGGTGGATTGGTTATTGGTTGAATTTCTGCAAAAAGTAGATTCTTACAAAATGACATCACTTGATTTATGGATAAAGAACTTTTCACAACTTTCTCTCAGGATGAGCAATCTGCTTACACCTTACCGCTGAAGTGACATTTATCAACTACCGTAGACATAGAAAAATGGTTCTGACTATCACCAACTGTAGAATAGAAAAATGGTTGAGCAATCTGCTTACACCTTACACCAGAAGTGATATTTAGCATCTAGAAAAATGGTTCTGACTATCACCTACCATAGACATAGAAAAATGGTTGTGACAATATTCATGACAATTAAATAATAGAAGTAGGTAGATGGTTTTTGCAATTTATGTCTTAATGTCACCATCGATCACACCAATTATTGATTCATTATTTCATCTAAAAAACAATAATGATCAATCAATGAAGATGCTCTTCTTTAATCTTTAGTTATTCTTCTTCGATGTAATCATGTTTCGAAGTTAATTTATGAATCATCAAACAGAATTAATGGCACTAACAGTAACATTTGTTTAAAGCAACGGGTACTTGACAGAGAAGGGATGGGGCTGACGTGGAGACCTCAAGTAGTAGCACTAGCAGTAGCAGTGACTCACACTCTCACGCGCCCTTGTTTGAATTGGAGTTTTCATAAAAATTTTTTTATGCTTTTTATGATCATATCTTTTAAATATCATTTTATCTCATATATTTTAAATCATTACAGTATATATATATATATAATATTATATATATATATATAATTTTATAAAAAATTTAAAAAATAACAATACAAGATTAAGTCCTCAACAAAGTTGAGAGGATGGTTTTTATCATTCTGCTTCAGGTAATCAGGATCTCTGACAAAGCTTTTCTCAAATTCTTCAGATTGTATCCTTTGTCTCACTTTTCAATGGGTTTATCAAAATTTTCTTCTCAGCATTTGCTACATTCTGAGGCTTGCTATTAATTCTTTATGATTCTTGTTTTTGGTAATTTGTAATAAAATGGTCATTCTTTTGTTGAGCATATCTGGGAAGACTAATTTGGAGATCGCAGACCTTGAACCGTATTTGAAGAATTTAAAAGAGAGGTTAATTAGGAAGAACATGGTCTGCTCCCATTATTCATTTGACAAAACTTGCTAGTTTGAGTTTTTCTTGTTTCAATAATTCCAGTTTCTTGCGACTTGGATCAGCATCCATTTCCCCAATGTCCATCTTATTTTGATAGCAGCATAGCTTAACCACACAAAGAAAATCAATTTTTGGGCTTTCAAGTTAAGAACAAGCCGCCATATAAACTGAGAAGCAAGTACCTAAGGACTAAAATGCGCCGAGAGCAATGAAGGTGGCGATAACTTGCGTACTTGTGATTTCTGCCATCTCTGCGTAGAAATCACTCCTCTGTTCATCATTCTTTGTGCATTTAGTTAGTTTCTCTGTCCGATTTCACCTTCTGAGCTTTGTTTGTGGATTCTGTGGAGTGTGCGCCGAAATTTTGAGTTCTCTTTTTGTACCAGTGGAGCCCTAGCTGCTCTTTTCCGTGGCTGTATCCGTCCCTGCCGCTGCTATGATAGGATTGGATGTTAGTCAGGTGCAACCTACTACGTTTCCGTGGGCTGAGATACCAGGAGTCAAGTTGGTGCAAAAGGATTGCACCTCTGGGTTCTGCCACTGTGGGATATGGTGCTAGCTCTAATTCAGTTCCGGGAAGAACGTGGGCACAAGCGGCCAGTGCCAATTATGGAGGTATGACTTTGGATTTTCAGCCGCCGGCATCAAATGGTCCTGTGCAGTTGAGCGTTGGTGATGCCGCTTAGGGGATTGAAGCTTGGAAAAATGCTGTAGTTGGCTTCACTTTAGGTTTTTCTTTGCCTTATATTGTGGCGAAACCGTTTGTAGAAAATCGATGGAAGGAATTGGGACCTGTAGAGATAATTTCTTTGCGAAATGGGGTCTTCAAATTCTCTTCAGAGGAAAGCAAGATGAAGGCTTTAGAGAACTCACCTTGGCCTCTTGCTAGAAAAATGCTATATCTCAAACCTTGGACATCTGATTTGGACCTCAAGAAAGATGATGTTGAATCAGTTCCTGTATGGATTTGGCTGCCCCATCTCAAACTTCACTATTACACAGTTGCGGGGCTTAGCAAATTTACTGGCTACATTGGCAGTCCTTTCCTTTATTCACTCATCAGCCAACTTCGTCTCAAAGCAGAGTTGCTTATGCTCGTATATGTGTGGATATAAAGATGGGATGCAAAGACTAGAGAAGATCCCTTATGTCAATGAAATGGGCAAATTAGATTATCAAGATGTACAATATGATACCACCTTGTTGTGACGCATGCAACAAATTTGGGCATAACAATCATAATTGCCCATTACTGCCAGAAACAGTCTCCAGTTGGGTGCCTAAAATGCAGGTTGAGGAGAAAGATGGAAATGGAGAAAAATTGGCCAATACTGACTTTGAGCAGAACTTGTCTATAGAAAGAAAGCTAGATTCTGAAGTTGTAAGTATGGACTCTATGAATGGGAATGCCAAAGAGGAAGAAAATATGATGAAGTCATTGAGCAAAGATGCTGCTGAAATTGAGGGCACTTGGGAGGTGGCACAAACATCAGCAGATAAGAAGAAGAAAAGGCTTAGTCCGAAGAGTACTGATATAGGGCAGCTGGAATCTATCCCCATGACTAACAGCTAGAGTATCTTGGCAAATGGAGAACAGAGCAAGCAGAATGGAAAGCAGCAAATCAATGATACAAAAATGGAAAAGCTAGGGAGAGGAGCAAGGAGGAAAGCAGGTACTAAACCTCTCTCTTTAACATGAAGCTCATTAGCTAGAACATAAGGGGACTAAATGATCCTCTTAAACAAATAGAAATATCAAAACTAGTAAACAGTATGAATATTGATATTATTGGTATAGTTGAAAATAAAGACAGATTTTCTAACATTGATAGAATAGCTAGTCATTGTCTACCAAATTGGCATTTTATACATAATGGGAGCTCTAATACTGTTAGTAGGGTGTGGTTTTGCTGGAGAGACACTACTAAATGTTCACTCTTAGCTACTCATGATGAAGCTACCTCATGTATTGTTGATGATGGGAATAAAATTTCTGTGCTTACTGTGGTATACGGAAGAAATAAGGCAGAAGGTAGGAAGGCTCTATGGCATCACTTGCTGAATTTAAAGGGGCTGGTAGGATCTTCTCCGTGGGTTCTCTAGGTGACTTCAATGTTATTAGACAGGCATCTGAAAGAATAGGGAGTTCACATGTTGACTATGGGGCTATGGATGATTTCAATCATTGCCTAGAGGAATTGGATGCGGAGGAGTATCCAGGAAAAGGCTTCTATTTCACATGTTGCAATAAAAGTGATAATGGTATGAGAATCTATAGTAGAATAGATAGGATTTTTGTCAATGAAGAATGGTTTAACTATTTCCCAGAGGCTACTGTTGAGTTTTTGGCCCCTAGTACCTCTGATCACTCACTGGTGTTCATCACTTGGGGTAGTAATGTGAATTATGGGCCCAAACCTTCCAATTTCCAAATTTTCTGGATGCAAAATCCTAAATTCCAGGAAACTCTTAGATCCTCATGGGCAGACACTGAAGATAATGATGACAGCAGACCAGTTCAATCTCTATGCTCCAAATTGAGGAAACTGAAAAGTAAACTGAAGGAACTAAACAAGAGGTGTTATAGTGCTTGCTATATCTGAAAGAGTTGCTCACAAAAAGGAACAACTAACTATTGTTCCGGAAATGATGCATGAGCACCCTTTTGATGCTGATATCATTTCTCAAGAGAAGATTTTACTCATTGAATATTCTGATCTCTTGTATGCTGAAGAAGAATCCTTCAAAGCCTAGTCCAGAGTTGATTGGTTGAAATTGGGAGATAGAAACGCATCTTTCTTTCATAGGAAGGTAAAATCTCATACTGCTCGGAACAAAATATATATGTTAAAAGATGATGCAAGCACTGTGATATCTGATTATACTCAAGTAAAGGAGACAGCCATGCAATTTTGCCAGAAACTTTCAGCAAAGGTTCAACAGATGGTTCTCTGAAGAATAAAGTGCAGCAGATCATTAAAAAATCGATTAGTCAAGAACAGCAGCATGTACTTCAAGCAGAGGTAACACCTGACGAGATAAAACAAGCCATGTTTGCAATGAAGTAAGGGAAGGCTCCTGGACCTGATGGCTATACTGTGGAATTTTTGCGGAGAAATTGGGAGGTCGTGGGTGAAGATGTTGTCAAAGCTATCCAATACTGCTTTGCTAATGCTTATATGTAACAGCACAATTTTAACTTTTGTTCCCAAGATTGAGAATGCCAGTCATATGAAAGAGTTCAGGCCCATTGCATGTTGCAATGTCTTATACAAATGCTATTCAATCATTTTAACCAGAAGGGTTAAAACTGTTTTACTAGACCTGATAGGAAAGCACCAAAGTGCATTTATTCAAGGCAGAAATATGAATGACAATATTTTACTGATGGATGAGGTTGTAAGAGGGTACAACAGGAAGGGGGTAAACTGAGAGCAATGCTAAAAATTGATATTATGAAAGCTTATGATACTCTTGATTGGCAGTTCTTATTTTGTGCTATGCAGATGATTGGCTTTCCAAACAAGTTCATGAAGTGGATATATAATTGTGTCACCACAGCTCATTTCTCTTTAAATCTAAATGGTTCTCTTGTTGGATATTTCTCAAATGAAAGGGGATTGAGACAGGGGGATCCTATTTCCCCTTACTTGTTTCTTATTGCAATAGAGGTTTTTTCGCTTCTCTTTAGATACATTGACAAGCAGCGCTTTGATTATCACCCAAAGTGTAAGTCACTAGAAACATCCCATGTGGCTTTTGCAGATGATCTTTTTATTCTATCAACTGGTACTACTAAAGTTTTCAGCGTATAAAACAAAATTTGGATGAATTCCAGTGATTGTCTGGACTACAACCAAACTTGGGGAAGTGTCAAGTATTCTGTACAGGTATGTCTCATGAACAAATGTGGGAGCTTGCTGGTGTTGTGAAAATGCCTTTGGGAGAATTGCCTGTTAAATACCTCGGAGTGCCATGAATGTTGTCTATATTGTCTGAAGGATTGCCAAACTTTAATCAAGAAGTTGCAACAGAAAATTTATGGCTGGGCAAATAAAAAGTTGAGCTATGGGGTCGAGTGCAACTACTGAAATCAGTTCTCTATGGAGTACAGTCATATTGGTCAAGTGTCTTCATTCTACCTAAAGCTATAATTTCGAAAATGGAGAACATGTTCTCCTCTTTTTTGTGGTCTGTGGAACTTAAGAGCCATTATAGTGCCAAAGTAAAGTGGAAAGATGTCTGCAAACCTGTAAAAGAAGGGGAATTGGGAATCTCTGATTTGACGCTGCAAAATATGTGCCTGTTATCGAAGCAAATCTGGAACATTTGTACTAAGAAAGACTCTTTATGGATCAGGTGGGCACATACCATAATATTGAAGGATACTTCTATTTGGGGCGCAAAAACCCCTGCAGATTGCTTATGGGCTTGGCGGAAGATCTTAAAACCAAGATCCTTAGCACAACCTTATGTGAAGCACTTGATTGGTGATGGGACTGATTTATTCTTCTGGTATGATATGTGGCACCCTATGAGGCCTCTCTATCAATGTTTTACTAAGAAACTGCTATCTATGTTGTAAAGATGAAAAATCCTAGAGAGAGAAACTATAGAGAGAGTTTGGAGAGAATTTTTTCTTGTATTTCTTCCCGGTAAACAATAATACAAATGCCTATTTATAAACTTACAAGAATTAAAGTCCTACCACCTATTATTCACTGATTGATATGAATCACAAAGATATCAATTTCTAATAGATATCCATCATCCTATCAATCACTAATTGATACACATTCAAATTCTGAATTGATATTTACACTCTAATCTACCAATTATAACTCAATTTAACACTCCCTCAAGTTGGTGCATAGATGTAATGCATGCCCAACTTGCCAAGTGAGTTGTAGAAGTTTTTAGTCGGTACAACTTTTGTGAGTATATCGGCTAGTTGGTTTTCAGATCTCACGAACGGAAACCGTATCACTTTTTCTTCAAGATTCGCTTGATAAAGTGCTGGTTGACCTCAATATGCTTAGTGCGATCATGTTGAACCGGGTTATGGTTGATATCGATGGTAGCTTTATTGTCACAATATAAGTTCATCTCTGACTTAGGAGAGAAACCGATTTCGGCCATTAGCCGCCTGAGCCACAGAAGCTCGCATACACCTTTAGCCATGAATCTAAATTCAGCTTTTGCACTCGATAATGCCCCCACCTTTTGTCTTTTGTTTCTCCAAGTGACTAGATTGCCATCGATGAAGGTAAAATAGCCTGAAGTCGACTTTCGATTGGTGGCATCTCCTGCCCAATCGGCATCAGTATAGCCATCAATATTGAGATGGATGTTCTTTGAGAATAAAAGATCCTTCTCAGGAGAACCCTTTAAATATCGGAGGATTCTCATCACAGTTTCCATGTACTGATTATTTGGTGAATGCATGAATCGACTTACCACACTAACTGCATAGGCAATATCAGGCCGAGTATGTGATAGGTAGATCAACTTACCGACCAACCTCTGATATTTTTCTTTATCAGTCAGTTTTTGATTCGAGTACTCTCCCAATCTGTGGTTCTGCACAATCGGTGTATCGGCAGGTTTGCAGTCTAAGAGTCCAACTTCTGTCAAAAGATCAAGTACATACTTCTTTTGTGATAGGAAGATGACTTGTGTTGATCTTGCCACTTCAATTCCTAAGAAGTATTTAAGATTCCCTAAATTCTTCATTTCAAACTCAGCAGCCAGCTAATCTTGTAACCTAGAGATCTCCTCTTCATCATTACTTGTAATAACCATGTTATCGACATAGATTATCAGAGCAGTTACTTTTCCCTGCCGATGCTTCAAGAAAAGAGTGTGGTCAGCATTACTCTGTTGAAAATCATATTTCTTCATAGCAAGAGTAAATCGGCCGAACCAAGCACGTGGTGACTGTTTGAGCCCATACAATGTTTTTTGTAATTGGCACACCATATTTGTTTCTGGTGCTGTAGATAACCCTACTGGAATATCCATGTAGACTTCTTCCTCAAGATCTCCATGTAAAAAAGTATTTTTCACATCAAATTGATGTAATTGCCAATCCAAATTTGCTGCAATAGATAATAGTACTCTGACTGTGTCCAATTTAGCCACTGGTGAGAACGTTTCCTAGTAATCGATCCCATAAGTCTGAGTGTACCCCTTGGCCACGAGCCGAAGCTTTATATCTGTCAATCGATCCATCAGTTTTGTACTTAATTGTGAAGACCCATTTGCATCTCACTATTTTCTTACAATTTGGTCGTGAGACCAAAGTCCACGTATTATTCTTCTGCAATGCTAACATTTCATCCTTAATTGCTTGAGTCCAATTCGGATCCTCCAACGCAGCATGCACATCGATCGGAATCTCGACTGACGACACATTATTCACAAAAAATTCAAGAGATTCAGATAGCCTGTGAGCAGATATATAATTGGCAATAGGATACTTTGATTGTTTTACACAAGTTTCTAGAGAATACCGAGCCGGTGGCTTGCCACGATTGGATCTGTCAAATAATACATATTTTGCAAGAGTATCCAAATTAATAGTATGGGCGGTAGAAGTACTTACCTTAGAAATATTCTCAGGAGATATATGGTCAGGTATCGAGGAGGAAGGGATCATATCAACAAATGGTAGGTCATCAATACCACCAATATCAGCACGTTCATCATGCTCATTAATGCTTCTATCAACATTGGTAGCATCATCAATATTATCGGTAGGAGAATCTATAGTAACACTATCACTAGTAGTCTCGCCAACTGAATCAGTAGTCCAAGATGGCCACGCTAATTTTGGCTAATTCTTTTCTTCCTTATCCCTTATTATCTCCTCCTAAATGAAAGAATTGGATACTGATGAGAAATAAGTCTCCAATTCTAAGAATGTAACATCTATTGTCTCATACATCTTACTGGTGGTCGGGTCATAGCACCAATAGTCCTTTTTGTGCACTGCATACCCCATGAAGACACACCGAACAGTACAAGGATCAAGTTTACTCCGTTGATTCTTGTGTAGATGAACAAATGCTACACAACCAAACACTTGTTGGAAGCATCAGGACCGACGGCAGAGTGAAATGTTGAGACAATACTTCCAGCGGGGTCTGAAAGTTGAAAGGTTTGGAAGGTAACCTATTCAGCAAGTGGATTGCTGTTGTGACCGCATCGGGCCAATATCGGCGCTAAACATTTGCACCGATTAGTAGTGCTTTTGCTGTCTCGAGTATATGCCGATTCTTCATTTCAGCTACTCCATTTTGATGTGGAGTTTGGGTACAAGATGTTTCATGTATCAGACCGTTGGCATTAAAGAACTCTTATAGCGGCCGATTATCGAACTCTCCACCATTATTAGATCGAAGAATCTTGACTGTAGTTGAAAACTGTGTAAGCATCATGGAATAAAATTTTTTGAAAATATCAAAAACTTCATTCTTATGTTTCAACAAGTACAACCAAGTCATTTGAGTACAGTAATCTACGAAAGTGACAAACCAACGAATTCCAATAGATGAAGTAATTGGGGATGGCCCCCAAACATTAAAGTGTACTAAAGTAAAATGAGTATCAGACTTATGTAAACTAGTAGGGTATGGGACCCTATAACTCTTGATTAATACACATGTCTCACATTTCAAATCGACAGTATTGATACTCGAGAAGAGGTTTGAAAATAGATACTTCATGTACTCAAAGGAAGGATGTCTTAGTCGCTGATGCCACAGTTGGATTTCTCGCTCCTTGGTGTTATCAGCACTCCTCGTCTGATTGGCTCTACCGAGACTGAAATCGTCAATGTAATATAGATCCCCTCTCCTAGTACTACGACCTATTATCTCCTTTGTGAGAATTTCCTGAAGAAGATAAAAGATTGGATACATTAGTGCTACACAATTAAGATCAGCAGTTATTTGACTTACTGATAGTAGCTTATTTGACAGTGAGGGAATCAGCAAAGTATTTGGTAGAGATAGAGATGGAGATAAAGTAACAGTTTCAGCTCCTATAATTGGATATTGAACACCATTGGCATTAGAAATCCTTGACCGTTTTGATTGAGTGACTAATGAGAAATCATTAGGATTATACGTCATATGATCAGTGGCTTCTGAATCGACAATCCAACTACTATCACGTTGATTTGGATAGCTCGTACCTTGATGCTGATTGTCAGAAGACCTGGAAGGCACCTGGGCGATGTTAAGGACGGTAGCTGTTGTTGTATTAGCTGCTACAACAGCCACTTTTCCGGAGCTCTCATTCTGATCAGCAGCATTCAATTGATCAGTCCGTCGATTTCGCCCTTTGCGTTCTTTCCACCATGTTGGATACCCATGCAGTTTGAAACACGTATCTTGTCTATGTCCTTTCTTACTGCAATGAGTACAGCTATCTTCTTCCGTTAGTGGCTCAACCCGAGGCACTATGATCAGCTCATTCTTCTTCCCCTTTGATGCCATGACGTGCTGATTGGATTATCTCCTCTGCGATCACCGATCGCTCACTGTCCTCTCGTCGGACATAGGCGTATGCCTCTTCTACTGATGGAAATGGTTTCATCTGCAAAATATCACTGTGAATCTAGTCTAGTCGGTCATCTAACCCGTCAAGAAAAGTGTATACCCTCTCTTCTTGTATGAGAGAGTTATATTTACCGATATCGGCAACACATTCCATCGGGTTCGGCCGACAAAAGTCAATTTCCCTCCACAAGCCCTGTAGGTCGTTGTAATACTTCTCAATCGCCCACCGGCTTGTTTCAGTCTAGTCACTTTTCACCTCAGATCATATAGTTGGGATGTATCGGCCCCATCAAAGTATGTGGTAGCAGCAGCATCCCATACCCATTTTGCTATTGGGTAGCGAATGAAGGTACCGATCAAGGATGGGTCCATGTTATTTATCAACCATCCCTTGACGATAGAATCTTCAGTCCGCCACTGTCGATATGTCGGATCTGTTGGTGAAGGTTGAGGAAGGTCACCATTGATGTATCCCAATTTGTCCTTAGCTGAGATGTACATCTCGATCATTTGGGACCACAAGTCATAGTTAGTATCATTTAACTTAATGCCAATTTGAGTAGTTGAGGAATCACTGCTCGGTGTGGGTTTCTGCCACCTATTCAGGACTTCCACCATTCTTGTGGGTAAGTCTTCCAGAACTGTGTCATTCTGTCTTTTCCCACTTTCCATTAGTGCAGATGATTCGGCCATGGTTTTGTTTATAACTAGATCAGGGTAGTGCGTCGAGTAGAGATCCTAGAATCCCTGCTCTGATACCATGTTGTAAAGACGAAAAATCCTAGAGAGAGAAACTATAGAGAGAGTTTGGAGAGAATTTTCTCTTGTA
Organism: Gardenia jasminoides; assembly: GCA_013103745.1. Lineage (NCBI taxonomy): Eukaryota > Viridiplantae > Streptophyta > Magnoliopsida > Gentianales > Rubiaceae > Gardenia > Gardenia jasminoides. The sequence goes on along the minus strand of CM023096.1, from coordinate 973,699 downwards.
TTTCTTCCCGATAAACAATAATACAAATGCCTATTTATAGACTTACAAGAATTAAAGTCCTACCACCTATTACTCACTGATTGATATCAATCACTAATAGATATCAATCTCTAACAGATATCCATCATCCTATCAATCACTAATTGATACACATTCAACTTCTGAATTGATATTTACACTCTCACCTACCAATTTTAACTCAATTTAACAATCTAATCTTGGATTGTCAGCCCAAGACAAGGTTGCAAAGTGGATTGAAAATGGAAACTGGAAGTGGCCTTGTGGAAGGAAACTCACTCAAGAAGAACGATTACTGTAGAAAAACGCTCCGACTATGTTTTTGCTATTTTTAAACGAAAAGGACCAAATGGTTTGGACACTTAGTTCATCAGGAAAGTTTGCAGTCAGCATTGTGCTCACAACTTTGAGATCCCAACAAGAAATAGTTCCTTGGTGGAAATTAGTGTGGTACAAGGACTATATTCCCATATTTTCTTTCATTCTCTAGCTTCTGTATAAAAAGACGTTGCTTACAAAAGATAGGCTAAGAAAATGGGGATGCTTGAATTTCAGCTGAATGTGTGTAGTGTGCGATAGTGATGATTAGAGATATCAATCACAACCCATTTATGTTGGCTCACCCAAACCCTCCCATTAATAATTTACCCAAACACGCCCTTTAATTTTAAATGGGTATCCATTTATATCCATTTAACTAATGGATAGTGTGTTGACTTGACTCACCCATTTAACTTATTTAAAAATAAATATACATTTTATTCAAATTTTAGTGAGTACTAAGGAGATAAATTTGAATTTCTTATCAATGTAATAACTATAAAATGTGATTATTTTTTGTCAAACATCATGTGAAAATTCTTTTAAAAAATAAATAATATTTCAAACGAGTTATAAATGGGTACTTGGGTATATCCATACCCATTTATTAAAAGGGTATAAATAAGTACCCATTTATACCCATTTGTTTAAACGGGTATAAATTGATTGACTCAATTATACCCATTACCGAATTATGAGTTGCTCAAATGTATTCAAATCACCCATTTTGACACCTATAGTGACGATGAATCCATTGAAGCATTTATTTTTTTATCTGCCCAGTCTCTGTCACAGTATGGTCCAAATCTTGGACTTATGTACCGTGCATAGAATACCTGGCCCTAGGTCCATGGAGTTAGATTGGATGATTAAGAACTAGTGGAGTAGCTTATTCATTGATAAACTCAAGTGTTTAGCTCTAGTTTTAACAATATAGCACCTTTCGAGGGCAAGAAACTTGGTGATCTTCCAAAAAGTTCCTATTTCAGCTAAAAGCATTACTAGCAAAATAATTGAGGAGATGCTGTTAATTAGATCTACTTGGTGAAAAGTTCCAAGAACATGTGAGACCTGGAGCATAATTAATGATTAGGGTATTCCACTGCAGTGTTTTGGTCATATGTAGTTTTGAGTATTCTATAGAAATTGTATAGAATAGTTTGACGGTACGAATTATAGGCAGCTTTTGTCTGCAATGTGTAAACTTCTTGCTCTATCAATAAAGTCCAAGTCCCAAAAAAAAAGTTATGAACAAGCCCAAACCTATTGCGCAAAGAAATTGAAAACCACTCATATGGGAATTGCTTTTTGATTATTATTATTATTATTTTACTAATCTTTAAGGCAATATTTTTGAGTTTTCAGGTACCAGAAAAACGAAAGAAGGGGGGTTTAAAATATTTGTCTAAATTAACGCAACAAGGAAGTAGAAGAAAGTAAAAGGAGGAAGTTGTTTGGTCTGGGGTGCTGCTGGGTGGTTATTTATTAGGAGCAAGTAATTGAGGATATTGTTTTCGAATAATAAAATTCAGTGGGACTTTATTGAAGTCTAATATTAATATTGATAATCAACTCATCGTCTTGAGTCACATTTTGTTGCACATGCTTGCGTGGTAGTGATTTAGATCTTTACATGATAGTTATTAACTCAAAATGTCTTACAATATTTTTATTGTTTTTATCAACATACAAGGGGGAGCAAAAGTATTAATTGGTAAAAAAGGTCCCCTTGCTTTGGGCAAGTTTTACAACTTATATCCTCTCTATAGTCTTTCATTGTAACTGAATTGCAGATATTGAACTATTAAGTTGAATGTTTTAATTTGGCACAAAAAGAAGGGTTGAACACTAAAATTACTGATCAGAGGTGATGTTTCCAAAAAGATGAAAGAAATCAAACTAAAGATTTGTGCATTTCAAGACTGTTGTTGTGATTCCTAAGAATCAAAGCCTACAAGTTTTCAAAAAAATTTTTTTTCTTCTGGGCCGCCCGCCGCCGTAGACAACTTCTTATTTTCTAGCCTACAAGTTTCGGTGTATTTACAAGTTACAAGCACTACCTCCATGTTTCTTATTTGCCTCAGGGCTAATGTAACGCAAAAATGGAGGAAAATGGGGTAGAAAGTTCTGCCGTTAGTGTCTGTTTTCTAAATGGAAATTAGGGCTAGCAATGGGTTGTATCCTCATCGTGATGTGTCATTATTATGTTTGTATTAATAAATCTCAACCTTGACGTAACTCATTAGATATTCATGTTGTGTCGTGTCTTGATCTATTTATTTACGAATTGATCTAATCTAACTCATGTAACCCATTAAATGTTCTACACGATTAAAATCACTCTAACATGACTCCCTATTTTCATAATATTAATATATTAACCTATGCTAGAAACAACTCTAACATCTGATTCACATTTTTTTTTCACCATTTTATCGTGTAATCCATCTAATGTTGCTATTGTCAAAATAGACATAAAGATTCCAAGTCAGAGAACAAAGTCCAATAATTTAAAAATAGAGTTTTCATCAAAAAAAAAAAAATGAAGCTTAACATTGCAATACATAGCAAACTACACAATTTAAAGTTTTCAAAAATTTCGAAAACATAATTCATAATGACTTTTCTAAACATAATACAAGTTACAAATTTTAAGTATTTTACAAAAATACAGTTTAAAAATGGGATGAGATGTGAAACTTATGATTCTTTAAAGCTTTTAATTAGAATCTTCAAGCCAAATTTTGATTGTTTTGAGTTATTATTAATTACTCAAAATAGCCTCTGTAATAGTTAAAAATTAAAATTAACCATCTTATCGGATTAGTGTGACAACCCATATGTTGACTCAACTTAACCCGGTTACATTCATGTTGCTAATAGTTTGACCCAATAATGACCTGTTTGAGTTCAGATCGTGTTAATACCTGTTAATTGCAGGTTGTATTTGAATCATATTATCGTGTTGTATAAAAAATTGCCATCCAATCGAAATATTTGATTTAGTGGAGGGGCCAATGATTAGCTAGGCACCCCCTCAAATTTTTAGAAACTCTATAACAGCCTTAATTTTTTTTTTGAAACTTTAGCATTGACCCAATCTTGCCCATTCCCCTCCTTTGAATTTCTATAGTACTTCCTCTAACCTCACAATTGTCTCCCAAAAATGTTGAATTTTCTTACAATTGTACTCACCAATTCCACAATGGTGAACCTTGAACTAAATATATTATAGTATGCTATTTTTTTCTTTATATTAAATGTTATTTACTTACTATTGAACATTTCTTAGATGTTCATTTCATATGGAGACACCCTAACCAGATATTCATTTGATAGTTTGATTGCGTACAAATTTTTCTTCTACTGCATATATTAATTAGGATATACATTTTGTAATCTTATACATAACTTAAATTACTACACAATTTCTAATGACCAGCGTAAAAGAATTAAGGGAGAGAGGAGTAAAAGGAGGAAAGGAAGAAGGTTGAGTGAGAAAAGAAGAGGGAATTTTATTGAGAGACGAAGAGAGGAATTATTACAACAATCAGCCTGTCTTCTCTATTCTCTAATTCGTTGGTCTATACAATTGTCGATTACCAAGTGGAATCGCGCCTCTGTAGCTAACTTTGCAACCAACTTACCAGATTAACAACTACCAGTAACTCTTTGGGGTTTATTTAGGATGTTAATTTTATTCCATTGGATGACTTGGAAAACAATAAATCACACGTTATATACTATTTTTTAATAAAAAAATTGTAACATTGAATAAATGGTTTTATTATGATAAATATATATTTTTTTAAAAGTTTATAAACCAATATTTTATAAATCTAAACTACTATTATTGCTCCCCTGAACAAATTTTCTCCTGGCTTCGACAGTGATTTGATCGAGTCTGATAAGTGTATGGATTTCTATTGATAGAGAACCTTCACTTTGCGTTCATTATTTCCATCTTCCAAGTTTGACACGAAAGGATAAATGCAGAACGACAATTACAAATTCAAACAGAAGTTATGTGCCTTTCATTCAAACCACTAATTAATAATTAAAAAAAGGACTACCAGTTAAGTAGATTTGACCCAATATTTGCACAATCGTCACCTGGCACACTTGTAAATGCCAATAAACCTATAGTCTTTTCTTTTGTCAAAACTCGAGCAAACTAATGATAGATAACAGAACGAGTCCACTTACAAAAAAAAAAAAAAAAAAAACTCTAAACTATGTGACATATACAAATATGGAAATCTCTAAAATTAAGAAGATGGACTATTCATTAGTTTGTTTCTTTTGCTTAGTTGAAATATTGTTTAATACAAGATTTTAGTAATGGAATTTTCAAATAGAAACAAATGTGTTCTACCATGTATTATTGTTAGCACAAATAAAAAACACGCAGTGGATAAAAACTAAAATCTTATGAATAAGAAAGGCATGAAAGTATAAAAGAAATTTATTCCAAAAAAGTGATTTACCTCAACTACAAGTATAGGATTTCAAGTCCTTAAATAGAGAAATAAAACTATGAATTTTACTCTAATTATGATTCCAAAACATGACTCAACCCTATTTTCTAAACAGACTTTGATACCCAATTCTAACCTACTTATCAAATAATAAATCAATTTTTAAATCTAATAAATTTCTAAATGTGTTTGGTTTAAAATATGCCAACAATGCCTCCCTTAAACTAACTCTTGATTTTGTCATTTCCAATGCTATCACGAGTTTGAATTGCCTTTGCAGTTTCTATAATAGTATAACTGACATGCAACTCTAATTTGCAACAAATCTTCAATTTTTTCTTCACTCTTGAGGTGGACGAAACTTATATTTTGGATACAATTTTATTGCTAATTCTCCTCAATCAAAAAAGTGATCCATATTGACCCATTCACAATTAGAGCTACCATATTTTCTTGAATAATGATAATCCACACGATCTTCAAGTAAAAAAAATGTTTTCATAATTTTTTTATGGCAATAATTTTCACCATTGACAAGTTCTCTCTTCATGACTATTCAAAATAATTTACATACATTCACAAATAATTTTTTTTCTTCCCTACTTGAATTTTGACCTTCAAACTCCACTATAGATAATCAACAATTTCGCAGGATCTTTTTTCTGATCACTTTACACCACCAACAATTTTGACAAAGTCCCTCCTTTTAGACTTCTATCCAATTAGGGTAACTTTTTTCTTAATTTCAATCAACAAACAAGCACTTTAGGCCAACCCTCGTGGTCTAATCCTTAATATGAGTACTCTATCACAATCTCTGTATCCATCTATGGCACAAGTTTATCTATTACAAATTTTTGAATTCTCCAAACACCGCAAATACTTTAGGATCAAACTCAATTTAGAGCTTTGATACCACTTGTTAGTACAAAAATATATGTAGCAAAAAAACTAAAATCTTACGAATAAGAAAGACACGGGAGGATAAAAAAAATTTATTCCAAAAAGCTAATTTTTCTCAATTACAAGTGCAGAATTTTAAGTTCTTAAATAGAAAAATAAAACTACGAATTCTACTCTAATTAGGCATGTCAATGGTCAGATTTTACACAAATCAACCCAAATCCAATGTGATTGGATAGGGTTTGGATTTAATTTCTCAAATCCAGACCCAACACAAACCCAGACTCTATGAGAGAGTGGATCTAAGTGGGGTCTGATTTTCTATGATCAATATCCAAGTTCAAACCCAAATCAAACCCTATCTAGACCCATGTATATATAATTAAATAATATACATATACATGTATACCTATATATACAAATGTGCGTGTGTATGTGTGTATGTATAGTATGTATATATATTAATAAATTCATAAAATAGTCTAATACTTTATGATAATTGGATCGAATACAATAAAGTTTTACAACTGTTAGATATCTCTTAATCTAAAAATATACTACCTAATTGCATCTATCTATTATGTGCCTCCATTGTCTTTCAAGTTAATCCTAGTTGTCATTGTAATTGTAGGCATACAAATAAAAGATTGGACGTGGATACTATTGAAGTTTTGAGAATAAATAGAAATAGTTGATAATAATTCTTTCTTCAAGTTCATAATGTTGTATTCAACTTTTTGGATTTTAATTTTATTACTTGAGAATAAAAATTGAATGGTATTTATGTTGTATTTGAACTTCATATATTTTAGTATATTTTTACTTTTAATATGTTCAAAAAAATATCTATGGATACCCATACGCATTTGGATCTGGATTTACTTTCTCAGACCCATAAGAGTCTGGATTTGGATGTGAATCTAACTAAATTTAATGGCTGGATGAAAGGAATCTAACCCAAACCCTATCTTTTGGCATGCCTAACTCTGATTATGATTTCAAAACATGACTTAACCCTATTTTCTAAAGAGATTTTGATACCTAATTCTAACCTACTTATCAAATAATAAATCAACTTCTAAATCTAATAAACTTCTAAACATGTTTGGTTTAAAATATGTTAACAATTATTGAACCAAGTAAAAACACAAAACAATAGCAATGATGGTTTCCGGGTGGTTTGCACAGTAATAAATGAAGAGGGAAGATTTTTCCTCTAAAACAAATCAGCAAATCAGCAATCAAATAGAAACTGGTTAACTAGATACTCATTACTGGGTCCCCCTCACATTATTGTCAATTAAATATTCAAGAAAGAGAAATATGCACAGAATCAGGTGAGGAAGCAAGTTAGGCTGTCGCAAGAATCCTCAGTGAGCGGGAGTTAATCTGAGGCTGAATCATCTGCCATTGGAACCTCCAAATGAAAGTCAATCTGAAGCACAAATATGGTTATAACCACTGCAATTACAGGCAAAGTACTGACTGTAAACATTGTGCACTCAGTCTACTAGTTCTCAAATTTTCTTAGCTGGGTAATGTTGTGAATATACTTAGTTATACTGATGAAGGCTATAAACTATTAGAAAGTTTATACTTAACATATAAGTATATAGAACCCTCCATGCCGGATTCATGAGGAACTTGCCAGTTGCCACTCATTTACTGCTCTTACTAGATCCAAAGTTAAATGCCTTTGCTTTGCATCTTGTTCGAATTGTCCGGCTTGCCAAATTGGAGTTCTAGAATGTTGGAATTGGATACACAATTGTACGTATTTCATTTGTCAAAACTCTTTTTATATTACAAAATGAAGAACAATATCTTGAATTGAGAAAATGACTCTCCCTTTATTAGAATGATAAAAAGTGGTCAAAAAATAATGCAAAAAAGTGGGACCGAAGAGATCAACTTAATTTATCAAAATTGTGACTCTCCCTCTTTTAGAATGATAAAAAGTGGTCAAAAAATAATGCAAAAAATGGGAGTCAAAATTGTCCGGTTGATCAACTTTATATTCAATCAATTTTGTGCTTTCGAAGCTAAAAGTCTCGGCTTTATTGGGGTAGTTTTCGTTCTATCAGAGTCCCTTGAAAACAGAATACTGAGGCTGTGATTGTAGTTATGTGAGCTGTGATTAATGTAGCAAGATTCGCTGCTTTTCATGGATAAATATTATGATGGCAAGACCAATTAACTGGGAGACTAAGATGGAATTTGATAGCATACAGTTACAGAAGATAGTTTGTTCTTTTTCTTTCTGGCTGAAAAATAGTGTTTTTTTTTAAAAGGAAATTGTGAAGCGCGGCTTCTTTGCAGGATCTTTCTCTTTTGTCAGTATAAATACTTAAGATTTTACTTTAAAAAATTAAAAGAATAGCTTTCTGCAGTATCTGGTCAAAAGTGCAGTACTGGAATCCATTAATAGCTCAAGATTTTTTTTTTTTTGGGGGGCAAATAGTAGCTCTGGTTAAAATAATACGACCATTCTAGGAATCCATTGACATATACAAGCGAAATTCTTGCATCAGTACCGAAAGCGCAAACACTTCCATGGATAAAACATACTTTTCAATTCCCATTTCTTTTTTGATTAAAGCAGCAACAACAAATTACATCCAAACATTACCACAATACGGTCACTCTGAACCTCAGAGTTTAGAAAATCACAACACGAACTCCATAAATTCCACGGCTGATTAATCAGAACATTATTGATCATGCTCGACATTTTCTTTAAAAGTAAAAGGGTTCAGATGCCATTGGTTATAAATTCAAGAAAGCGGAAAAACAAAAAGATACAAAGTAAACATGATTAGTTCCGGAGTAATTGCCATTTCATCGAACTTGTGCGCAATAAGTGGTGATCAGCTCATTTGCATTCCCACGCATAATTCACTTAGGAGCATTTGTTATTGCAAAGTGGCCAATAATAGCAACCGTTCCGGCACTGAAAAAGCTCTATGATTTTACGTCCGGAACTCACCATTGCCTCATCGTTGGCCTGGGAAGTCCATTAACGGCCGGTTTGAAGGCAGTTTCACGGCCAGCAACAGCTACATTTTCAGCTACAAAGAATGAAGCTGAATGATCCGGCCTTGCCTCAGAAGCAAAGTTGCAACAAAGAGTTAAATAGCAGAAAATTGCAACTCGTAGCATTGTGATTTTGGCCATTACTAGGGAGTGAGCAAATAAACGGACTATAAATTAAGCTTGTACTTCTTAGAGGGGATGGTCTTTAACTGGAGTTTCGCGACTTGCATTATATAGACATAGTCCTAGGTCTTTGCTTAGATTAAGCACTCTGAAATTGGATCCCTTTTTCTTTTTTTTTTTTCGGTTCTTTCCGCTAATAAAATTATCCGCCGGCCGGGCTTTTCAATTGGCCGTCTAGTAAGTCACAATCTTTTACATGTTCAATGCATTTTGGCGATATTTTACATGCTCGGCACGTAAAAAATAATCTCAGATTACTACATTTAATCATTGACCACCCCGTAAGGGTCAAAAAGATTTATTGCCCATAGCTTCTTTCTTGCAAGCACGAGTACCAATTGGGAACAGAATACAAGACTTTTTCCCCCCCTCTGATACGTGGGTTTTCTGTTTCTACATTTTAAGCCCAAAGCATGTTGAATGTAGGAAGCTTGACTCATTCCCAGCGCATATCTTTAAATTTGTGTCCTTATCAAGCTTTAAGTGAAGAAGAACATTAGATGGATTCCAAATAGTCCGTTGAGTACAAGAACGAGAAGATAATATGGCCGAACATGCAAGTGCATTTAAAAATCATGCAATGGACTGAACATGCAAATGCATGTAAAATATCACCCAATCGAAGGAAGAAAGATAACAAAATAAAATTTTAGAATCCCACTAGAAATGCTCGAATTGCTTCCCATGAGATCAGTCCTTCGCCATCTTAGGAAAGGAAAACACCAGAGTCATCATTTTCGAGATACATACACCTTTGTTACATGAGATCACTCACTTTTCTATGAGTGATATAGGTTCACAACATGAGCCCGTTTCCACGGCTATTTTTATGAGTTTTTACAGAAAATATACTATAACAATATAATGTATATAAGATTCTAAATGAGTCAAGTCGAATCAAGTTTTAGTCTAATGAAACCACATGTCGACTCAATTTTATCAAGTTCGAGTTTGAACTCAAATTGACGAAGCTTTCATTATAAAGCTCGAGTTTGAGCTTGGCCTTAAATTTAAACCTAATCGAACTTAAATTCGAGCCTACTTGAGCCTTAAAAAATAAAAAATAATCATATTATTTTTTTAAAAAAATGAACAAAATAATCATTTTTCTTAATAAATAATAAAAATATTAGAGATATATTTATGTAATTTCACCATTAAAATAAAAAATAAAAAATAAATATATATTCGAAGTTAACTCACGAGCTATTGTAGAACTATTAAACCAAGTCTTGTTAGGATTTTATTTAGAAAACTTATGTATTCAATTATTAGTGTAATTTGGTAAATCTATTTCTAGTATTATTTTGTTATTTAGTAGTCTATATAAAGGCCACATATTTTGGTCCATGGATGGAAAAAAGAACAACAGAAACATTGAATTTGTTAATAAGAACATCCCAAGTTCGATCATTTTTTTGGTCTAGGGTTTTCCCTTCTGGCCTCGGGATTTTATTCCTCTTTTCCTAGTTCTTTTGTCTGTGGCTTGTTATAGCAAATAGCATCAAGCAACGTGACTTTATCTCATTAGGAATTGTTTGGTTAAATATTTTGTGGGCCTACAGCCTATTGAACCTGAGAGAAACTTACTTGAGTTCGCGTATGAAAATAAGCCATTTGATTTCAACTCGCCAAGCTCGAGTCAACAGTGAGCTCAAGTCAAGCTACTTGTGATCAGCTGGTGAGTGGCTCAATTCGTTCCCAATTGACTCTTGAATTTTGTGACAATTTTCTAGTTAGTAATATCCCTTTGGATCTTTTCTAGCTAGGGTTGTAAATACGGCAATCGTGGAGGTGATGGCCGTGGAGTGAGTGGATGCAAATTTCTCTCATCCTTCTCTTCCACTCTGAATATTACCCAATCATTTTTTTAGCTTTTCTTTTTGTGTTTAAAGACAAGATTTAATGATCTTGAAGCTTCAAGAATAATTGCATTTGATCCGTGGTTACAGGGCTATGCAGTGCTGCATATGGGTTTGATCAATAAGGTGTTGAAGGAAAAGAGGGAAAAAAAGAATAAAAAAGAAAAAGAAATTAAAAAATATTATAAAATATTAAAATTTTAATGCAATACTCATTCCTTATAAATAATTACCAAACATCTTTTATTGTAATGATATCTTGGACTAAACCCTATACAATTTTTCAGAAATGAATCTGATTACGATACTGATTTCTAGAGTTGAACCAAGCTCCCCGTTAGTTGTTCATAAATGAGAGAATACTGTACATGTTATACTTAAATTATGAAGGCCAAGGAATTAGACAATTGAGCTTAAATAGAACTCTGGAAGTCAAATTTGATCAAGATCGTCTCATTAAACAGCTGGACCTGGGTACAAGAAATTGACTAGCTTTCAATTGTCATTATTTTTTAAAAAAGATTATGGTTTATTACAGTGTTAACAGTATAAATATTTCCTTTCGAAATCCGAATGATTGGGCAAGTGAGCTTTTTTGACATTTTTATATTGCAGGCGATGATTGAGAAGTCCCAGGTTGTTTATTCTTGACGAAGAACTTTGGTCGCGGAATGAGAATGTCTCAAGGCATATACTTTTCTTTCCTAGAAGAGAATTCATTGCCTTTTTTTGCATCCTAACCTGATTTAGCAAGCCTATTCTTTTTGGTATTTATACAGAGCTTCATTGGACTCTATTTGGTCCATCTTGTTTGAATGTTTTGGCTGTAGCTGACAACAGCCGACGAGAACATGTATCCCAAGTCGTTTTTAAACCTATTTGAGCAATTCATCAGTCGCAAATGGAGAACATGTATCCCAAGTCGTTTGTCACCAGAATTGGGGGTTTTCATGACCTTTCGACATTCTTGGATTCCATGTCTAGTCGATTTATTAATTACCATAATGCTGTATTTTTAGTGTTTTCATAAAGGGTCAATTGAAAACAAATGTTAGTACCTCTTTCTCATTTAGTTCATCACCCGTGTTTTATAGACAATGTCTGTAGTAAAAGAAGTGAAAACGTTGTCAGCTTGAATCATTTGTCAATTATCCAATATTTCAATTAATAATGATGTGATGCTTCCTCTGCTCATTCATTTAATAGCCCATGGTTTATGCAGCGTGTTCTTGAATAAAAGAGGTGGTAATGTTGTCAATTTATTAACTATTAAGAATCCGATTTTGAAGGGTTCTAGATATGAAGCATGTACATATAGAACTATGGTCCAATTTCTGTCCTTGCAGGCTCTCAACATATCATATAGTATTGCATTTTATTTTTCCTGACCCGTTTTGTTCTGATTCAGAAGTAGCTGAATTTTTGAATGGTTTTTTATTTGGCTATTTTGCAGAAAAAACACACATGTACGCCATTTGTCACAATGCTTTCTGGTTAAACAAAGATTTCAGCCAGTAGAATTGTTTGATGCTGGAATTGACCCCAATTGGCAAGGCTACTTGGATGAAAAATATGACAATATCATGCATTAGCATCAATTACTCAATATCAAGAGTCAAATATATGTACCGAGTCATATTTTGTGTATGCCAGATAAAGAATGGACCATTTGGGTGTCGATTCGTGAGGTAGATATGGCAATTTTGTGTATGTGTCTACTCTTTAGCTAAATTGCAATTGATTGTCTAGTTAAATGGACTCATTGAGATTTTGTTTTAGAAAATAACTCTTAGGCTAAGTGAATTAACTCGACATTGAAGGTCCCAATTGGCAAATTGAAAATTTAATTGAAAATTTTGATGCAATAATTTTGGAAAATATTCTGCCAGAATACATAGAGGACGCTTTACTTACTAAACAATTACAAGAAATGGTTATGGCGGTCTCATTTAAGATGTGGCAACAAACAAACAAATGTTACTTCGTAAACAAAATGCATCTTAGTGTAAAATTGATGTAGAAATGAAATTTAAGTATGTAAAGTCTTCAGGCTTAAAACAAAATGGTTTATGACAAAGATATTGCCTCTCTCTTCCTGGCTTTCAGGCTTAAAATAAAATCGTTTACGACAAAGATACTGTCTTTCCCTTCCTGGCGTGCTCTTTTTTTTTTTTTTTTTGGTTGTGCATGCTGGTTGTCAACAAATGTAGTCACCGACAAAAGAGGGTTGCGACTCAACCCCAGCCAAAAATTATATCGGAATTGTCAATGCCCTATGGATGGAATTCCCTGTTTCCGACATCCCAAAACTTCATCTGAATTATCTATTACAAGAGCTGTTACCATCAAAAGCGTGATTAGGCTCGTGGATACAAGAATCTTGTGCATTCTTCGGGTTACATTTGTCTGTCATGATCTCATCATCTCAAGTGAGACCATGCTGTCAAATACCAATTACCATACGTGCTAATAACATAATACTTTGGCCATGTTTGATCTGGATTTCGACCGTTATCAATAGCAATTGTGTGCGGTATTGCATATGTACACCTATAAAAGATTAGATATCCACTTGCAAAAGTCTAAAATGTTATGCATAGTTTCACTATAAATTCGAAATTAGAATCTCATTAGCTGCTAGTTGCACCATAAACCATAAATGGGAGTATGACAGAACAAGTCGCTCCAAGAAGTTGCTTGTTTTGTGATGATTCCTTTAGGCTGTACGCTTTGACTGCTTTTATTACTTAATGGTAGCAAAACTTTTTAGCTTTGCATTATAAAACTATTTCTTGGAAGTACGCTTACATTCATTAGGTAAAAAAATTTTAACTATCATAATTTGAATTTTTATCTGACCAAGTAGTTTAAAGGATTTCAATTTGTGAAAGATACAGTGATAGGATTTTTCTTTACTCCACAAATTTTAAAAAACCTTTATAATCCTATATCACCGCAAGTATACGGATCGTTTATTGAGTATAGGGAAATATAGGTGTCGATCCCACGAGGAACTATGGTTTTGCAAATACTAAAATTTAATCACTTGCTTCATTATCTAGATAGACAATTATAGGAAGGCGAATAAAGTAAAGAAAGCTAGATAAAAGGGAGAAGGCGGTAAACCGACCTAAGGAAGAGAGATAAAGCAATTAAAACCAACCGTTAGGTGTCAAAGACATCCAATTGGTGGAAGACGAGAAATAAGAAAGCAAGTAAAGGAATTAGAGAATTAGGTTAGAGAGAGTTTTTAAGATCAAATTGGAGGAACCCTAGAGCTTTGGAATTCCTTGTTAAGTTAAGATTAGAAGTTAGTCAAGTTTATTAAGTCCTTTCTCCAATGATTCGCTAAGGTATAACTTCTTTTTGTATGCCACCACTTTCGTTAATGGTCATGTGTAGTGCAAGTTCTCGTTTAATATGAACTAGTCACTCGGAATTGCTTTCGCTAATTCCTTAACTCCTTTGAATCTTCCTTGACCTACTTTCATAGAGAAAAGAGAGAAACAAGTTAAATAAGCTCAATGAAGTTATAGTATAAAACCAAAACCAACCAACTATATTCACTACTTTCGTGAGAATATAAGTTAGTGTTTAAGATCTTAGATCTTATTGAAGGCAAGTTTTTCATTACTCATCAACATCAAATCAATTATAGTTGGTAGCTAATCAACCATAACGCATAAGCACAAGTCTTAAACTAGCAAAATCATGGAGGACATAAATCACTTAATTACTTCATAATCACAACTAAAACAAGTTCATCCTAACTCTAGGATTAAAGAGGCTTAGCTAGACATCATATTAAGAATATTTAAGCATAGAACAAACTTGCACAAAGCCATGAAATTAAAGCACAAGAGATAAGTAAGGAAGAAGGAATCTTATTCAATTTCTTGAAGTTGAATCCATAAACTTCTTCACAAGTTGATCTCCCAGATGCAAAGTGCAAGATTCCTCACAACTTTCACTTTTACTCTCTTTAGAAACTACAAACTAAGAACTAGAACTAATCTAATGAACTAGAGCTATTCTCTAGTCTTTTGGAATTTTTATGGAATGGAATGGTATGGTGGAATGGAATGTAATGGGATACAAAAGGCCCTATTTATAGAAGATTTCAACCATATGCATCCAAAATTATGTCATGTGAATGCAAGACAAATTGGCCTTCAAAAGTCAATGAAGATGGCTTCTTAAATCTCTGTCTTCATGCATTTGAATCCTTTGAATTTTCATCCCAAATGAGTTGTAATGTTGTAGCAAATTGTGTTTTGAATTAGCAATGAGTTGTTTCTTCAACTTCACACAATTCTTCACGCAGCCTTCATTGAAATTCTTCTGAAAATTGAGCTGGAAGTGAGCTGAAAAACTAGAATTCGGCTGCAATTTGCAGCAGTCACTTTCTAAGGATCCGCGAGGTGGATCCGCGAGTCATAGGCTTGCGGATCACATCGCGGATCAGCTACCCTGCTTCCGGTGAGAGGGGTTCGCGAGCTAATCATTTCTTCCACTTGTTGGTTTGCATTTTGCCTCGCGACTCCACTTGAAACTTGCAAATTCCGAGTTTTTTGTCGTGAAATTGGCCCCTTAATTGCTCCGACTTTTATCCTTTGATTCCTCGTTGATTGAATTGCAATTTTCATTTTCCAATTTTTCTTCCAAGCTTCTTGGCAATTATCCACATTTTCATCTCATTTGATCATGAACAAGCAATCCTACAAAAACATGGAAATTTCATCACATTAATCCACAAAAATGCATTTTTTATCATTGAAGCCATCAAATGCAAAATTAACTAGAAACCCTAGTTCATTAGTTACAAAAATACCAAAAACACACAAAAACTACATAATTAAATCTATTAAAAACATGCAAAATATTGACTTATCAAACTCCCCCACACTTGAACCATTGCTTGTCCTCAAGCCATCAAGAATTACAAACCAACAATGATTAAAGTGTTTGTGCACCTTTATTTCAGTTTCTCAAAAAAAGGTAGATAACCATTTTGCAATCATCCATTAAACCACAAAGTACTTATAATATCAAGTAAAAGAGAGTAATCATACCATAAATTCAAGTAGCTCAATTCAATTTCTCATTCCTCACCCAATTTCACAAGCAAAGTGAATCATATAGCCAATAAAATGCTTCCTAAACCCATAATCATTTTCAAGAGAGGGATTTATTCATAATTCAAATCAAACATATATTTAAATTGTGGAAATGCCTTTTGACGAGAAGATCGACATTTTTAGATGAAGATCCCCTGTTACTCAACATTTCACTTTATTTGTCTACTTTTATTCAAGTACCGTTTGACGCGAAAGTCGACATTTTTAGATGAAGACTCTCGGTTACTAAGCACATTGGAGTAGAGCTTTCATTTTTCTTTTTCTTCTCTTTTTTTTTTCCTTTTTTAAGGAACATAAATAAACATACCCTCAAAAGAATAATCATGAGAAAAGTACTTCATTTATCAACCACATTTATCACTCTACTATGTAAACATCAAATAAAGAGAAGAAATCTCCTTAAACATACTAAATTAGGCATAATTTCCTCCATTTTACAAGATATACTTTCCTTAAATTGTAAAAATTTGAATCACAAAATAGGTATCTCCAAGTTAATTGAGAATTTGAAACATATTGGTACAGGATTTTGGAAAAAATTTTGGCACATTTTTTAACATATCACAATCATATAATTCCTCCCCCCACACTTAAAATGCACATTATCCTCAATGTGTAAGAAGGAATAATAAGATAAGATAGATAAGAAGTAATACTCCCCTTGTTAACGTGATTGAATTGGTCCACTTTGCCTTTTTCCATTGAATAACCTTGAATACCTGAAAAATTTGACAAGAAACTGCAGGAAAAGGTTAAACTCCTTGGATCCGCGAGTCACAGGTCGTGTTTCAGTTCGCGGATTTGGTTGGGTAGCTCTCAGAAGTTGATCCGCGACCCATGGATCCGCGATGCTCACGTCGCGTATCTATCCGCGGATGCTCAGAAAACTTCTCTGATTCTGATCCGCGAGGTATACCTCGCGTATCTACTCGCGGATCCTTCTGGAAATGCAGTTCTGCAATTGTTCTGCAACTGTTTCATTGGACAATCAATTTCTACTATTTCCAGAACAAAATTCCTGCATGTTAATTATGCAATGCACCTTCTCTAACACATGTAATATGATCAAAACAACATAATTAACCTCATTTCTTAAATCAAAAACAACTAAAACACAAATTGAGGTATGAAGATGTTTGCATTTTCACTATTTATTGTGCACCAAAAAGGTCATTTTTGCATTCTTTGATATTCCTACAAAACAAACGAAACAAACATTCTTAAAAACATAAAACACACATGCTTAAACATAAAAACCAAACAAACTAACACAATTTTAAACAAAATTGGGTTGCCTCCCAAGAAGCGCTTTTGTTTAAAGTCGTTGGCTCGACTCAAAAGTGTTCCTCTTTAAAATCACTTTGGAGGTGAAAAGGAACTTGTTCCTTCCCAAGGGCTAAAGCTTTTGGTTCCATTCTTTTCACTTGAAGCTTCCCCTTTCTCCAAATTATCCTCATCATCAAACAAAGAAGGATTAGAATTATCACATATTGAATGAGGAATTTTCGAGAAACATTTAAAACAATCCCAAAGTTTACTTGGTTTTTTCCTTTTTTCATCATTAACTTTAGGGATTTCATGCTCTATAAAGATCTCTTTTCCTTTGTTCTTCACATGGAACATGTCATTAACAAATAAGCCATCATTATGCAATTCTTGAACAATATCTACCTCTTTTGGCTTAAAAGTTTTTCCATGCCATAATTCAAGATCTTTATTTTCATGGAGGTTAAACACCAATTCTTCGTCATTCACTCTAAACTTAATTATGCCTTCTTGAACATCAATTTGAGTGCCGGCAATGGCTAGAAATGGTCTACCTAATATAATAGGTAAATGACAATCTTCTTTCATATCAAGTACAATAAAGTCGACCGGAATAAAGAAATCCTTAACCTTTATAAGGACATTTTCAATCATACCAACCGGACGCTTTAATGACCTATCCGCCAATTGAAGAGTGATGTTTGTGTCCTTCATCTCCCTTAAATCAAGTCTCCGAGCTATGAAAAGTGGCATCAATGATACACTTGCACCTAAATCACATAAAGCATTAGAAAATTGAGATGACCAATGGTACAAGGTATAGTAAAGCTTCCCTGATCCTTGAGTTTTGTGGGAGTTTATTTTGAATTCTTGTCAACATTCCTCCGCTAATGCTATGGTCTCATAATCTTCAATCTTCTCTTTTGGACATGATATCCTTCAAAACTTAGCATAAGAGGGAATTTGTGAAATAGCATCAATAAAAGGAATGTTAATTCTTATTTGTTTAAAAATTTGAGCAATTTTCTCAAATTCCTTCTCCTTATTGCTCTTCTTCAACCTATCAGGAAAAGGAATAGAGTTAGAAGCATTTTTAATAGGAATATGAGAAGAAGGAATATCAATATCAACATGGTTATCTACTTCTTCCTTTTCCTTATTTTCCTCATTTTCATCATTTTTACCACTTTTACCAAGGTTATTATCCTCTAATGTTCTACCACTCCTAAGAGTGATTGCATTAACATGTTCTCTTGGATTAACCTCAGTTTTACTTGGAAGCTCCCCCGGTTTTCTTCCATTAAAGGCATTAGCTAATTGACCTATTTGAAATTCTAGATTTCTATGCATATGGTCAATTTTCTTATCCATTTGTTCAAACCTTTCATTTGTACCTTGAGCATGCTTTTCTAGAGCTTTTTCCCAAGTTGGTTGAGGTTCAAGTGGTTTAGAAGGAAATCCGGGTGGATTAGAAGACCTTTGGTTATGAGGTTGATCCCTCCATCCAAAGTTAGGATGATTCTTCCATCCGGAATTATAAGTACTTGAATAAGGATTGTTTTGAGGTGGTCGGTTGAAATTGTTGGCAAAGTTAACTTGTTCAACATTCTTACACATGCAAGTGTCATGATTACCGCCACAATTTGAACAATAAGCATTATTTACACAAGAACTTAAACCATTTCCTCCTTGTTTATTAAACATGCTAGTAAGATTTTGCATTTGAGCACATAACATGTTAATAGTGTCGAGTTCATACATACCGGCCGATCTTCTTTGATTACCTCTTTCATTAGCCCATTGGTAATTATTGGAGGCCATTTCTTCAATCAAACCTTGAGCTTCTTCGGTAGATTTTGCCATTAACGATCCACCGGCCGCGGCATCTATGATGTTTTTGGTTGGTATAGAAAGACCTTGATAGAACGTTTCCGGAAGACCATGGTGGGGGCATCTTCTTTGGAAATCTTTGAACCTCTCCCAAGTTTCATACAATGATTCACCATCTTGTTGGTGAAAACCTGTAATATCCATACGAAGCTTATTAGTTTTGGCAGGAGGAAAATACTTATTCAAAAATGCTTTTACCAAATCACTCCATGAAGTAAAAGTATTGGGTGGATGAGAGTTAAGCCATACCTTTACTTTGTCACAAAGTGAAAAAGGAAACAACCTTAATTTAATGGCATCATCACTTACTCCATTGTACTTAACAGTACCACATAAATCTGTGAAGTTAGCTAGATGTGTGTTGAGGTCCTCGGTTGCGTTTCCTCCAAATTGGCTTCTTTAGATCATTTGAATGAGTGCCGGTGAAATTTCAAAGTTATTAGCATTAATAGTCGGCTTTGCTACACTAGTTTGAGCACCGGATTCATCCGGAAAGGCGTAGTCTCTTAATGCTCTTGGCCTTGACTCCTCCATTGCTATGGATTGTTCACCTTCACTTTCCACCACAATATTTTCTTCTTGTTGTTGGACACGTCTTCTTCCTCTTCTCGCCGTCTTGATCTCTTGGATGAAGAGATTGGTGTACCTACAAGAAACAAGGAAAAATACTACAAAAATAAAATCTAGACTAATAAAGCTTGTTTTAACTTTTAATGTTGCACCTAGGCCTAGTTTAAGAAACTAGTCTAGGAAAACCATTAGTTCCCCGGCAACGGCGCCAAAAACTTGATAGGATTTTTCTTTACTCCACAAATTTTAAAAAACCATTATAACCCTATATCACCGCAAGTATACGGATCGTTTATTGAGTATAGGGAAATATAGGTGTCGATCCCATGAGGAACTATGATTTTGCAAACACTAAAATTTAATCACTTGCTTCATTATCTAGATAGACAATTATAGGAAGGCGAATAAAGTAAAGAAAGCTAGATAAAACAGAGAAGGCGGTAAACCGACCTAAGGAAGAGGGATAAAGCAATTAAAACCAACCGTTAGGTGTCAAAGACATCCAATTGGTGGAAGACGAGAAATAAGAAAACAAGTAAAGGAATTAGAGAATTAGGTTAGAGAGAGTTTTTAAGATCAAATTGGAGGAATCCTAGAGTTTTGGAATTCCTTGTTAAGTTAAGATTAGAAGTTAGTCAAGTTTATTAAGTCCTTTCTCCAATGATTCGCTAAGGTATAACTTCCTTTTGTATGCCACCACTTTCGTTAATGGTCATGTGTAGTGCAAATTCTCGTTTAAGATGAACTAGTCACTCGGAATTGCTTTCGCTAATTCCTTAACTCCTTTGAATCTTCCTTGACTTATTTTCATAGAGAAAAGAGAGAAACAAGTTAAATAAGCTCAATGAAGTTATAGTATAAAACCAAAACCAACCAACTATATTCACTACTTTCGTGAGAATATAAGTTAGTGTTTAAGAACTTAGATCTTATTGAAGGCAAGTTTTTCATTACTCATCAACATCAAATCAATTATAGTTGGTAGCTAATCAACCATAACGCATAAGCACAAGTCTTAAACTAGCAAAATCATGGAGGACATAAATCACTTAATTACTTCATAATCACAACTAAAACAAGTTCATCCTAACTCTAGGATTAAAGAGGCTTAGCTAGACATCATATTAAGAACATTTAAGCATAGAACAAACTTGCACAAAGCCATGAAATTAAAGCACACGAGATAAGTAAGGAAGAAGGAATCTTATTCAATTTCTTGAAGTTGAATCCATAAACTTCTTCACAAGTTGATCTCCCAAATGCAAAGTGCAAGATTCCTCACAACTTTCACTTTTACTCTCTTTGGAAACTACAAACTAAGAACTAGAACTAATCTAATGAACTAGAGCTATTCTCTAGTCTTTTGGAATTTTTATGGAATGGAATGGTATGGTGGAATGGAA
The DNA here is from genome assembly GCA_013103745.1 of Gardenia jasminoides. Lineage (NCBI taxonomy): Eukaryota > Viridiplantae > Streptophyta > Magnoliopsida > Gentianales > Rubiaceae > Gardenia > Gardenia jasminoides. The sequence continues at coordinate 952,634 of CM023096.1, read as the reverse complement.
TGTAATGGGATACAAAAGGCCCTATTTATAGAAGATTTCAACCATATGCATCCAAAATTATGTCATGTGAATACAAGACAAATTGGCCTTCAAAAGTCAAGGAAGATGGCTTCTTAAATCTCTTTGTCTTCATGCATTTGAATCCTTTGAATTTTCATCCCAAATGAGTTGTAATGTTGTAGCAAATTGTGTTTTGAATTAGCAATGAGTTGTTTCTTCAACTTCACACAATTCTTCACGCAGCCTTCATTGAAATTCTTCTGAAAATTAAGCTGGAAGTGAGCTGAAAAACTGGAATTCGGCTGCAACTTGCAGCAGTCACTTTCTAAGGATCTGCGAGGTGGATCCGCGAGTCATAGGCTCACGGATCACATCGCGGATCAGCTACCCTGCTTCCGGTGAGAGGGGTTCGCGAGCTAATCATTTCTTTCACTTGTTGGTTCGCGTTTTGCCTCGCGACTCCACTTGAAACTTGCAAATTCCGAGTTTTTTGTCGTGAAATTGGCCCGTTAATTGCTCCGACTTTTATCCTTTGATTCCTCGTTGATTGAATTGCAATTTTCATTTTCCAATTTTTCTTCCAAGCTTCTTGGCAATTATCCACATTTTCATCTCATTTGATCATGAACAAGCAATCCTACAAAAATATGGAAATTTCATCACATTAATCCACAAAAATGCATTTTTTATCATTGAAGCCATCAAATGCAAAATTAACTAGAAACCCTAGTTCATTAGCTACAAAAATACCAAAAACACACAAAAACTACATAATTAAATCTATTAAAAACATGCAAAATATTGACTTGTCATACAGAAATTTTTATGAATACATATGGCTAAACTATAAAATCGAGAAATGTGGGAAAAGTTTCATGGTTAAATTTTTTTTTTTCAAAATTCTACATGTTTTGTAAGACACAAAATGTAGGAAAAGTTTCATGGTAAACAAACACATGCAAAGGAATAAAAGAAAATATAGTTAAATTTTCTTCATTTTCCACACTTTTTTTTTTTGGCAAACAAAAACTAACTTAGATAATAAGGTAAAAAACTCAATAAGAAAAAAAGAAGCAGAGGAAATGTTTCAGAGTAAAGCTATGGTCGTTACTATGAATATCAGAATAAGAAACTTAGCCGAATAAAATTGTGACTTTTTCTTTAATCTTGTGTTTTTTCCTCTTTCTTTCGCACAAAAAATATCATTGAATCTAGCTAGTTGATAGAGTGCTTCAATATTGATTCAGAGTTACCGACCAGTTGGTTCACCAAATTGAGACCGTGCATTACATCTTTCAACCAATTTCTAGAAAATTCTTGATAAAAAATCTACTCCAAATCACAATGCTAGCAGACTTGCTTATTGGGCATTCGAATCAAATTGAATCCTTTGTGAGGCTATTATTCTCTCTCAAAGTTACGGGATAAAATAATGACTTCTTAATGAAGATCACAGGTCACATTAGATTACATGAATGATTTCTTAGAATTCACTTACAAAAAGTGACTATAAATCAGGACATCATTAAACCATAGATATATAGAAATTATAAAATTGAGGAGGTTGGTTAATCTGTAATTGTTTTATCATTTAGTCATAATGTTGCTTATATTTCTAATTTCTTAAGTAATATCACAAGTCACATTAGATTTTAGATTATATGACTCTTATTTTCTAAAAATCCAACATATCAAGAAAGTGTGTGAAAGCATTCGTGCGCACTTGGAGAAACATACCATAGCTAGTGGTTTTGCTTGGGAGTTCTAAGTTATTGTGTACGAAAGGGAAAAAAGTTCGACAATTCCAATGATGAAAACTTGGCAAGAAACTTAGAACTGAAAAAAGAAAGCTGGATGTAAATCTGAGAAAAACTCATTATCCAGGTTTTGCAACAAACAAATGTGCTTCAAGGAATAGGGGAAGAAGAAAAAGGAAATTGACTAAATATGATTGAATGAAAGCAGCTACAATGCAAACACTTTTACCATCAAGGCATCAACAAGGGTTCATATTTCTTATGTTGTCAACAAAGGAAGAAGCGTCATTGTCTTTAGTTTTCTGTCTTTGTGTTGGAGTGGGCATATTTGTCAGAAACTTATTTGAGCATAAAAACAGCCCTCTTTTAACTATCAAAACTTAACAAAAGAAAGGACCTTTAAGAGATCCGTCTGTCGAAATAAATCAAGATTTCTTTTTGAAACTTCAAAAATCTCAAGGGATGCAAGCAGCAAAATAGCAGGTTAATATTAGTTGATAAGCTAGAAATTGTTATTTTTTTCTACCCCCAATATTGCTTATATAGAGATGTCAAAATGGGTGATTTGGGTGGGTTGGGAAGGAATTCATAATTAGATAATGAGTATAATTGGATCAACTCATTAATACTGATTTAAATAAATATCCATTTAATAAATGTGAATGAGCATACCCAATTACTTATTTATTACTCATTTGAAATTCTACTTATTTTTTTACATGTTATTTAATAACAAGAAACAGCATTTTATTGCTATTAGATTGGTAAGAAATTCAAATTTATCGCTTTAAACTCACTAAAATTTGAGTTTAAATGTATAATTATTTTTAAATGAGTATAAATAGGTGAGTTAAGTCAACACACTACCCACCAATTAGATGGATTTAAATGGATATCCATTTACATCCTTTCAAAGTTAATGGCTGTGTTTGAGCAGGTTATTAGTAGGCTAGTTTGGACGAATTAACATAAGTGGGTTGTGATTGACACCTTTACTTCTACAAATAGTAGTTCAATTTTCAACCAAAAACACACAATTTGGAATAAACAAAATAGTGGCCTTCATATCTCAACATTTTACCTTCTCTCCTCTCTTTCCTTTTTTGGCAATACCAAAAGCTTTATGCTGCATATGCAAGTACCAAAAGTTTATTCAAAAATGCTATTGATGAGCTCATGAGCTCCAAGCTTATGAATTATGACTAATTCTCTCAAGTTCTAAATACAACACTTCCATAGTAACGCTAGTATCCTCCGTCTTTTTGACGTTCTAAATACAAGAAATTTGTTGAACTTCCTTTTTTTTGGGTTAAGAAAGATAGTGCATAGATAGAATACTGGTTAGGCTATAAAAGACAAGGCAAATATGGGCCCCTCTAATCATCATCCATAAACTGAAGTTCGTTTTCATGATGCCAGAAATTAGACTGCTTGCTCATGTAACTAGAAGCTGGATAGAGTTATGTTTTCAGAATTAGATTGGGCATCGATTCAACAGAATTTAGAGGTCAGGGATTTATGGGTTCAACTCAAGTGGATCGGTAGTCAAACTCGATAACGTTATATATATGTGTGTGTATGTATGTATGTATGTATGTATGTATATGTATATGTATATGTATATAATCCATTCATTTTTTTCTAAAAATCAAATTTATAAAATATAACTAAGAACCTATCTACAATTTATTAATAGATATCCAAATCCATATCCAGCTCACCAAACAATTCACCAATTTATCCAAACTCACAAAATTGAGAAACAAAAGTGTTTTTAAACATATCATATAATTCAAAAACCTTTAAACTTAACTCCAATTTGACCATTTTCAAACTTCAACCATATGTAATATAAGTGGGTGAATCTAGAAATTAAGACATATTTAAATAAAACTAGACATCCAGGCAACAAATTTAAACAAGAAAAAGTTCATGAGACAATACATGGTTATTTAAAACACATAGGGTTAGAAAAGAAGTGTTACAAGACTTTTGGATATAAGTGCAAAAGTTCTATCCTATGTTTCCTACTCTAAATAGCTCTACAGTTTCCGTCGCCTCCTTTTCAGATGCAGAGTTCTTCGTCTCCGTCTGCAACTTCATCTTCTCCAATTATTACTCCTTTTATTGTCACTTTTTTCTTCTAATTTCTTTCTTTATTCTAAAAATCACAAGAATAGATTTCTTAATTCATCTCTCTCTTAACTCCTTTGAAATCTTTCAATCTCTCTGTCATTTTTTTCTTGAAAAATGACTATTTTGCATAATCTTTTGATGATATATTTTGTCATTTTTAGTCACTTTTAGGGAGTTGAAATTAGAGATAAACTCATTTTGGCTAGAATTTGTGTTAAAAGCTAATTAAGAGTTTGGTTGTGATTTTTTGTCCCCTTACTCGCATGTTTTGGTTTTTTTTTTTATAGGAATTGAAAAACAAGTTTAAATTTGGCGAAGAATCAAGCTTGGAATATAATGATTGAAGTCTTAAAATTCATAAAGTTAGCGAGTTTCAAGGGTAGTTCAAGTCGCATGAGTAAGAAATTAGAGAAACATATCGAAAAAGCAATCTGCTCCGAATCCCTCCAGGAATCCCTGTAGGAATATTAAACCAAGTCTTATTAGGATTATTATTTAGAAAGCTACATGTTTATTATTCAGTTTTAGTTTTGGATTTTGTTCTAGTCCTAGTAGGATTTTATTAAATTGCTAGTCTATATAAGGACAACATCAGTAGTTTATTTGTGTAAGAAAAAAACTATCAGTTCAATAAAAGTAGCCTCCAGTTTCATTTCTGGCCTCGGATTCTGTTTCTGGCTTTCGGGATTTATTTTGTCCCTTTTTAAGTTGAGCCTTGCAGATTCATTCTTTTGAGAATTGTTATTTTTGTGGGGCCTACATCTGGTATCTAGAGCTAGGTTTGTGAAAAAAAACATGTCTGCATCAACTTCATCTGCTGCATCGTTTGTACCAATGAATATTACCTGTGTGGTACCAAAACTCACAGGAAGAAAAGATTACAGTTCTTGGAGAACTCAGATGGAAAACCATCTTGAGGCGTATGATTTGCTTAGTTTTGTTAAGCAAGAGATTGCTGCAGATGCCGATCCAAGCATCAAAAGGCAAGGATGTATGGCGTTATCTCAAATCCACCAAACAATTGACGCTTCAATTTTTGGAAAAATTGCTAATGCCGAGACTGCAAAACAGGCATGGGATATTTTGGCCAAGACATACAAAGGAGTTGACAGGGTCCAGAAAAATAATCTGCTGATGTTGAAAAGAAAATTTGAGTTAATTACCATGGAAAAATCAGAAACCATTGACTCTTATTTTTCCAGGTTGATTGACATCAAAAACGAGATGGAGCTCAATGGTCATGATCTCAGCGATGAGGTGCTAGTAGAAAAAGCCCTCAATACTTTACCCATGAAATTTGATCATGTGGTGGCTGTGATTCAAGAGACAAAAGATCTCTCAACCATGAGCATTGAAGATTTGCATGGCTCGTTAATTCTTCATGAACAGAGAATTAATGGGAAATCGGAAGATGATGTAGAGAAAGAAACAGTGGAAAAGGCGTTGCAGGTCCAGACAGATAAATCAAAAGAGAAAAGTGAGGCATCAAATCAGCGGAATCAGAATTTCAGAGGTAGAGGACGAGGCCGTGGCAGAGGCAATTTTAGAGGCCGTGGCAGAGGAAATTCCTATCAGCAAAGAGGTAACACTTATCCCAATAGTGAGCAAGAAAATAATAATAATTCTCGTAGACGTAATGTCCAGTGCCATAATTGTAAAAAATTTGGTCACTATAAAAATGAGTGTTGGAATAATTCTGACAATAAAGCCAGGCAGGCAAATATGGCAGAGAATAATGGTGAAAAAGATGAAACCATTTTATTTTCTAGCTCAGGGATGGATGAAAATAAGAAAAATAGTTGGTTTTTGGACTCTGACTGCAGTAATCATATGTGTGGTAAGAAAAGTATGTTTGCTGATTTGGATGAGACTTTTAGAACTTTTGTTAAATTTGGCAATAATGAAAGAGTGCCTGTGCTTGGGAAAGGAAGAATTGGCATTACTTTGAAGAATGGCAAATCTAATTTTATCTCTGATGTTTTCTATGTGCCGAACCTTTACCATAATTTGCTAAGTCTTGGGCAACTTTCTGAGAAGGGATATGATTTGCGGTTTAAATATGGCATTGGTACTATCTCTGATGATCGTCTTGGACTAATAGCAAAGGTATACATGAATACCAATTGTCTATGGCCTATCACTCTTAATTGTCGTGATTTACCTTGCTTTAGTTCCATTGTATATGATGATATTTGGTTGTGGCACATGCGATTTGGCCACTTGAATTTTGGAAGCTTGAGTTTTCTTGCCAAGAAGAATATGGTATATGGGTTACCTGCTATTGATTTTTCTGCTAAGCACTGTGAGTCTTGTATTTTGGGAAAGAAACACAGAGACTCTTTTCCAAAAGGCAAGGCTTGGAGGGCTCGGCAACCGTTGGAGTTGATACACTCTGACTTGTGCTCAGTTGAGGTACCTTCCAATGGTGGTAGTAAATATTTTATAACCTTCATTGATGATTTTAGCAGGAAAACTTGGGTATATTTTTTGAAGAATAAATATGACGCCTGTGATATTTTTAAGAGTTTTAGAGTGTATGCAGAAAAGCAAAGTGGCCATTTTATTAAAATTTTGAGAACTGATCGAGGCACTGAATTTACTGTCTGTGATGATTTTTTGGAGAAAAATGGGATTAAGCACCAGTTGACAGCCAGATATACTCCTCAATAGAATGGAGTGGCGGAGAGAAAGAATCGCACTTTGATGAATATGGTGAGATCAATGATGCATGCAAAGAATATGCCTAAAGGATTTTGGGCAGAAGCTATTTCCTGTGCTGTGTATGTTTCTAACAGGTCTCCTACATGGTGCAACTTTGGGAAGACACCACAGGAGTTATGGACCGGTAAGAAACCAAATATTTCTCATTTGAAATATTTGGTTGTCTTGCATATTCCCATGTTCCCAATGCTGTCAGGAAGAAATTGGATGATAAAGCAGAAAAGTGTATCTTTCTTGGTTACAGTCATGAGACCAAAGGTTACAGGTTGTTTAATCCAGACACAGGAAAAATTATTATTAGCAGAGATGTTACGTTTGATGAGCAAGGAGTTTGGGATTGGTCTAAAAAAGTGTTAGATTCTATACCAAAACATCCGCCAATGCTGTCATACATGGATCAAGGGAATGCTTCTGATCAGCCAGTGGAGCAATCCAGACAATCTACTAGTGACCCTTCATTTTCTGGAGTACAGTCAAGTCCTGTGCAATTATCTAATCGTCCACAATGAGAACGTCGCATGCCAACTCGTTTGGAGGATTATGTTGTTAATAATGATAATGACGTGTCTGATGAAGAAATTGTAAACTTTGCTTTGTTTGCAGATTGTGATCCAGTTACTTTTGAGGAGGCTATCAAAGAAGATCATTGGAATCAAGCAATGGATGAGGAGATCCATGCAATTGAGAAAAACAAAACTTGGGAGTTGACTACTCTTCCACCTAAGAAAAAGTCAATTGGTGTCAAATGGGTCTATAAGACTAAGTACAAGCCAACTGGAGAAGTGGACCGTTTCAAAGCAAGGTTGGTAGTTAAAGGGTATAAGCAAAAAGCAGGTATTGATTATTTTGAAGTGTTTGCTCCTGTTGCCTGACTTGACACTGTTCGTATGATTATATCTATTGTTGCCAATAATTCTTGGAAGATACATCAAACGGATGTAAAATCTTCTTTCTTAAATGGTATTCTTGAGGAAGAAATGTATGTTGAGCAACCTGCAGGTTATGTGAAGAAGGGCCAAGAAAATAAAGTCTATAGACTGAAGAAGGCTTTATATGGCTTGAAACAAGCTCCTCGTGCATGGTATACTCAGATTGACTCTTATTTTGTGGAGAATGGATTTCATAGATGTCCATATGAGCATACTTTATATATCAAGTTCAATTCTGATAGTGATATTCTTATTGTGTGCTTATATGTGGATGATCTAATTTTTACTGGCAATAATCCCAAAGTGATTTCTGAGTTTAGGGAGGCTATGATTAGTCACTTTGAGATGACTGACTTAGGTTTAATGTCATATTTTCTTGGCATTGAGATTTCTCAAACTGGTGATGGCATATTTATTACACAGAAGAAGTATGCAGGTGATATATTGAAGAGGTTCAAGATGGACACTGCCAAACCTATTTTAACTCCGGTTGAAGAGAAGTTGAAATTAGTGAAAGATGGCAGTGGTGAATTTGTTGATGCTACTAATTTCAGGAGGTTGGTTGGAAGTCTTAGATACCTGACTTGGACAAGACCTGATATCACTGTTGGTGTTGGATTGATTAGTAGGTTTATGGAGTCTCCAAGCCAGTCACATTGGCAAGCGGCCAAGAGGATTTTAAGATACATTAGAGGCACACAATCTGATGGTATCTTTTATCCATATGCTGACAATTCTAGTCTTATTGGCTTTACAGATAGTGATTGGGCTGGTGACATGATTAAAAGGAGAAGTACGTCAGGTTATGCCTTTTATTTGGGCAGTGGTGTATTTTCATGGTCTTCCAAAAAACAACAAGTGGTGGCGTTATCTACAGCTGAAGCAGAGTATATGGCAGCAGCACATAGTGTTACTCAAGCATTATGGTTGAGAAGAATGCTTAGTTTCCTACAACATGAACAGGGTGGTCCTACCAAGATTTATTGTGATAGCAAGTCTGCAATTGAGTTGTCGAAGAATCCGGTGTTTCATGGAAGGAGTAAGCATATTGATATCAAGTTCCATTACATTCGTGAACTAGTGCAAAATCAAGAGATTGCCATTGACTATTGCAGGAGTGAAAATCAAGTGGCGGACATTTTCACGAAGCCATTGAAGGTGGAGTTGTTTTTCAAGTTGAAGAAGATGCTTGGTATGGCAAAGTTTGAAGACATTGGTTTAAGGGAGGCAATGTAGGAATATTAAACCAAGTCTTATTAGGATTATTATTTAGAAAGCTACATGTTTTATTATTTAGTTTTAGTTTTGGATTTTGTTCTAGTCCTAGTAGATTTTATTAAATTGCTAGTCTATATAAAGACAACATCAGTAGTTTATTTGTGTAAGAGAAAAACTATCAGTTCAATAACAGTAGCCCAGTTTCGTTTCTGGCCTCGAATTCTGTTTCTGGCTTTCGGGATTTATTTTGTCCTTTTCTAAATTGAGCCTTACAGATTCATTCTTTTGAGAATTGTTATTTTTGTGGGGCCTACAATCCCTAGCTGGATTACTAGTCAAATTCGAGGCAGATGAAAGGAAAATTGTGGCAAGAACAGGGGAGCAATCCGCATGAATCCATGGCTAGATTTGAATTTGATTGATAATCTGTGGCTGGATTCATGGATGGATTTTGGTTAAAATTTACGGTTGCAACTTGCTTAACTTGATTTCATCTCCATTATACTACTACTTTTGAGGGATGTTTCACAAACATTTTGCAGCTGTAAAGATGTGATTCTAGTCTCAATTCTTGGCCTTATTTCATCCATGAATGTAAGTTCTAGCTTGGAAGACAAAAATATTGACTTATTGGTGCTAATGTTCACACTTGAAAGACGTCATAAAGGCTTGAAGAATCTTCTATAAATAGACCCTTCTGCTTTCCACTTGGAGGAGCTTAGGGAGGTGGAAGAAACACCCACAGATATAGGTCTTCATAGTTAGTGGTTTAGATAGTTTAGGTAGTGTAGAATAGTTAAACTTTATATCAAATCTTGTATGAATCTAGGTAGGGAAAAAGATCGAGAGTAAACATGGAGAGTTTTGAAACTCTGGTGACATGGGTGACTTTTCTTCTATCTAATGTTTAGTTATAATACAAGTTTGTATTTTATATTCATCATGTATTTCTAAAGTTAATACTTTGAATTTTGGTTGAATTTTCTATTATTGTTTGTGTTGATTTTTTGGCTATGTGATACTATTATATTGAGTTAGTTATTTAGCACTTTTATTCTTATAATCATGATTAACTGGCCATTGATTGTGATAATTTAAAAGTGTTAAATTTGTAATGAGAATTAGAATTTAACAGTAGTTCATGAAAGTACTAAACCTGGGGAGTATACTCACAATTTTGCTTTTGTGGATTTGTTCCATGTAATTTTATAGAATTTAATGAGCTTATAACTAGTTTTATAGTTACAAGAGTAGGTATGGATTAGTTATAGGTATAGTTAATTCACATGCATGAAGAAATTACGCCATAACTACCTAAGGTAGTAGTTCTCAATTATCCAAAAATTTGCACTTGTATGAATAGTTAGGAATACCATGATCTGAGGAGTTTTCATTTGCTATTTTCTTGTGTATTTTAACTTAGTTTTTTTTTTCCTCTTCAATTTGTTGATCATCTAAATAATAAAGCAGATTTAGTAGTACTAGTAGTTGTCCATTCTTCCCCGTGGGTTCACCTCTTAATGCCATGTATTCAATCACAATCTGTATATTTGTAGAAAAATGCATATGGAGTATTTAGAAATTTATAAATATAAAACTTGACTGTGGAATTGAACTTAACTTTATGTGCATGCCCTGTGCTCATCATTTTCTTCCCTTTCAATTCTTGTTCTTCCTTTCTGGCCTTTTGTTTTTAATTCAGATCAGCCATTGGAGTTTATTTGAGACATAAATAGATACGTGAACTTGATTCAATGGGGAATCGATTGAGCTCACGTAGCTTGAGAGTTGAGCCTTGATGTCCTCCGATTCTCGCTTCTCAAGGGCAGCGCCGTGATGGAGGAGCTTGATGTTGGAGCAGAGTAGCGGCGGTGATGGGCAATCAGAGTTAAGAAATAAGAACGGGCTGGTGCTTGGTGTTCTTTGTTTGTCTATTTTTCACCAGTTTTTCCTCTTTTTTTAGTTTTTACTCGGTCGACAAGTTAGGAAGTCTAACTGGTCAAAGATATAACTAGGAGATATAACCGCAGCGTTGGGCGGTGGAATAGATAGCATATATGCCATTTAGGTATGTATAAGTAGACATTATATGAATAGTAATAATGTCACTGAATTAAATATCTTGTGGTTGCAATATATACGTTTTATTTGTCCAAATCCATATACCTTGCACATTTATCATTAATATATATGTGAATGTCTAGAAGAAGATAAGCATTTGATCAGTTAACATTTAGTAATAAAATAAAAAACAATATAAAAGACAATAAACTTTGGAGATCAAGAATGCAAATTTTGAGTTTATGATAGAACGAGGAAAAAGTGGAACTCAAAAAAAGGTTAAAATCAAGGCTTTTAGAAGTACAAACAAGATAATCGGCATCGCTTTTACACTGTCTTTTCAAAAACAAGAACAATTGCATTTTAAAATTAAAATTTATTAATGGGATATGGAGTCTACTCCAAAAAAACATAATATTTAGATCCCAATGCCAAATACATTTTAATTTCTATAAATCCCAAATAATTTTAATTGGCTCTAACAAATTAATTTTAATATTAAAATGAATAAAATAAAAAAATCCCAAATGATTACTTTAAATACAATATTGTATGTATAAGTTGTTTTAAATATTTGTTTGGATTGTTTATGGTTGTTTTTAGCATTTTGAGCAAAACAAGTCTTGAACCCATAATATTTTCGAGAAAAACATAAATTCCACATTAATCAGAGATTTGGTGTATTTGAAAAAAAAAAAATTTCTTTTTTCTTTCCTTTCTTTTTCCATTTTTTTTTTCTTTTCCTTTTCTTTTTCCTCTTCATGGTGACCCTTTTTTTTTTTTTCCCTTCTTCTCTTTCTTCCTTCCCTCTCCCTCCTCCCCTTCCTCCCTCAGCCACCTGCCAGCCTCCATGCCTCCCAGATCTCCCCAGGGGGGGGAGGCAGGGGAGGGGGAGGCGGAAGGGGGGGGAAGGGAGGGAGGAAGAAGAAGAAGAAGAAGAAGAAGAGGTCTGAAGATAGGTGTCATGGAGCCGGGCACTGGTAAAGAGGGAGGAGAAGAAAAAAGCAAAAAGAAATGAAAAGGGAAAAGAAAAAACATATAATATTGTGAAAAACAAGTAGTTTGTTTTGGTTGTATTTGGGTTGTTTTACCGTAGCATGTGTGAAAACAAGATTTCAAAAAATAAGGCAAAAACATTGAAATCTAAACGGAGCTGTAAATTCTAGTTCCACTTGTTAGAACAATGTTTAGAGTTCAAACTCAACAAATTTCTAGTCAGTGTTCTCCAGAATTTTCTACAAGAAAAAAAGCAAGACATAAGAATGTAAAAGGATTATGTTACAAAATAGAAGAATCTGTAAAAAGTACATAGATACCATGTTGTATCTGAATCTTGGAATACAAACTTGATAGAATGCATTTAGCGACATTAGATGATGCCTACAGAATTGATTGATGGATGATGTAATGAATCCTAAACTTGCATCAATACCTATGCCATCTATAGCACAGCAGTAGATGCGTTAGCAAAGTATATCAAGGAAGGAACCACAAATAAAAAAAAAAGATTCATTGTGAAATGGAAATTTACACTTCTTTTGAGACCGGTGGTGTATAGGAGAGCATCAGTAAGTGCAATGTTCACAGTGTCCAAATTAGATTTTGAGTAGCAGAGAAAGCGAAAACAATGTAGATGAAGTTCCCTCTATTTTGAAAAAAAAAAGGTGAAGAAATCATATCGCCAAAAAGTGTTCCATTCTTCTTCAAAACAAGAATTCAGAACTTCTAATTTCCAATGAGCAAACCATGATAAACCATGATAAACTGTCCATCTTCAAAATAATTAGCAGCTACCATTTCATTAGGGATCTCCTAAATGAGATAGACATGTTAGGTATCTATTAAAGGGAAAAAGGTGAGCATCAATTTAATAGAAGATGACCTATTTTTGGTGCTTGTGCAGAGCAAAACATAACACTATGGTCATCCATTAACCATGAAACCAATCCCTTCATTTTCTGTTCATTATATGTATAGCTCTTTGAGTAGTCCACATTCTATTACAATGCAAAAAATATATAAAAAGCCACCTGTTTCTTTGAATACCACTAATGTGATATATGCATTATTCTGTAGCCACTGCTCAATTGGTGCAAATGAAAATTGTGAGGGTTCACCTATATATTTTACAACCATTGGATATGCTTCAAGGAAAGACCTCTTCACGTAGTAAGTTGTCTCTCCATAAACATTTTTTATAGCAATTCATACATAAATCTTTTCATAGGCAAAGGTGCAGAGATAAAATTTAATTTTGTTTCCCTTCTAAACTTCCTCCTATTTTTTAAAAGGGTTTCTTGGCTTAACCATAGGTGGTTAATATCAAGAGCATCTTAGTTCTATACTTGTAGTGTATTTCAAAGCTGATCACTCAAAGCAAGGAGCAAAAATAATGGAAAGTTTAATGTGCCACCAAAGAAAGAAGATGCTGAATGTATTTTAAAGTAACAATAAGCATACCATATTTAAATAAGAAGTCAAGGTACAAGGACAAACATTAAGTACAAGAGCATTGAAATTGGTTGAAGATATATGAAACAAATAGATAGAGGAAAGCAGGAAATACCTCTCTCAATACTTCCAAACAAAGCCAACATAGATAAATTTATTTATAACATGCAATACTTGGGAAACAAGCAAATGTTTCAAATCTTTTCCCAACAAGATTTGCATTACTGTAACCACAATGGTCTCAATCACCATGTGCTACATAGTTGAACTGACTATTCTATCCTGTAAAGACAATTTCAACAAAGTCAATTTCTTTAAATATTCTTATGAAAATCACAAACACGCAAGTGGCATATTAGTCTTAAAAATTTATTGAAAAAACACAATGATTTGACATTTTCTTAAATTTCAAACCTCCAAAACTCGATACTGGAATTCCTAGAAGTTTAAGTCCAAATTTTAGATCAAGGCCTTTACTCCATATCATACATCAATTAGCTGCCGAGAAAAAAACTAATGATTTGAACAAGTAAATAAGCAAATTCAACAACAAAGGAGAGAAGAACTACTCATGAAAGAACAAGGCAAAGACTGAAGGTACTAAATGGCCGACCTCAATCACAGCAAGCAAAGAGCGAAACCGGCTGTGTTCAAAAAGCACATGACTATAGTGCAAAAATTTGTACCTCAAATTATATTGAACATTTTCACAGGGTACAAATTGAACAAATAAAGCACTTCTACTTCTAATAAGGATATATGGTTAAATAATCAACTCTATTACTTTCACATACCAATGAGTCTTTCCAAGTAATATGTAATTGCATGTCTTATATAAATTTCGCAATCATCAATGCTCAATCCCATAAAATCTTTTTCTCCTATTATAACATAAAAGACCTATGAGAATAAGCCAATGGAAAACACAATCACAAACAGAAAGATGGCAAGAGGAGATAAATGCAAAACACAGAGAGAAACGAGCAAAGAATAGGAAAAAAAAATCCAACAAAATGAAGCCAAGGGATATACCAATAGTGAAAATGGTAAAAAGAAAAATTACCAAATATCCACGAGCAAAGGAAAATAGAAAAATACAAATTACCTGAAGGGAGAAACCACAATCAGAGCTTGCAAGTAAAGGATCTGCAGAATAGAGGAGCTTGTCAAAATGCAGAAAAGAAGATGAAGGAAATGAGGGAAATATTGAAATATTTGATTAGAAAAAGGAGATGAGGGAAAAGATGTAGACAGAGCAATACCAAAAATGGCATCCAAGAGCAAAGGAAAAAAAATTACCTGAATGAAGAAACCACAATCAGAGCTCACAAGGATCTGCTGAAAAGAGGAGCTTGTTAAAATAAATTTAAAATAATACAAGGAAGTAGAGCAAATATTGAAATACCTGATAAGAGAAAAAAGGAGATGGAAATGCAAGACAAGGAGGTAAGTTAAGAAAACAGAAGAAAATGGAATTCAGAACATAGTAACAAACATCCAAGAGCAAGACATACCTAAGTTCACACAGGGAGAGCAATGGCCACACAGAATCGAAAAAGTACCTAACAGAATTCGTAAAACAAAGATAAAGCAAGAACGAAGAAACTGAAAAGTACCTAACCGAGAAACCACAAACAGAATCAGCAAGACAAAGATGAAGCAAGAAAACAAAAAAGAAAGCAGATGAGAAAACCATAGATAAGAAAATCCTAAGAAAAAAGGGTACAGCCAATTTGTTCTAGGAATTCTGACCGCATCAGAAGTGTAGGACCCAAAATAATATCAAGTATAAACTCACAGGAAAATAAAGAAAAATTGATATATGGAGCAAAGGAAAAATTCTTCACAATTAAATGGATGAAATGAGCCTAGGGCTGTACAAGCAAAACAATGGAAGAATACTCCAAAACAAACAATGCCGGCCTAAAACTACTGATCTCTTTTATTGATATATATATATATATATATATATATATATGTACCTGAGACCAATACCCTACGACTCTTATCAATACTAGTACTACTACAAGTACAACTTGGAAACAAATTCTATTGGGACCCACATACTAATGAAACAATATTAGTTTGTTTATATTCCTACAATGTCTCCCTTAAATCAAGCTCCTCTTCAACTTGACAAATGTTATCTTCAAAGCCTTGGTGAAAATGTCTGCAACTTGCTCTTCAGTCCTGCAATAATCTATTTCAATTACCTTCTCACGAACCAACTCACGTATGAAGTGATACTTGATGTCAATGTGCTTGTTACGTCCATGAAGCACAGGATTCTTGGACAAATCAATGGCAGATTTGCTGTCACACTAAACCTTTTGTAGGACCAACTTGCTTGTGTTGTAGGACATCAGGTATGCGACGCAACCATAAAACATGACTTGCACTATTAGTCGCTCCAATATACTCCGCCTCTGCTATAGACAAAACTATCACTTGCTGCTTCTTTGAACTCCAAGAAAAAACACCCGAACCAATGAAAAAAGCATATCCTGAAGTACTCTTCCTCTCAACTGTATCACCAACTCAATCATTGTCTGTGTAGCAAAAAAGTTCAACTGGATCATTTCCTAAATAAAAAATACCATCACTTTGAGTGCTTCCAATGTACCTCAAAATTCTCTTAGCCGCTTGCAAATGTGACTGACGTGGATTTTCCATAAATTTGCTAATCAAACCAATAGCAAAATTGATTCTGGCCTTATAGACGTCAAATATATCAAACTTCCTACCAAACTCTTGAAATAGGTGGGACTTATATAACCACCACCACCTTCTTTGGTCAACCTCAATTTTTCTTCAATTGGTGTCATAATTGGTTTTGCTGCATCCATCTTGAATTTCTTCAAAATATCTCCTGCATACTTCTTTTGAGATATAAAAATCCCAGGAAATATGACATGAGTCCCAAATCTGTCATCTCAAACTGCTGAATCATAGCCTCCCTGAACTCTGCAACTATATCTAAATTATTTCCTATAAAAATTAGATCATTTACGTACAAGCACACAATAAGAATGTCACCATGGGTAGAAGATTTAATATATAACTTGTGCTCATAGGAACACCCCTGAAAACCACAAGTCAAAAAATAAGAATCAATTCTTGTATAACTTGCTTCAATCCATACAAGGCTCTCTTCAATCTGTACACCTTATTTTCCTGATCTCTTCTAACATATCTTGCAGGCTGCTTCATGTATACTTCCTCATTGAGAACGCCATTCAGAAAAGTTGACTTGACATCCATTTGATAAATTCTCCAGTTATTTTGGGCAGTTAGAGAAATTATCATTTGGACTGTATTAAGTCTAGCAACAGGCGCAAATACCTCAAAATAGTCAATTCCGGGTTTCTGCCTACATCTCTTCACCACTAATCTCGCCTTGTATCTATCCACTTCTCCATTTGGCTTACGTTTCGTCTTGTAGACCCACTTCACTCCAATGACTTTTTTACCAATTGGAAGAGAAGTAACTCCCACGTGTCATTTTTTTTAATGGCATGAATTTCTTCATCAATTGCTTTCACCCAACGATTATCACGGGCTGCCTCCTCATACACCACTGGATCACAATTTGCAAACAAAGCAAAGTTAACAATATATTCATCAGAAGGAACATCATCAGGAGTAATTACAAAATCCTGCAAACGGGCTGGCATTTGCCGCTGATGCTGTGCACTTCCGGTTAAGTTAGCCTGTGGATTCTGAACAATTGGTGATGGCTAAACATCATCATTCACCTCATTTTCTTGATAATTTAGAATCACTTCATCTGTTTTGGGATTTCAGTAGACCAATCCCAAACTCCTCTTTCATCAAACGTCACATCTCCACTTACTATTACCTTATGCGTTACAGGATTATACAATCTATATGCTCGAGAAATTTCACTGTAGCCAATAAAAACACACTTCCCCCCTTTATCGTCAAGTTTCTACCTCAACTGATCAGGAATATGAGAATAAGCAAGATACCCAAATACTTTGAGATGGCCAACAAACGGTTTTTATCACTCCAAACTTCTTCAAGGGTTTTACCAGGAAGACTTCTAGTAGGACACCTGTTCAACAAATAAATTGCACAGGAAATTGCCTCTATCCAAAGAACTTTGGCATATTTTTTAATTTCAATATACATCTCACCATGTCCATTATTGTCCTATTTTTCCTTTCTGCTACTCCATCTTGCTGTTGAGTATGCCGACAGTCAACTGATGCAAAATATCATTTTTCTCAAGAAAATCATCACATACCAAATATTCCTGACCCTTATCTGTTCTCAAAATTTTAATCTAACAGCCATTTTGTTTCTCAACAAAATTCTTAAAAATCTTGAAAGTGTCATAGGCATCAAATTTTTGCTTCAAAAAATAAACCTAGACTTTTCTACTAAAATCATCAATAAAGGTAATAAAATACCTACAACCACCATTAGAAAGAACCTCCACAGTGCATAAATCGGAATGAATAATTTCCAAAGGTCTTTTAGCCCTCCAAGGTTTACCTGTCTAAAAAGCATCACTGTGTTATTTTTCAAGACACACATGTCACACACTCTGTTAGGTTTTCTGATATCAGGCAACCTACCAACCATTTTTTTACAAGCCAAAAAATTTAAACTATCAAAATTTAAATGACCAAATCACATATGCCACAGCTAATTACTGTCATCTATTACTGTACTTAGACAAGAAAAATTTTCAGCATCCAAATTCAACGGAAATAAGCGATTTGAAGTTGTTGACACCTTTGCAATCATTCCAATATTTTTATCAAAAATAGTGCAAGCACCATCCCTGATACGAATGTCATATTTTTTCTCGGACAACTGGCCCATACTCAAAAAATTATGATGCAATCCAGGAACATTAAAAACATCAGAAATAAAATTAGTAGACCCATTTTTCAAGTTAATAGGGATTTTTCCCTTGCTATGCACTGGTAAAACAGTGTTGTTTCCAAATTTAACTTCACCATGAACAGATTCTTCAAATTTCACAAATAATTCTTTCTTGCCAGACATATGATTACTACACTCTGTATCCAAGTACCATTTATTTTTACCAACCATAACAACCGCATTAAAGGTTAATAATATAGTCTTAGATTTTTGACTATTACCTTGAACTTGATTGTCAGCAACATTAGTTTGAAAATTTCTATTTGCATTTTCTCCAGATCTACATTCAAACTGTTTGTGACCAGATTTTTCACAATTATATCAAATAATTCTCTGACCAAAATTATTCTGAAAATTATTTTCTCTTCTAAAATTACCACCTCTACCTCTACCAGGACCGCCTCTAAAATTAAAATTGTTACCTCTATCGCATCTAGGGTTTGATGCACCTGCTCTGCCTCTATTGTCGTAGCCACGACCACCTTTGTTATTGTAACTACCTCTATTCCTCTGACTAGATTCACCTTGCTCTCTAACTTCATTATCGCCTCTCAAATTTAATTGCGTTTGCAACGCCTTTTCAACTGTATTCTTCTCCGGGGTGTCATCCAATTTCTCATTAATTCTCTATTCATGTAGAATTAATGATCCATGCAAATCTTCAATACTCAAATTATCCAAATTTTTCGTCTCTTGGATCACAGCTACCACATGATCAAATTTCATGGGTAGAGTATAAAGAATTTTCTCAACAAATGCTCTAGCAGAAAATTGATACTGATTAAGTGCCATCTCGTTTTTAATATCTGACAAATGAGAAAAATAAGATTCAATAGATTCTGACTTCTCTATTGTCGTAAGTTCAAACTTCCTATTCAACATCATCAAATTATTCTGTTGAACCCTATCATCACCTTTGTACGTTTTCTCCAAAATATCCCAAGCCTCCTTTGTCGTATTAGCCATAGAAATTTTTTCAAAAATCAACATATCAACTGCATGATGAATTTGTGACAATGCCAAACTATCTCTTGCCTTTTCCTTTTCACTAGCATCCTGAGCAAGTGGAGTTTCAATATATCTTTGTAATCTACATGGTTGGAGATGTGTTTTCATCTGTTTCTGCTAATAATTGAACTCTGCTCATGTTTTCAATTTTTGAATAGAACAAATAATATTAGAGTTAGGGTTTGCCATAACTTAATCAACCGTAACTTTGGTACCACTCTGTAGGATCCAAAATAATATCAAGTATAAACCCACAGAAAAATAAAGGAAAACTGATATATGGAGGCAAAGGAAAAATTCTTCACAATTAATTGGATGAAACGAGCCTGCGGCTCTACAAGCAAAACAATGGAAAGATGCTCCAAAATAGACAATGACGGCCTAAAATTACTGATCTCTTCTATTGATATATATATGTACCTGGGGCCAATATTCTATGGCTCCTATCAATACTAGTACTACTACAAGTACAACTTGGAAACAAATTCCATCGGGACCCACATACTAATGAAACAATATTAACTTGGTTTATATTCCTATAGGAAGAGATAACCATGATAAACCATGCCAATCACCATTTTGGGGAAATTTCTCCTTAGCAGCTCCAAACAAAGCAGTTGTGAGAGCCGGGAAAGGAAAGGAATTCACATGGCTTCTGTTCCAAAGCAGAAAAACCATGGGTGACCCAATTGCCCGAACCGTTCCAATGGAGCATCCGAAAGAGCAAACTTACCCAACTCACGTGTGCGGCACATGACAACGATGAAGGTTTTGGCTGAAAACCTTCCATGCATAATTTGTTATGTAGAAAAAAGGGTAGACACCAGAGAAAAATCGGTTTAAATCGGCTTCTATCAATTTCCGGTCAAACCAAAATTTTTACTGGGTTTGTCCAAATTTTTAACCGTTCGAGTTTTTTAGTTAACTAGAACCGAATATCTGATTAGTTTTCGATTCAACCGATCCGATCAGACCAAGTTTGAAAATATTGGGATAGAGTTGTGAAAGGGAAAAAAAAAAGAAAGGGAAAAGCAAGCACAACTACGCAAGTTTCAAGATTTATCATTTGAGAAAACATGTCACTATCTGCACCCTCTTGTCATCCCATCTTCTCAAGTGTCTGTGCGATTCCCCAAAAGCTATGAAGAAAACAGATGCATCACAACCATAACATATGTTGGCTAATCCACCGATATGCTCCCCTTCAGCATCTGTTTTTGGCAGGACTATTCCATTGATTAATCTTGGATGGAAAGATATAGTGTATTCTGAAAAATTCTGGATAGATATTGTGTGTGCTAAACAGTTAGTAACAAGCCAAAGAAGACAATGTGAAAAAAGATAAGGTAAAATGGTAAGCTAAAAGCTAACCTGATTGAAAGTAGATACTTGATGGGGACATCACGGCCATGCGGAGCATCAGCTACAAATAATAGAAGATTGGGATTGTGCTGAATTCCGTATACAAGGTCAGTTAATTCTTGCATTACAGACTTATTGTTCTGCAGAAATAACTTGTTTTAGCCTATCTATTTCATCCTTCTTGTTATAATCTTTGATGATTGATAACCACCGTTCCAACTACATATAGCCAGTAATGTCAATCAGAAACACAAGGGTCCATTTTGTTGGACCTCTCGGATTGCCTCCTTTGCCATAGTTAGTGGCTTTTTCCCATAGCCTTTCTAGAAAACATGCATTGTGTTTGGAGAAGCCGATAAAGCAACTAACATCAAAAGAACAAAAGTGACTGGATCATTTACCTGAGGTTTAGTTGCATGACCCTGTAGCTCCTTAATTGCTCCTACACTAGAAGTATCACATGTTGCTACAAATACCTTGATTTTGTGCTTCACCACCCTGTAAGCCATCTGTAAAATGTGAAAGCATGCAAATCAAGGAAAGGTGAAAACACACAAGTCAACAAGTAAAGAACAAAGTCAAATCAAATATTTAGTCAACTTAGCAAGAATAGCTATTTTCCTGCTTCAGGAAGACCATCACATGCGGTTTTGTACTTCCACAACATGCCTGAGGAAGCAATCTTTCTGCTATTGTAGTTGCAGCCTGTTGGATAATAACAGGTAAGTATCTAAAATCTAAATTATATAGGTAAGTATATAAATCATTTATGATGCATCATCCTTCTTTACTAATATTATTCCGTCACCTATTACTGATTTTGTACTTTTTTTTTTTTTTTTGCTTGATTTTTCTAAACCTTTGAAGCAGTTGCTTGGAATCCTATGGTTCTTTACTTCAATATAATCAAATAGAGTAGAATTCCAGTGGAGAACAATACAAATCACTCGAGGACACCACAAAGAAAGACAAGAAAAACTTTTTAGGTTGATTTCAGCATTAAGTAGGTTTTTATGAAGTGTTATTCTGTGAGATTTTCTATGCATACTTGAGGGGTTGCAATTTGATGACTTCCATTGCCAATTTTATAATATGACTAGTTTTTCTGGCCTGATGCTTTGCATCAGGTTGCCCGGATATGGGTGGTGTTTTGATTAAGAATTTTATAAAGATTAATTGCTTTATGTGTGCATGGGATTGTTAATATTTTTTGGAATTGTCCTACACATGAGCACTTATTTTATTAATAGGTAGGTAATGTGATCTCGAAATCTATTTGTAATAGGGTGAAGGTTTGTGCCGTCAATATGGAGCGAATTGTGCCAGATATTGACCTGCGGTGGCAAGATTGATTCTTTTTGTGCATGCACGGTTGCCAACTATTTTTATTTAGCTTGACACTTGGCAAATTGGTTTCTCTTTGTGTGACAATTATTATGATATATGAATTGCTATGCATGGTTGTGCAGCTTTATTTAAAAATGTATATAAAGTGGGAGTGGATTTGGCCAGAAGTTGGTCGTCCTCCTCCATGTGCTCCTCACGTGTGTGTTGTGTTTTTTTTTTTTGGCCATAGCTAAGCAGCAGGTGTCCTTGTGATTATCTTTAGAACTAAAAAGGATGTAGGCTTCTCTTTTTCTTGGAACCCACGAAGCATATCATTATGCTTTTAGTAAAAAGTATATAAAAAGGCACAATCCTTTCCATTGAGCTACTAAAAGCAAAGGAATCATGATTGTGTTCTTATTAAAGGCATACAAAAAGAAAATTATTTTTGGGTTGGTTGATAATTTTTGCCAACCCATTGTGCACATGTTCTCAGTATTTTTTATTTTATGGTGAAATGGACATCATTTGTCAATTAATCCGTGTCCAGTTCAGGAAGTATCGCAACTAATTGTATTAGAATATTTTCTGTTCAGCTGCCAAGGTCAAAAGAATGATGGTTAGTCTCTTATGATAAGGATAGCAAAAGAAAATTTTTTTTGGAGTTAGCTAATAAATCATTATTAGATCGATTATTGGTCATTATTTTTTGGACAAAAACTGTGTCATTAGCATATATACTTTCGCTAATTATATTATTTAAGTGCTATTAATTTATTTCTTAGTTTTCCCCTTGGTTTGGTCAAATTTAAAAAGTGGCTCGTTGTTTTATGGCTTAGAGATTCCTCGTATTTCCAATGCACAGCAGCTACGCCTTTATGAGCCTTCTGTTCTCAGCTTTTCATGAACGAAAATGGAATCTAACTTTTCGTTTATTCGATATATAAGCTTCAGCTATTCCTTTGTTTCTCTCCACCCGGTTTTTCCTTTGCTATTTGCCTTCAGCTGGTTTTTGTTCTTTTGTGTTTCCTTTGGCATCATCAGCGATACAGTGCTTGCTCGTCTTATCTTTGCTGCAAGAGGTTTATATTGTTCTCCTATTTTCAGTTCTTTTTTTTCCCCCTTGTGTATCATGTATCATACCTGTCGCGGCTTTCCAAATTAGGTGGTTGTTTTTTCCCTCTCGAAATATTAGTGGTTAGTAATAAACTACTTTGCCATTGTGCTGTGCTTATGCATTGATTCATTGTCAGCTGGTTAGGAGATTATGTACTACGCTTTATATTTGTGTGTTCATCACCTATTTTTTTCCCCCTTCGTCACCTTTATATCGCTATCTTTGGTCATGTTTGAGTGTTTTTAAGTGGTTGTATTTTTTTGTTGATTGCATATCCTTTTGTTTCTTAGGCTATTCTTTGTTATTTGGTTCTCTCAGATAAAGCTTCTCGAACAAAGTGTTACGTGTTGGAATGTATGCCCTAAAACAATCATTTTGTTTAAATACATTCCTAATAAAGTTTTGTATTTTATGAAATTCCATTTTATCTGTTTGATATTTGATATAACTGATAAAGTCCTTAGAATATTTATCAATGTGATGATGGTCACAAGAGTTGCTGACTATGAGATATCAATCACATTTATAATAAATATTCTTAAATTTCCCTAATCATAGTATTAATGAGACAGGACGTCATTAATATGGATAGACTAGTACATAGTTAGCCCCTACTTAGTGTAAGTAGTGGTTGTTCTCATCAACCATGGTATAAGGATACCTAGGCTAATGTGTAGATGAATTGTAGAGTACTAATTCATTGGAGTGATCCACACAGAGATCCCATTAGGATATCTATCAAGTGCCAATGGTTGAATCTCTTATCAAAAATTATGTAAGTGATCCTAGATTTGAGATCACCATAGTATCTTGAGTGTGAACCACTACCTTTTGATTCTGTTTCTTGTTATTCACCGGAGTGACTTAAAGAATAGAAATTGGAGGTGAAGTGTGAAGCATGGAAAGATAGTGAATGATCAAGAGAGGATTCACCACCGATAGGGAGTTGATATCCAAGAAGGCCACTAGTTGGAATGTAACCTTAGTAGTCGACTACATTAGATTAATTGAAGAGTGTCTTCAAGTTAACCTAATCTAAGGATAATTCCGAGAACTAGAAAATTAATTAGTCATTAGGGAATTGGCACTTATTCCTCATTCCCCACTAATTGATATCTATGGTGAAAGGATAATAATTACATGGTAATTTTCCATGGAAAGGTTTGGTCAAAATTCCTTGACTAATTCCAAATACCCGGTGGTTGTGATGTGTTGCTAGACACCGCCACAATCTATAATTATGAATGAATTAATTATTGTAATTAATGATAAAATAAAGTTGTTTATTTTATCTAATTCTTCTTGAGAATTATAATTCATATTATTGCCAGATATTTGGAACCTATTGAATCACACGCGTAGAGATTGAATTCTGGATTAAAATTGTGTGTCCAAATGGAGATTTGGAAATAAAATCTTATGGGGTCTAATTATAAGGAATAAAGGATTCCGGTTATTTGAGCAAATAGGATAAAATAGTTATCCTATATTTGTTTTGATTTGGATCAAACAAGACCTATCTTTCTCTACCTCTCCTATAAATAGACGTACTATATGATACATCCGCATAATAACAACACAACTACGGTTGACGTAGAATAGAGAGAGGCTAGGGTTTTGAGAAAACCCACGAGAGAAATTCCAAAAAAAGAGAGAATAGACTAACACCTTTCTACACTTTCATACACACACATCTAGGATCGCAGAGACGATTCAAGAGAAGATCGACTTCTCTCGGTGGATTGCAGAGGCAGGACGCTTGGACACCGAAAGGGATGATCACTCTCTACAAAGCAACAAGAAGCCGCTTTCTAGGATTAAGGTAATCCTACAACTCCTCTTCTCTATAAGTCATCGTAGCCTGGTGATTCCCCGGTGGGTTGTCGGAGCTAAAATTTTTGTTTTCCCCGCTATTGCCCCAAAACCCAACAAGGTATCGAGCCATCCCTAGTTCTTTACGTATGATTTCATATGTTCTGATTATTGTTCATGGATTATATGATTGATATCTATACACGCGTTGAATTTTGGTTGAAAAGAAGGTTGTAACTTTAATTTGATTAAAGTGTTTCGAGATCTGGAAAAATTTTTGACAAAAGGTTTATGTTTTGGAAAGAGTTCGCAGCATTCCTAATCGCTGGATGCTGAAACTGGAATCATGACTCGATATGTGATGGATCCGGAGGTATACCTCGCGATCGTGGATCCGGATCCGATCCGCGAACAAGATCTTTTGGATCTGTTCGCGGATCCTTTGCGGAGCTCTCAGAACCCGATCAGCGAAACTTGTTCGCGGATCGGGTCTCGGATCCTTTGAGAAACTGTTTTCTGCGAAATAAAATTTTTGAAAAACTGAGTTTTCAATTTCTAAAATTTTCTGATTCTGATCCGAATTTTAATTATTAAAATTTGTTATGAAAATTTGTTATTTCATGTTTCATTAGGTCAGGAATTGATTTGAATTTTAATATGATTAATTCAAATAATGTTCCAATTTATTTTCTAAATTAGTTAGAATTAAAAGTGACCTAATAAAATTATTTTACCAAAATTTTCTGCACATGTATGATCTCAAAATTTGTTTGGGATCTTGAGATATAAAATCCAAATAATTCATGAATAGTTGTTGACTATTATTACATGCTTTCTTTTAATTTAAAGTTGTTTAAATTTAAATGAATGCATGGTGGATGGTTGTGGATATAAGCCCAATGTGATTGTGGATGAATGGTTGAATGGTTAGTTTTTTATAAATAGGGCCTGCGTATCCTGCTTTTCTTATTTTTCTAATTGTAATTTCTCTTTTCATCTAATTCCCCCCGAATGTAACTCGGGGTTTCATATATTCTATTTGTAATGTACAATAGATAGAAATAGATGATAGGAAATTGTAATTAGTATAGAAATTGTAAATTGAAAGATGAAGAAAGGAGCTGTGCAGGAGCCGTGCCATCAGAAGGAGCAAATTTGATTTAACCTAAGTCAACTATTAATTTCCCTAATGGTCGAAAAAATTAATTTAGGAATATCTACAACCATCCACATTTTATTTTGTACTATATTTATTTTTAAAATATTTTTATGCATGATTGTTGATGAGACCGTCAAATAATTTTTCCAAAACTTCAAACCAAATTAAAAATGTTTTGGAAAAGGCAAACAAATCCCTCAAATTCAATATTAAATCAAAACTGCCTTCCATCATTATAGTATAAAACAAAATGTGGTCATTAAGTGCTAGTTTGTTGGAATTCACCCAAAACTGCTTTACTTACTACATGTTTTTTACTATAAAAAGTGTTCTTAAGAATGATGGGTTTGATTTAACTAAAATTATGGTTTGTTGGGATTCACTCAAGGCCATGAATTCTAGAGGCAAGGGTTAGGTTAATACATAAGCTATAAAATCAAGAGTTGATACCTAACGGATTTAGAAATTACAAATGGGTTGTAATTGGTAAAGTACCTACCTATTAAGATTATTTTGATTTGTTGGGATTCACTCAAAGTCAAAATAGTTAAGATGGGGTTCTAGCCACTATGGGTTTTAGAAAACCTCAATCAATTTATAGAGGGTAATTGATTTGGAAAAAATAGTGGAAATAAAATCATAATTTTGGAAGTTTTTATGATTTTATTAAACAAAACTTTTTCTGACAAACTCTATCTTTATTTTGTTGTGGAATGAGTAATAATTTGAGCTTACATACAATTTTCAGTGATTGTAAACTAAACGACACAAATTTTCTCGACTGGCATCGCAATGTCCTACTCGTTCTCACTCATGAAAAAATAGAATATGTACTTGATGGGCCTATGCCCTGATGAACCCAACCAATTGCACCGCTATCATAAGAATGCTTACAAGAAGCATAAGGATGATAATAGAGTGGTTTCATGTATCATGATAGCCTCTATGACTCCTCAACTCCAACAGCAGCATATGAACATGGGGGTATATGAAATTGTACAACACCTGAGAGAGTTGTTTGAACAAGAATCTAGGACGGTGAGGTATGATACGTCCAAGGAATTGTTCAGGTGCAAGATAAAGATAATTGGGCTAATTGAGAAATTGGCTGAATTAGGTTTTAAGATGGACTAAGAGCTAAATGTTGATTTAGTTCTTCAATCTCTGCTAGATTCTTTCTCTCAGTTTGTTATGAACTATCGATGAACAACTGCAGATACATTGCCTCAATTGTTGAATGTGCGAAAACAGAAAGAAATCAAAAGGTGAAGCGGTCCTATTGGAGTGCTTGTTGTTGCTTCCTCCAATAAAAGAAGAGCAATGAAAAGTGGCCTAAGAAGCCCAAGAACAAGCCCACCAAGAAGCCCAAAAGGCCAAGACAGCCCAACGCAACCCGCCATTGTGAACAACCGACATTAAAGAGGAACCGCAAGGGCTATCTGAGAGCTTAAAGCAAAAGAAGCTTGGGGAAGTTTCAACATCAGTACATATATGATTGAGATTAATGTTTCTACTTCCAAATCTGGCTCTTGGTATTAGATACGGATGTGGCTCACATTTGCACATCTATGCAGTGGTCTAAAGGATAGTAGAAAGTTGGGAAAAGGAGAAGTAACCCCACGTGGGCAATTGAGCAAAAGTTCGCTTTAGTCGTAGGGACTTACTACATTAGTTTACCCAAGGTTGATTTTAGAATTATCAAACCGTTATTATGTTCCAACACTTACTACAAACATCATTTCTATTTCCGCTTGATGTAAATGGGTTTAAGATAACCCAAGAGAATAAATGTTGTTCTTTTTCAAAGAATGATGTGTTTTATGATTCTGGAAAATGGAATAACGGTTTATATATTCTAGATCTTGATAACCAGATTTTCAACATACAAGAAAAAAGAATGAAGTTAGATAAACTAAATAAAACCTACCTTTGGCATTGTAGGCTTGGTCATATAAATGAGAAACGCATTTCCAAATTACACAAAGGTGGGTACTTGGACTCATTTGATTATGAATCATATGACGTATGCGAAGTTTGTTTACTTGAAAAAATGACCAAAACGCCCTTTACTGGTAAAGGGAAACGGGCCAGTGATTTACTTGGGTTAGTACATACTGATGTATGTGGCCCAGTGAAAATCACAGCTAGAGGTGGATTTTCATACTTTATTACCTTTACTGATGACCATTCTAGATATGGTTATGTGTATTTAATGAAATACAAGTCTGAATCTTTTGAAAAGTTCAAAGAATTTAGAAATGAAGTAGAGAAACAAACCGGTAAAAGTATTAAGACACTACAATCTGATCGTGGTGGAGAATACTTAAGCAATGAGTTTCGATATTATCTAAAGGACAATGGAATAGTTCCATAATGGACTCCTCCAGGAACACCACAACTAAATGGTGTATCTGCAAGGAGAAACCGCACCTTATTAGATATGGTACGGTCCATAATGAGCCACTCGAGTGACCCAAAAATGTTATGGGGGATATGCTTTGGACACAGCTTCTCATACTTTTAATAGAGTACCCAGTAAGGTTGTTAATCCCACACCATATGAGATGTGGAAAGGAAAGAAACCAAAACTGTTTTACATGAAAGTTTGGGGCTGCCTAACCTATGTGAAGAAGGCAGAGTCAGATAAGTTTGAAACTAGATCTGACAAGTGTTTGTTTGTAGGGTATCCAAGAGAGTCTATAGGATACTATTTCTACAATCCAACTGAGCACAACATGTTTGTCTCAAAACATGCTATCTTTCTAGAAAAAGAGTTTATTCTAGAAAGAGGCAGTGGGAGTAGAATAGAACTTGAAGAAGTTCAAGATACTAACATGGAACTTGAAGAAGTTCAAAATGATCAAACAAACATTGAACAACATGTTGAAGAAAGGGTTCAGCCACATAATGATGAGGTACAAACGGAAGTTGTGAACATTCAAGAACCCCGTAGGTCAATAAGAGTACTCTCAGCTCCCAAGAGATATGAGTTCCTTGTGAGCCAAGGCAATGATGTACTAGTCATTCAAGATGACAAACCTACTACCTACCAAGAGGTCTTGAATAGTCCGCACCTCCAAATGGTTAGAGGCCATGAATTCTGAAATGGATTCCATGTATGACAACAAGGTATGGACCTTGGTTGATCCATTGAAGGGTAAAACCCGTAGGTAAATGGGTCTTCAAGAAGAAGCACATGGATGGTAATGTGATTACCTATAAAGCTAGATGGTAGCCAAAGGCTACAAGCGAAAGAGGGAATCGACACGATGAAACTTTCTCACCAAGTAGCTATGCTTAAATCCATTCGATATTGCTTGCAATAGCAAAGATACCATGACTACAAGATTTGGCGATGGATGTAAAGACCGCATTCCTTAATGGAATTTGCAAGAGGATGTGTACATGACACAACCCAAGGCTTTACGCCAAATCCCAATCGATATGGCTACAGAGGTCCATTTATGGACTTAAGCAAGCATCCGTGAGTTGGAACATTCGTTTGATGAGACAATCAAAGAGTTTGGTTTTCTTAAAAATCCGGATGAACCTTGTGTCTACAAGAAGGTTAGTGGGAGTTCAATCATTTTCCTTATATTATATGTGGATTACATATTAATAATGGAAAACGATATCTCAATGTTACAATCAGTGAAGGGTTGGTTATCCAAAAATTTTTTCATGAAAGATTTAGAGAGGCACCTATATACCGGGTATTAAGATCTATAGAGATAGGTCTAAAAGGCTGCTTGGTCTTTCACAATCTACATACATAGATAAAGTGCTAAAGAGGTTTAGCATGGATCAGTCTAAGAAAGGTTTTTTACCTATGACTCATGGGATAAGTCTTTCTAAGAGCATGTGTCCTAAGACACAAGCTGAGATTGATAAGATGCATAATGTTCCATATGCTTCGGCAATTGGATCAATTATGTATGCTATGTTATGTACAAGATCAGATGTCTCCCATGCTCGAGTGTCACGAAGGTGTTCTGTGCTAATCGGTGAAGGTCACCGATAGCCGTAAGAACATTCTTAAGTATGTAAGAAGGACTAAAGATTTGTTCTTAGTATATGGAAATGGTGAATTGGAGGTTAAGGGCTACACAGATGCAAGCTTTCAATCTGATAAGGATGACTGTAAGTCACAGTCAGGCTTCATCTTTACTCTCAATGGAGGTGTTGTCTGCTAGAAGAGTTCCAAACAAGACACCACAGCAGATTCTACAACAGAGGCTGAGTACATTGCAGCCGCGGAGGCAGCTAAGGAAGCCGTTTGGATCAAAAAGTTCGTGTCTGAACTTGGTGTGGTTCCTAGCATAGTTAATCCAGTAACTCTGTACTGTGATAACAATGGGGCCATTGCCCAAGCAAAGGAACCTAGGTCTCATCAACGGTCCAAATATGTACTTAGAAGATTTTACCTTATTAGGAAAATCATTGCCAGGAATAATGTAAAGATAGAGAGAGTCCCCACTGAGGATAACATAGCTGATCCTCTTACTAAGTCACTATCTCAAAAGAAACATGATAGTCATGTACTTTCATTTGGACTAAAGGTTATGAATGAATTGTTTTAGTGCAAGTGGGAGGTTGTTGGAATGTATGCCCTAAAACAATCATTTTGTTTAAATACATTCCTAATAACGTTTTGTATTTTATGAAATTCCATTTTATCTGTTTGATATTTGATATAGCTAATAAAGTCCTTAGAATATTTATCAATGTGATGATAGTCACAAGAGTTGCTAACTATGAGATATCAATCACATTTATAATAAATATTCTTAAATTTTTCTAGTCATAGTATTGAGACAGGACGTCATTAATACGGACAGACTAGTACACAGTTAGTTCCTACTTAGTGTAAGTAGTGGTTGTTCTCATCAACCATGGTATAGGGATATCTAGGCTAATGTGTAGATGAATTGTAGAGTACTAATTCATTGGAGTGATCCATACAGAGATCCCATTAGGATATCTATCAAGTGCCAATGGTTGAATCTCTTATAAAAAATTATGTAAGTGATTCTAGACTTGAGATCATCATAGTATCTTGAGTGTGAACCACTACCTTTTGATTCTGTTTCTTGTTATTCACCAGGAGTGACTTAAAGAATAGAAATTGGAGGTAGTGTGAAGCATGGAAAGATAGTGAATGATCAAGAGAGGATTCACCATGAGTGGGAGTCGATATCCAAGTAAGGCCACCAGTTGGAATGTAACCTTAGTAGTCGACTACATTAGATTAATTGAAGAGTGTCTTCAAGTTAACCTAATCTAAAGATAATTCCGAGAACTAGAAAATTAATTAGTCATTAGGGAATTGGCACTTATTCCTCATTCCCCACTAATTGGATATCTATGGTGAAAGGATAATAATTACATGGTAATTTTCCATGGAAAGGTTTGGTCAAAATTCCCTTGACTAATTCCAAATACCGGTGGTTGTGATGTGTTGCTAGACATCACAATTTATAATTATGAATGAATTAATTATTGTAATTAATGATAAAATAAAGTTGTTTATTTTATCTAATTCTTCTTGAGAATTATAATTCATAATTATTGCCGATATTTGGAACCTATTGGATCACACGCTAGAGATTGAATTGGATTAAAATTGTGTGTCCAAATGGAGATTTGGAAATAAAATCTTATGGGGTCTAATTATAAGGAATAAAGGATTCCGGGGCTATTTGAGCAAATAGGATAAAATAGTTATCCTATATTTGTTATGATTTGGATCAAACAAGACCCTATCTTTTCTCTACCTCTCTTCTATAAATAGACAGACTATATGATACATCCGTACAATAACAACACAACTACGGTTCACAGAATAAAGAGAGGCTAAGGTTTTTGAGAAAAACCTACGTAGAGAGAAATTCCAAAGAAAAAGAGAATAGGCTAGCACCTTTTCTACACTTTCATACACACACATCTAGGATCGCAGATGATTCAAGAGAAGATCTAGATTTCTCTCTCGTGGATTGCGGAGAGGCGACGCTTGGACGCTGAAAGGGCTGATCACTCTCTACAAACCAACAAGAAGCCGTTTCTAGAATTAAGGTAATCCTACAACTCCTCTTCTCTATAAGTCATAATGTAGCCTAGGGTGATTCCCCGGTGAGTTGTCAGCTAAAATTTTGTTTTCATGCGTCTGCCCCAAAACCTAACATTGCGTTTGCTTGCAAAACAGTTTCGTATGTTAATTGTTCCTATTGCTTTATGTTTAGTCCACCGTGTATGTGTTGTGTGTCGAATTTTGTATCGGCTGATATACAAAAAGACACGTTTATGCCTTGTAGATTTTGTGTGCCAGCTTTGCACCGACTGTTGTTTTTTGAATCTTTAACTCCCTTTGTTACTTTTATGTAGATGCTACTATTATATTCACTGTCATGAGTTGCTTCCATTTCTTTCACGCATAATTTGTGCTGAGTTGATTGAGCTTCCAGGTACTTCCTTTTCTTTTAGCCATGTAATGGTTGTCAATTTTTTCCTCCGTGTCCTTGCATGTTTGTCAATCTGTTTTCAATGTTTTGCTTTATTTATTACATAGGTTTCTTTTTTTGCCGCCCTTTTCTATTGCTTAAGACAGAGAGTTCTATGTTTTTTATTTGCGGTTGGTTTTTAAATTGTTGGTTTGCTTGCATAATCTGTATGCTACATGTGATATTAGGTTTAGATACAGATTTATTATCATTGTTACAAACAAACATCTTATTTCAACTCTCAGCATACTTTCATCTTCCCACAAACTATAGATATTTCCTACTTGATTTCAAATCATACTCATTAAGCACCAAGCCACACAAATTACTCTACGAGAGAGCTACAGGACATGGATAGTTAAGCTTGATGGACAATGGTTTGGAGAAGGATGGGAAGAATTCCGTCGCAGCAAGATTGTCAGACAAAGTGATGCTTTGTTCCTACGTCATTCTGGAAGTTTGATTTTTGATGTGATCCATTTCTCGGCCAACTGGCAGCAAGCATGTATGCCATGGACAAATCCATTGTCTAATATTTTACATCTGCAGCCATCCTTTGGCATAGAGAGTTAGCATTGCACTTTCTCATTCAAATGAACTCATTTTCTCCCTTAATAACACTTCTTTATCTCAAATGTATATAATCTGCTTTCCAATGAACACGAAGGTCAGGATTATACGGCAACAAGTATCGTCTTCAATGAAACCAAACTTTGTCCAAAACTTAACTGAGGGTGTGTGTTTCTATCAAATTGTTAAAAAATGCAACCGGCATAACTTTGTAAGTTTTCTATCTATTTTCTCCAATTTTGACCATCCTTATATTACGACCACATTAACTTTGCTTGGTGTAATATCAGAAAGTTTCAAAGTTTTGCCATTGACTTTCTGCATGGAGACAAGACGCCTTTGATTACTCTAAGGACCGAAAATAAAACAGTAACTGTTTCGATGCGTGGAAGGCAATTTGTGCACAATTGGAACGTTTTTATAGTTGAGCATCAGTTGTAGTTTGAAGAAATACTCGTTTTTGTTCCTGAATCAATCTCCACCTACACTGTCTTAATCTTTGATAAATATGGTGTAGAGAAACAGTTCTCACGATATGATAGTTTTTATGTGCACTCAATCATGAGAGATGAATGAATGCCAATAACTAAGAAGGAATCTCCAGTAGATTCCTTTTTCCTTTTAATATTTAGTTGGAGAACTATTTTTCTTCTTTTAGTGCTTCATTCTCCATAAGTACCCTTCTTTACCGTGTTAAATTCCTAAATGACAATCAAAAGGTTACTATACAACAATGAAAGAATTGGTATAAGACAATCAAAGTGTCACTATGCAACAATCAAAATATGTATGGCAAGTTACAAAATGAGGGAATAATTTTAGTCCATTTCCCTTTAGAAAATATGCCCTTACATTTTCGGTGTGTTCGATAAACTTGCCAACGAAACAAGGAATCTCTTTTGAAATACATCTTAAAAGCCTACCTTGCTTAAAAACTTTTACACTGTAGTTTGGTATCCTTTTAATCTGGGCATACACATAATTCACCACCGTGCGCAAGCACGGTGATCGTTTGCTAGTTGTCTTAGAATGTGGGATGGAGTGGTCAAGAATGCATGGTGAGTAGTCGTTTATTTCTGTTTTATGAGTATCATTATAATGGGTTGTACTATAGGGTAGTACGAATGTTATAGTATTAGTGTTGTAGTAGTATTTGGATAGAAATCTTAACTTGATCCAGGAGTTTTGTAGTACTTATTCACTGAGTTTGTAAATATTTTCTTTTCATTACTATGGAGTTTAATTATGTCCCCATTAATCAGTTAAGTGATAACATGTATAGATGGGTCATTCAGGTTGTGGTAGTAGAAAAAAGTCTCGTTCGACACAACTAAACTACTGCTGGTGTTTTTCATTTTTCTGAGCATATAATTCTTCTGGAGTTGCATACTTTGGCGGATAGCTCATATCCGATTAATAGATTTGCACCATGAAAATATTTAATACTAGTTAATTTTTAATTGCTCCACAACGCATTAGGTATATAGATAGGCTTATTAATAGTCCTTAGATATTCACCACATAAAGAAAAGAAGACAGAGAGCAACTAAAAATGACACAAATCAGAACGCCATAGGAAAGAAAATGTTCAGAACAAAGGACTTATGAACAGAGGAGCAATATCCTAAGCCTCTGATACGAGGAAATGGCGAATTTATAAATAATATAACAAAAGATCAAGCAAACACAAAAGAAAGAAATAAGGACAGTACTAAGCACAAAGAACCAGAGCCAAACAAGCACTCATGCGGCCAAATAAAGACTAATGAATTTTGTACAAAAAATTATGATACGTGGTCACCTGGTATCATCCAAGATGAATAGAAATCCAATCCTCTCCAAATCCTCCAAATGCAGCAGAAGAAACCTATAAAAAGCAACACGCAAATTAAATCAAATATATAGAGTGCAAGAAGTACTGGGGCATTAGTTAGTAATATAGAAATCATCAAATTCCAAAGCGAACAGGATCGCAACAAAACTTAGACAAAGAACTAAATATCATGAGGAAAAAGATATAGGACCATCCAGAGACTACCAAAAGAATGAAACCTGGAAAAAACAAAAAGAAAAACAGAGAAAGTCCCATAATTGCAAGGCAGAAGGAAAAAGTTACGATAGCAACCTACCAAATTCAAGCTAACTACACCATTGTTTGGAGACTAGAAAAAAACAGCAAGAAAAGATGATAGCACAGAAGGTCCATTCAAAGGACGGAAGAAACCAAAGCCAATGCCCAATCCTAAGAATCTCAATTAAAAAGCAAAATGCTCCGATATGAAAACACAGCTTCTAAAGAAACAGAAAATTGACGAAAAGCACAGGATATATAGAAGAATGTTAACACAAAGAAAGTATCACTTAGCTAAAGATGGCCATGCATAAAACATGTACGTGAAGAAAGCATGCATAATTCGAATATGGACAAAAATCACACGATATCAAGAAGGACCTAACATGGCCAACAGCAGGGAGCGCCCAAAAAAAAAAAAAAAAAGAAGCAAAGCAGTAAAGCAGCTGTGGAAACATTTCGGAACAAGCTAAGCCCAACAAAATTACAGAAATAAACAAAGGACGGGAAAAAAATGATAAGAGTTTATTTTACCTATAATTAGTGTTTTATTTGGTATTAGTTTTATGGTGATTTCTAGTTCTAGTTGGGTGTTTTTATGTATTTCAGTAAAAAAATTCTCCAAGTGACATTTTCTTACAATTTAGTGAAATTGAGTGGATTAATGCTTGAATTGATGTTGTTTTTGTAGCATTTGAGACTTCACTCATGTTCATGGATTGATTGGAAAGTATTCTAGTCTGTTATAGTTGAAGCAAGTACAAGTTTTAAAGGAACGTTAAAGAATCAGAGTTGCGCCCGAAATGGAAAATTTTTGAAGATGAAACAAGGGAGGCTAATTTGAACTCAAATCAACCAGGAACCCCTTGGATCAAGTCCGCGCATTAATAACCGATCTCAGAAGATCGATTTGACCTAGATCTAGCATGACAAGGTTTTAGATTGTGCTCGACAGGCAAAAATAAAAACAGAGAGAAATTGGATCTGAGGGGTAATAGAACTGAGCTGGCCTCGGACTGTGGCCTTGGATTCCTCTTCAATCCCGCAACTTGCAGAACAAGTTATGCTCTTTTCACACTTGCTTTTTGACCTTTGTCTCAAAAGAAAATTTGGCTGGAAGGCAACTTTTTGTGTGATGGAAACTTGAACAAGTATCTTTGTACTTTCCAAGAACAATTATTTTAGACACAATTGCATGATCTTTCAGGGGAACAATAGAATAGAAGAACGTAGAAAAAAGGACTTTTTTCTCTCTAACATATTAGTTGGTGTTGGTGCCCGACACTTGTGTGTCAGGTTGCCCACATTCGTTATCGGTGATATTAAACGTTTGCGGATTATTTTTGGCTTAATAAGTTTAGTTGCCTGTATTAGTCAGGTTGCCCACATTCATTATCGGTGATATTAAATGTTTGCGGATTATTTTTGGCTTAATAAGTTTAGTTGCCTGTATTAGTCAGTAAGGATAAAATTATTATTGTTTTAATAAGTTTTTAAATATGCTAACAAGTGTAATAGAAATAAGTAATTTTATAATCGACAGAGCACGGATAAATATATTCATTTATGCAACAAGCTGTTGCATTGCCATTGAATAATCTTTATCATCTCGTTTATGAATTTGGAATCATTTATGAATTCTGGAGATTTATTTATGAGCATGGTTTTAGATAACTATATTTTTAATGATGGGTTAAATATTTATTAAGTGTTATTATGCATATATATATATATATATATATTCATGTCTTTTGTTTAGGTGTGCTTGGAGTGGTGATTGAGATGTTTCCGCTACAGATTTTTTCTTCTGGCTGTACATATATACGGGTGCAAGAGTTTTTATTATTTAACCAGAAGTACGTAATATGCAATCAATTTATGATTGGCATTTTTTTTAACCATATTTATGGATTTTTAATATAGAAAGGAGATAGATCTGATAAATCTGTTTTGAGCTTGCATCAGTTCAAGATAGATCATGACAGTAACAAATTACTGTTCCTCTAATACCATTGTAATGCAACACTCAGCGTAATACCCTTTCTATCTCCAATTGCTTATTCACAATACTCCAAAATTCTATCCTTTCTGAGTTATACTTAATTTGGTTCAGATAACAATAACTGAGCACGAACAAAAAAGTTTTTATCTATTAACTCACAATATGCCAAACTTTTCTAATGACAGGGAGAAAAGAATTAGAGTATAAAAGCATGAGCAGATTAATCACCCCAGAAAACTCCACTAGCCCAGCATCATCAATCCTGAAAGTGAACAGGTTCGGTACAGGTTCCACAATGGTGTGACCAAGCTGAGCAGCGAGACTATAGCCCTGGACAATCATTACATGTACTTGTCAATGAAAAACTTGGGATTCTATGTGATGTAATACCACTAAATCAGCCAAAAAATTTGACCTGCCGACTGCTTCCACTTGCAATTAGAAGATACTTAGCTTCCACATACTGTACAATATCAGCTGCCCGTTTCTCTACCCTGAGAGCGAATTTCTCTCTAGCAGTGCGCGAAGCACTTGTGACAACCTTTCCAGTCAGCAGTATTGCTGTTTTACAAACTCATATATCAGCCTGACGTGCTTGTAAAATGTTAAGTGAACATCTCATGGCTGTCTCTAATAAGACTCTTAAGTTTAACTAAGACAATAATTAACTGGAGCAGGTCTATTCTGAGTTCTAAGATAACCACATCAATTCCTTTACAAATTGTCATCAAATGTTTTACATAGTAAAGTGTCTATATGTTAAGCTATCAAGTGAAAGGTAAGTTCGTCCAAATCAAACAAGAAGTGATCACAAATAGC
Organism: Gardenia jasminoides; assembly: GCA_013103745.1. Taxonomy (NCBI): domain Eukaryota; kingdom Viridiplantae; phylum Streptophyta; class Magnoliopsida; order Gentianales; family Rubiaceae; genus Gardenia; species Gardenia jasminoides. The sequence continues at coordinate 914,704 of CM023096.1, read as the reverse complement.
TAAACAGAAGATATGAAAAACCAATCATTTTCTTCCCAAGTTTATCAATAAGATATCTAAATATTCATAATGCCAAAAATTTTCAAAAATGAACTTGACTGTTGAGTCAACCTACCACCTCTGCTCTTGGCTTTAGAGAAGAGGCAATCAATTACAGAAGATGAACTGTTACTCACAGGAAAAACTCTTCCATCATCTTCAGTCTGAGGCATAATGGTTAAAATTAATAGTGAATATGAAAGATCTACTTAAAAGGTAAAAGAAAAGCAGCTTAGGAAACATAACATGAGAAGACTCAAAAGAAAAAAAAAATCACATTTACCAAAAACATAAAAATTTCTTTCTAATGGTTGTTTTAATCATATTGTCAATGCAATGGCCGTTAGTCACATTGCAGCAACCACCTCCAGAAATCTCAATCTGCCAAGACATTGGAGTTATCACTTAAAACTGGGTAATGTATTAATACAACCCAACCAGCAGGGAAAAAAAAGCTCCAAACGGCAAAGAAGAAAAAGAGCAAACCTTGGATAAAGCTTTTCCTTTCTCGACAACAACTACTTTAAGATTGGGGGCCAAAGTTTTTGCCCTGATTGCACCATATATTCCAGCAGCTTCACCTGCCACCACCACTATTAGCTCTTCACTTGACTGCACAGATAAAAAAGATCGCATTTTAAGGGAAAACGATGAAAAAAAACCACATCAATATTGGTTAAATTGCTAGGCATGAGTGTGTGGAAGCAGTACAACCTTGGAAACTGATGAGGTGGTAATTGCACAAAATCTTCTTGTCCAACGCAAGGAAAGTAGATGACCTGCGTGATTGGTGCAAGTCAAACTTCGATAAATGAGACTAGGAGCATGAAGAAATGGTGGGAGGGCTAAGCTCATGTTTCTTGGTCCTCGCTCTTCAGTCCTCGAGATGGGCTTTTTAAAAAGAAGTGATTTGTGCTTTAACATATGGCCTTTCACTAAAATGCATCCAGTAGGAAGTGAGCTGTTAAAATCCTACTCAAGCTAGGGATTAATTTTACATTGATTGCATGAACGAATGAGGGGCAATGAAGACAAGATTACAGTTGACTAATAGCTGTAAAGATTAACAACCAATCCATGAGCATCAAATCAAGAAGAAAAATAAGACCTCGAGTTGAAAGGTTTTGTTGTTTCAGTCGCTTTAGAGAACACCAACTGGTGGAAACCAGCATGTATGAATCCCCAATTTGACGTTTCATACTTCTATATATTGAGGAACTAGTCAAGTAGGACGATATGAAGGTAGTAAAAGCAGGGTACCAATGACGCAAAGTGAGATTGAAAAAAATTGTAGCTTCAGATTAAAAGAGTCTCTAATATACAATATGCAGCTAGACAGTGCAATACATAACGAAAGCTAAGTAAATTCCGTCTTATTTAACCTTCTGTTGGAAGTAACAATAGAAAAGAGCCAACAAAAAAAAAATGACAGCCACAGGAGAATTAGAATTTTACAGAACACAATAGAGTGAAACTTACTTTCTCGCCGACTTTTCACTCAGTGATCTTGGCACCAACAGCTTTGATAACTCTAGAACATTCAAACCCGGGACAAAATTCACGACGGGTCGCGGCGCCATACTATCTGATATTGAAATCAATCCTATTTACTGCCGTGGGTGCTACTTTGATTAAAACTTGGTTATTCCCAACCGGAGGGCTATTTGATTCTACCCGCTTCAACCCACTTGGTTCTTCTGGTTTTTCAACCACTATTGATTTTATCGACTTAACTCGAGGATTAACACAATCACCTACACAAAACCCACGTGCAACAAAAACAGACAATTTATACGATTGCACAAAATCTTAAAGAAGCATGTGCTTCAGGAAAATTCTGCAAGAACAGGATAGCCCTGTGGCACAAGGAGTTAAATCTGAGCACGTCACTTTGGTAGTGTTACATAGCGTTATGTTTAATAATTGTAGTCTATGAATAAACTTAGTGCATTAACAGCTTTTTGACAAGCATATGGTTTTAACTAAGCATAGGTAAATGTCTGATCGAAAAGCTACTTTTTAAAGTTTTATTATGCATAAAAATCTATTTTCCCTAAGTAATGATAAAAATGTAGTAGAAAGAATTGACAAAATGAAAACACTCCTTTAAAGTTCACATGCATCCTTGACTTGAGAAGGTTAAGCTTATAAACTTCTGTAAATAGTAATTCAGCATTAAAATTTGAGCTCAAGCGTTAACATTAGCTAGAACATAAAAAAGTGAAGAAATATAACAATTCTATTTACAAAGCTAACGAACTTTTGAAGTTAAAGGTACTTACTCTAAAAACTGAAAGAGTTCAAGCAGAAATATTACACTTGAACAGCGGAATCCCTAGCAAACTACTGAAAAGAAGAAGAAGAACCTGACCGGTATTTTATGATAAAACTAAATTTTAGCCCGTGTGGTTTTAGCAATCCAGAACACACGTTAAAATATCTAAATTTACCAACACTCAAGCAATTCATTGAAGTTCAATAGGAATCTAAGAACTGCAGTATAGCTTATCTATCTATCCATTGAGCAGACTGATTCACTTATTGGTGGCTTAAGGTAATAATCAACAAATTCATAAAAGGATATAGACCTTGATCAAGAAGCTGAATCGAAATAAGAAAATCTGCTCCATCCAGGCAAATAATTATGGAAGCGATAGGCATGAGTTGCAATGTGAAAGTTATCTCCAACTTAGAAAAGACAGATATGATATACTCAAGTGATGTAAACAAATTCATGTATAATTAGAAGCACACATTTCTGGAGAACAAAAAAGAACAAACTGTATAGTAGCATTACATAGGTAATAATTTGTTTTCTTATTTATCAGCAAGGAGTAAAGCTAACTGATGGTGATTGTGTTAGGTTTTGGGGTAGCAAACGCAGCGAAAAATAAAAAATTTTAACCCCCAAAACCCACCAGGAATCACCCTAGGCTTACGTATGACTTGAAGAAAAGAAGAGTTATAGGATTACCTTAATCCTAGCAGCATCTCCTTGTAGCTTTGTAGAGGATGGTCAGCTATTGAACAGCCCTGTTGTCCTGCCTCTATTGATATCCACGCTAAAGCAACCCTGGATCGTCTCACGAACTATGTATGGAAGAGGATGAAGAAAGTTGCTAGCCCTTCTTTTTCCCTTCCCATAGGTATTTCCTCTATCAGTATCTGACGCTCACAGACTCTTCTTTTTGGTTTAGTTACAATAACTCTACGTTACTTTTTTTCCGGTCTTTCCCGTATATATTTTTACAGGGATAAGAGAGAGAGAGATCAGATAGACTGATGAGTCTTATGTCTAATTCAAAATCAAACCATAAGACTCCTCATGATCAAAACTCTATCTATCAATTACCTGACAGATAAGAGATAACCATTTTCTCTTATCTGCTCTGATAGTCCTGGGATTAATTTTCTTTTAAAATTAAACCCCAATTTTTTTCCATAGTTTTAATTCAGGATTAAATCTCTATTGCGTGTGACCCAATAGGTCCCGAATAAATTGGTAATAATTATGGTTTAATTATTAGATAAAATAAATGACTTTATTTTATTATAATTAATCCAAAATTATAGACCACGAGTGGTATCTAGCAACACATTATGACCACCCAATTTATTCAGAATTAGTCCGGGAAAATTTGACCTATCATTTTCATGGAAAATTACCATGTAATTATTATCCCTTCACCATCGATATCCTATTAGTCAGGAAATGAGGAACGAGTGCCAATTCCTAATGACTAATTAATTTGCTAGTTCCTGGAATTAACCCTAGATTAGATTAACTTGAAGACATTCTTCAATTAATCTAATGTACTCGACTATTAAGGTTAATTTCCCACTAGTGGCCTTTCTGGATATCAACTCGTATTATCGGAGTGGTGAATCCTTTCTTGATCACTCACTATCTTTCCATACTTCACACTACCCCCAATTTCTATTCTTCAAGTCATTCTTGATGAGTAACAAGCAATAGATTCAAAAGGCAGTGATTCACACTCAAGATACTATGGTGATCTCAAGTCTAAGATCATTTACGCAATTTCCCATAAGAGATTCAACCATTGCCACTAGATAGATATCCTATGACAGGTGTCGAGCTTGTACAATAATACTCAATAGACCTAATGCCAATAAAAAATAACCAAAAGCTAATTCCAGGTACTGGAGCAGGGACTTCGGATGTGCAATGGGTTACTGACTTCACCCTGATTCCAATGAGTATACTTGATCCTATATACCAGAATTAGTTAAATTGTATACAGTGGCAAATAGGGTCGTCTCCACAGGGGCTGGGGAAAATTAACTCCTTTTTCAAGTGAAAAGAATTGGGGGAAATTTTGAGAATTAAATGCTAACAAAATATTAAATAATTAACCAACTATGAAAAATAATTAAAAGAGAGAATTAATGGGAAAAACTCTAGCCAAGGATACACTTCAGAAATGGTTCAAATAACAGATCATTGATGCAAATATAATTCCAACATTCATCGACAAACAGTTTTGCCGACCGATCGGCTCTCCTATTGTTTCGATAGCCAAGGTATGACCATGGACTATTTCCCTAATTCAGGAATAACCCTAGGTACGACCATAGGATTTAATTCCTAATTGCATTAAAAATTAGAGAAACCCCCTCTAATTAATGACACGCCATTAGGGTTCATTTAAATTAGATTGTATATTTTCCTGACACAAAACCAATTATGCCAGTTGCTACCGGGATTAAAGTAATCAAACAATTACGGATTCAATTACCCTAATTAGCAAATAGATTATGTGAATAATTAAATATTGTACACCTATTCAATCACACACAATAATCACCACCAATAAAAATAGAAAATATACAAATACCAACAAATAGAAGAAATAAACAAAATCGATTAGATCTCATAGTAATAATTGAACCAAATCCTCAAGTGCCCCTTGACTAGAAATAAAAATTAACCCTCCATTAATGGGGAACAGTCCATGCAAGAAAAATCCATTGGAAGCTTTTCAATTGCCCTTTTCCAATTGACAACGGGACAAAGAAGAAAGATTGAATCGTCTTCTTGTGTCTTGTGTTCTCGGGGTGCACCAACAAAGAAGAAAAGGAATAGCGAAGAAGAAGATGTCCACTAGCAATGAAAAGGAAAAAACCTAAACTACTGACTATGACTTTTCCGTTTCTCCCCCTTTTGCTTTATACTATTACTACTAGTACCAATTCCCATAAATAGCAATCCTAATCCAACTACTACTAGCCTTCTAAAATAAAGGCCAAAAGCTTTTTACAAAGTGCAATCTTTCCTAATTTAATTAGCTCTTGGACTTCAACTCGAATTAGAAAACTTCCTGGTGTCCATCCCAAATCTTCCGATCTTGACCTTGAGCACAAACTTGTCCACTGTACAATCTACTTTAAAATCATCAATTAAGCACGTTTTGCTCCAATTCCTGCAATTAACACAAAATACCAAATATAAGTAGAATCAATTAATTAAAGTAATATTTGGTATAAATAGAAAGCAAAATAGGAACAAATATACCAACAAAATACACCTCATCATCCTAATGGGATCTCTATGTGCATCATTCCAATGAACTTTGATGGGTGTCAAACCGCCAAAAATAAAATACCTACTCTAATAATATAAATTCAAGTATAATGGCGAGTAGGGTCGTATCCACAGGGACTGGGTGATTTATTTCCTATCAGAATTTGGAGGGTTTTTGGAGAAGATAGTAAATAATTAAAAAGGAATAAAAACTGAAATTCTAATTAAGCAAGAATGCAAGATTTAAGTAACACAGGAAACAATGAATGGAAACAACCTAGTCAATGAATTAATCTTGGCACCGATGCACACAACTGATCATAGATTCATGGAAATATTCATACGTTCATGAATAAATTGGTTATAGTGGTCAAGCGATGCGCCCAACCACCAATCTTTCCTTAATTTTATAGTAGTCCAGAGACGCTCATAAACTACCCTATTATGAATTAGACAACCCTAGAGACGCTCATAGGATTTAATGTAGTCACAGCATTAGGAATTAGAAAGACCCAATTCTAGATGACAAACACACATGCGGGTTTATTTAGGCTAGATTAATTATTTCCACGATCCAAATTAGACCGCTTGTGAGGCGGTGACATTGTCTCATTTGTCACTAATCAAGATGCTTAAAGGCAACGCACCAACACCCCAATTGGCTATCAATTATTTAGACAAATTGAATAACAGGCCTAATTCATTCAATAAATCTAAACAATAATAACACAGGGAAAAATAGAGAATAATTAAATACCCATGAACATATAAATTAAAATAGACAATTAAAATGATCTCACAATTATGGTGCCCTGAGCCTTGATTATTCCTCAACTAGAAAAGGAATTTAGCCACGCCTCGTGATGTTGAGATGCTCCACGAATTCCATGTGATTGTTATGGGAATCAACGCAATTGAATTGACAAAGGAAAAAAATAGTTGTTGGCTATGAGAAATCTAGGAAAATAAGCCTAGTACAAGTCTGCTTGTTCTGATACTGGAAGACGGAAAGAAACGGGAACAATCAAAAAGCAAAAGAAGCAAATAGAACAAACGCAATACTAATCTATTGTCTATCACTTGGACCGCAGCGGAAAGCAAAGAGCTGGAGAATACTAAAATAAAGCTAGGCTGAAAAGATGTCCTCAACCACCGACAAAAGAGTCCTATATATATAAGTATTGGTCTTCTCATTTGCCGGCCTTAGAGGAAACAAAAGAAATTTGTCTAATGTGATTCTGAAAACTTGCAGAAACTAGGAAACCAACTTTGACTAGTACTCAACTTCCTTTTCTTTGCCAATCACGTGCTTCTGAAAATAAGGAATATCTTCCCTTCTTTATCTCCTAATTTGTTGCCAAATCATTCTCTGAAGATATTTGGAAAATCACCTTTAAATATCACTTTTAAGCACCAAGTGGCTGAAATTGACACAAAAACCAATTATGAGCAGAAATCCATTACTTTGCACAACAAGTGACCAAAATTAAGACCAAATATCAACAAATAACGTGCACAATTATCTCCCTATCAAATCCCCCCATACCTAGACAATGATTGTCCTCAAGCATTCACTATCACAATTAAGATGATAAGTACTTCATAGCACAATAAACTAACACGAGTATCAAATCTTCTCAACAATTTCATCAAAATCAGGATGCAGAAGATACAACTCTCACACGGGTATTAGTGTATCTCTCAACACTCAAAAGTGTTTAAAGGGATATATGTGCTCAAATCAACAACATGGAAAGATATTACCATAGGCTTGTGAATATATCATATCTCCACCACTCAAAATGAATTCAACCTAAAAATCAAAGGGTCTTTAACAAGGGATGTAATGAGGTTTAGGTAAAGGGTTGGATAAAAAGGAAAATTTAGGCTAAACACATCAAAGGAAATACCAACAATCCATTGCATGAATTCAAATACCTTTCTTCATCCAGATGATCTTTCCAAGGCATAACCATAAATTTCCCCAAAAATAAGCAAGTGCAAGCACAACCAAGGCTTAACCCAACTATCACAACACAACACATGTTTACAATAATACTTCATAACTCCTTTCTTTTTCTTCTTCCTTCTTTTTTCTTTCTTTCTTTTTTTTCATTTCTTTTGTTTTCTTTTTTTCTTTCTTATTCTTTCTCTTTTTCTTTCTCTTTTTTTTTGATTTTTTTCCACAAGAAATAACTAATATGGAAACATAAACACACTTTCTAGTTTCGACCATACCCTTGCACCTCTAATTGAAATCATCATGCAATGAAATTAAGGCATTTCTTTGACACAGGGTTCAAAACAAAGAGGGTTCAAAGAAAAAATGGATTAAGGGTAATTCAAAAGGGTTTTTAAACAATGAAAGGCTTAGGCTCAAACATGGTCATCTAGGGAAAAATATAATTGGGACAGGTCTTTAGAAAGTCAAAAGGGGTAAACCTAAGTGCCCTTGTCACTTTCATACATCAAATTCAACCATGCGATCTCGACATGCATAACAAAGCAAGTTCTAGAATAATCTAACCATGTGCGATATCACTCAATGAAAGAAATTAGAGCAATTTATGAATGAAATGCTCATTAGGCTCAAAAGCTCAACAATCGCTAAAAATTTGTCAAATCTTGTACATCCATCAATTGAATCAATTGCAAGAAAAATATAATACTCATGCTAGCAAAAATTTCACTAATCGTACTTGCATCTTTCTTACTTTTCACAACAAAACAAAATTCAAAGAAATTGCAAAAGTTGTGAAAAACTTAAAAATTATTGAAAAAATATATATATCTGAGAAAATATCCCCTCCCCAATACCTAAATTAGACATTGTCCTCAATGGATGAAATAAAAAGTAAAAGGAAACTAAGAGGACTCCCCTGAGTAGATAATGAAGCACCGGAGGAGGTTGAAGGATGGAAATGCTTGAGTTGTGTCCAATCATCAATGAAATTTGGAGCACAAGAGACCGAGAACCACAGTAGGCAATGAATGTGAACATTAGATACTGCAAGGAATAAGATAAAAAGAATTAGAATAAAAGAGGGAATTTTTTTTTTGGTATACATCCTATCCGTTGTAAGGCGTGGGCATGCTGTAGAAGCATGAATCTTCTGATCCTCATCCAAACTTGAGCGTCTGACATTCACTTAGAACGCGTGGGCACACCAGATAAGCAGAAGTCTTCTGATCATCCCTGTTACACGTATCACTGGCGTGTCCCAGTAAGGAGTGGGCACGTCTTGCAAGTTGGAGTCTTCTGCCCAAAGCCACTGCTACCTACTCAAACATAAGTGAAAAACTATTAATAAAAGAAAACCAAAAGAGAAGAAGAACAAAAAATTAAATCATTGGGTTGCCTCCCAAGTAGTGCCTTTCTTTAATGTCTTTGGCTAGACATTTCCATGCTTGGTCATGGAGGATAAAATCGTATAGTTCTTTTCATTACATCGTTCTCATACTCATGATATTCATCATAAATAGAGAAATCTTTAAGTACGTGAGCTGTTTTCTTCTTTTGACTAGCGGATGGCAGCAAACATGAAAGTAATGCTTTCAATTCTTTATTTACTCCTTTATCACAATCAATTAATAACCTAATAGTCTTTGCAACTCCTAACTTATCTCTATCATGAAACTCAAAAATTTCTGGTTTAACAAAATCAATCTCACCAACAGAAAATATAGAATGAGAGATAAGAGTTAGGGATGAAGGAGATGTCACCACAGTTGTGATTTCTTCATTGGACTTTTTCACTAGAGAGGCTATAGGTTGGGGTCCCCTTGTTTCTTCTTCAGCTTTCTCTTCAACTACAGACTTAGATTCTTCCCTTTGAATCTCTTGCCATTCGTCACCACTTCTCAAGGTAATCGCACTCATATCTGGTTCGGAATTGACAATGGTCTTTGAGTGCAATTTTTCAGAATTCTGAGACGTCATTTGGCTCAAAGTAGCTGCTAATAGACATATTTGATTCTCCAAATTACGAATGCTTGTCTTTGACTCTAACTGAAATTGAGCAGTGCTTTGTTGGAGTTGAGCAATGCTTGTGGCCAAACTCTTAACAAGATTTTCCAAGAAACTCCCCCCACTAAAGGATGAAGGTTGAGATGTTGGCCTCACTGCATAGCTATAGTTGGGGTAATCCCACCATCCTTGACCATACACATTTGAATAAGTATTAAACATTGGTGGAGATGGATTTTGGAATACTCCAACATCACAAATTTGATCATCCATGTCTTCTTGAAGTAGCGGGCACCTGTCAGTCAGATGATCCAATTGACAAATTCTACAAGTGTTGACTTGTGATTTCTGTCCATCACTCAATTTTTCCACGAGAGAAGCCAAATCATCTGAATAAGGATGACTAATAGAATAGCTCTCATTAACCCAATAAGGAACAAAGTCCAATCTATCACCAAAACATTGAAAATTAGTAGCCATCAACTAGTAAGAAGAATAGAGAAGAAATAAAGGGAAAAAAATTTGAGAAAATAATTTAAGCACCAATCCCCGGCAACGGCGCCAAAATTTGGTGGGTGTCAAACCGCCAAAAATAAAATATCTATTCTAAGAATATAAATTCAAGTATAATGGCGAGTAGGGTCATATTCACAGGGATTGGGTGATTTATTTCCTATGAGAATTTGGGGGGTTTTTGGAGAAAATAGTAAATAATTAAAAAGGAATAAAAACTGAAATTCTAATTAAGCAAGAATGCAAGATTTAAGTAACACAGGAAACAATGAATGGAAACAACCTAGTCAAGGAATTAATCTTGGCACCGGTGCACACAACTGATCATAGATTCATGGAAATATTCATACGTTCATGAATAAATTGGTTATAGTGGTCAAGCGACGCGCCCAACCACTAATCTTTCCTTAATTTTATAATAGTCCAGAAACGCTCATAAATTACCCTCTTGTGAATTAGACAACCTTAGAGACGCTCATAGGATTTAATGTAGTCACAACATTAGGAATTAGAAAGACCCAATTCTAGATGACAAACACACACGCGGGTTTATTTAGGTTAGATTAATTATTCCCACGATCCAGATTAGACCACTTGTGAGGCGGTGAAATTGTCTCGTTTGCCACTAATCAAGATGCTTAAAGGCGACGCACCAACACCCCAATTGGTGTGACCCACGAAGGGGTGGGGACCCGTGACTCACTCACTCACTTGTTCAATAATACTTAACGACTAAAACCCGGATACAATCTGTAAGAGTACAATGTCTTATAAATACATAACATCCCAATTACAATTCAATAAATACATGATTCCATTAAACAAGAGTCCACAAAAGGGGCAATATCCATAATTCTCCAAAATACATATCAAAACATATGAAAGCCCTAATCTCAAGGGTTGGCACCACCACTTGGTTGCTCATTTCCTGCTAAGGAAAACAAATGGAAAGGTGAGCTAAAAGCCCATGAGTTCCCAAAAAACATGTAAGCCACTTAACACATAAACAATTTCACTGCAAGAATAATTGGAAATATAAACAGATAGAAAAGCAATTAACAATACAATGAAGGATCACGGGCCCTCGGGGCCAAATTCCAAACTTGCCCACGAACCACGAACAGTGGTTGACACTCGTCAATCACTATTACCATGTAGAATTACTCTTTCTCCTTACTCCTCCAAACCCCACTGGACCACGCCAAACATTTTCACTTCACTTTGATGGTGTACAATGCACTTTCACTTTGAAACACTTCACTTTATTTGAGTACTCTCCATTAGGGACGAGTCCATATGCCAAGTCCAGAGTACATTTTCAATTCACTTCACTGGGTTGTTGCTCTTTTGAGACTGGTTTAAAACCAAGTTCCGAGCATGTATCACTGTCGAGTCCTTGTGCTTTGTGACGTTTTGGTAATATGGCTCTTCCCTTTCTCCCCGACCTAGGCCTAGCCTCCAGGTTCAGTGACGGGTTCACCTATAGGTCTCAGGATTTCCGACCTTTCCAAACACATGCAATCACTATAATACACTTTAAAAGCACTTTACAATCAATCACTTCAAGTCACTTTCACAATCACTATTACTCAAATAGAGTAGGTATAAAGTACACACCATCCCCATTGGGGTTCAAAAGTCAATTTTCACATAACAATCACTTCAATACATTCATTTACCAACATTTGCACGTAAACCTAAACAAGCATGGAAACTCACCAAGTAGGGTTGGCTTCGTAAGGTTCAAAGTGCCTTGCACACTTCCTAAAATAATTTAAAACAAACAATAAGATTCACTTCAATCGTTTCCATTTACTAATACAGTTTACTTTTTAGTTTCAAATGATAATCTTTCCCAAAACTTACTCGGGGAAAAGTATTCATTTCACATAGCTCCATTTCCAAATAAATTCCCTTGGAAAAATCACTTTATCATTTTAAAAAGAAAACATCTCACCGATATACTCATTGGCACTACAAGCACGTTCACTATCACAAAACATTTAAGTGAGGTCTCACACCTCAACATTCATTTTTACACAACCCGATCGACGTTCACTTTTAATCAAAACTTCCATATTAGCACAAAACATTTTATACCAAGTCATTGTATTCAAAAATCCCTGGATTTTAGTCAAAATACAGTAAAACCTTCAAATTCAGTCAAATAGCATTTTTCACTCAGATTTCATGAAAACTACACTTTTTACCCTTTTAAAACCCAAACACTCACTCACACACATATACATTCACAATTTGAACAATATACACATTTATTCTCAAAAAGTAAAACCCTTCGAGAACATTCACGACATTCCAAAATCAAACATTGAAATCACCAGGCATGGGTTTTGGCTATAGCATACATTTTCCTTCAATTTCTCAATCAACTGAAAACCCTAATTTCTAACCATATCAAAACAAATTCACAAATAACAATCAATTCCCAATCGGTCCTCAAGTCCGCTACCTAGAGGCCACTTCAAGTCCGCTACCTAGGTTGGGATTTCAAGAGCCCAACTTCATCTTTTCAGATGATTTCATTTTTATCAATATTAACTACAGATCTACACTAATCAACACTAATAAAGCTAGATCTACAAGATTCAAGGTTTATACCTCCGGATCTGTCAAGATCCCATGAGATCCGACAAAATCCAACAAGATCTCTCAAGTTTTTCTCCAAGAAAGTTACTCCCAAGCTTGATGACTTCCAAGATCCTCGAACCCAACTCAAGATCTTCAAGATCTGTCGAAGATATCAGTCACCAAGTCCAAGATCGAGCCCAAGATGATCACCCAAGCTTTTCTTCCTTCCTTTTTCCTTTCCAAAAATTCGGACCTCCCTCTCTCTCTCCTTTCCTTGGTTCGGCTGAAGTGAGGAGATGGAAATCAAGCCACAAAATCATCATCAACTCTTCACAAACTCATGTTATTTGTAGAAGAAAAGGAAATGGAAGATCAAACCCACTTACCTCTTGTTTTCTTCCAAGAATTTCAGCCCAAACCCCCTTCTCTCTCTCCTCTTCCTCGGCTGCTAGGATGATGAAGATGATGGTGGTTGTTGGTGTTTGAAGTTTCAAGAAGATTGGATCAAGAATGGAAGGAAATTTTTGAAGACAATTTCTCTCTTTCTCTCAAGCTTCCTCTCGGCTCTCTCTCTCTCTACTCCAGATTTTGCAGCAGCAAATAAAGATTAAGGAGGCCAAGAAGTCAAGGCTTTTAAATGCCTAAAGTGCTTTTCCCTAATTTAAGGGAAAAAGTGCTTTATGTCACTTTCTCATGCTGACAGTCTAACTTACAATGGTTTCTTTCATCCCGACACTGTCTCACCATAATAATATTTCCAAAATATCACTACATATGCTCGATTTCAAGTCCAAGTCACTATTCGCGTGTGAACAATTTTAACGCTAAAATTTGGCCAAAACCACACATCGGCAAACAATTCGTATAAAATTCTCTAAATTGAGAAATAATCACTTTAAACATATTTTCACTAATATTTCAATAAATAAACTCAATATAAATATTATTAGTCATTTTACAAATAAATTCAAATTTTGAGGCCCTCACAATTGGCTATCAATTATTTAGACAAATTGAATAATAGGCCTAATTCATTCAATAAATCTAAACAACAATAACTTAGAGAAAAATAGAGAATAATTAAATACCTGTGAACATATAAATTAAAATAAATAATTAAAACGATCTCACAATTATGGTGTCTCGAGCTTTGATTATTCCTTAACTAGAAAAGGAATTTAGCCACGCCTCATGATGTTGAGACGCTCCACGAATTCCATGTGATTCTTACGGAAATCAACGCAATTGAATTGACAAAGGAAAAAAATAGTGGCTGACTACGAGAAATCTAGGAAAATAAGCCTAGTACAAGTCTGCTTGTTTGGATACTGGAAGACGGAAAGAAACGGGAACAATCAAAAAGCAAAAGAAGCAAATAGAACAAACGCAATACTAATCTATCGTCTATCACTTGGACCGCAGCGGAAAGCAAAGAGCTAGAGAATACTAAAATAAAGTTAGGCTGAAAAGATGTCCTCAACCACCGACAAAAGAATCCTATATGTATAAGTATTGGTCTTCTCATTTGCCGGCCCTAGAGGAAACAAAAGAAATTCGTCTAATGTGATTCGGAAAACTTGCAGAAACTAGGAAACCAACTTTGACTAGTACTCAACTTCCTTTTCTTTGCCAATCACGTGCTTCTGAAATAAGCAATATCTTCCCTTCTTTATCTCCTAATTTGTTGCCAAATCATTCTTTGAAGATATTTGGAAAATCACCTTTAAATATCACTTTTAAGCACCAAGTGGCTGAAATTGACACAAAAACCAATTATGAGCAAAAATCCATTACTTTGCACAATAAGTGACCAAAATTAAGACCAAATATCAACAAATAACGTGCACAATTATCTCCCTATCAAACTTGTACTTTACAATTCATCTACACATTAGCCTAGGTATCCCTATGCCATGGTTGATGTGAACAACCACTACCTACACTAAGTAAAGGCTAACTGTGTATTAGTCTTTCCGTATTAATGATGTCCTTTCTCATTAATACCACGACTAGGGAATTTTAAGAATATTACTATAAATGTGTTTGATATCTCATAGTCACCAACTCTTGTGACTATCATCACATTAGTCAATATTCTAAGGACTTTATCAGTTGTATTTAATATTTAACAGATAAAATGGAAGTTCATAAAATACAAAACTTAATAAGGAATGTATTTAAACAAAATGATTGTTTTAGGGCATACATTCTAACAAATTGCTAGCATCCTAAAGTAATAATTATAACAAGAAGCAAAGGAAAATATTTCATGGATCAAAAACATGGAGATAAATATTTGGAGTTCATTAAATATCACTATGAAAATTTAACCATATCATTCAATTCTATTTTCAGTTTTTGCATGTGTATATTTTTCCTTTTTCGACCATATTTCTGTGCCTTTAATGTCACAAACAAATGGCACCGATAAATAGCACTCAATGGCTGAAGTACTTTTAGCCTAGGCAAATTAGTAGTTAAGCAATTGAATCAAAATGGGATCAACCACCAAATAATGCAGATGCATTCAATTGTCCAATCTAATAAATAATTTTTGCATTACATAAGGGAAACAAAATTGGAAAACTTGCTTATAGCCATAAAAAACAGAAGAATTAGAGATCCGAATATGTAATTAAAATTTATTCAATATTTTCCAGAAGCTTGTACTTAAAACCCGTTTTGTGTGCAAATATTTAGAGAGAGGTTTAGTTCGTTGTGGTTGAAGATATCTTGTAAGAATTGAGATCAAAACAACAGTGGATTTTTGCACAAATCTGCTCCTTTTCTGGCGGAACTTTTTTCCAAACCATACGAAGAGTTGATGAAAATTTGATTTTTTAAATTATTTTCATCCAAATAAGGAGATGATATATGGTATAGCGATGGTTGATGCATGTAATTGGATGAGAATAATAGATGAGAATCAAGCATAAACAATGTTATAAAAATAGAAACGTAGTGGTGAAAAATATGCAACAAAATTTGAAAGAAAAATAGTACTATTCAATTTTTACTATCTTTTGTGAATTTTATAATATATAGCACAAAGATATTGCAATTTTTGAAATTGCAAATAGAAGTGCTTAAATTACCTGTGGAAAGAGTTGATCTTTCTTTCTAATCTCCTAAAGCTCAAATTTTCTACAAATCTGCTGATCTTCTGACGGATTTCTATTCCAAAAGGTAGGAGGAGTGAATAAAATTTGATCTTTAGATTATCCCAATTCGAGTTAAAATTTGCGGGATGCTATAACATGATTAACAGATCTGATTTGAAAAGAATTTTGATGGTAATAGATAAGAATTAGGCATAAAAAACTGCATAGAAGTGGGAATATAATGGTGAAAAAACATGGAAGAGAAATTGAAAGAGGAAAGGGAGTAACAACCATAACATGAGAAGACTCAAAAGAAATAAGCAAAATTCAGCCAACAAAATACTATGCAAAAGGAAACATAAAGAATCCAACCTCTAAAGTGCAGGAAAGGAACAAGAAAATCACTCCAACTCTGAGCCCAACTGAGAAGAGACAAGCAAAGGTTATTTATCAGAAGACGAAACTCCAAAGAAATAAGCAACTTAGAAATTCATCCACCTGGAAAAAAAGCAAACATAAACGATTAGTAAGGAATAAGAAGTCACTAACAAATTCAGGAAGTTCAACAACACAGCAAACTGATAGAAAGATAGCCTGAGAACAGACAACAAGCCAGTGCAAGATATAGCGGTAAAGCGGTGCATAAATAACGAAAGACCAAACAGTCGAACGAAGCAGTGAAGCGGTGTAGCCTTATTTTTTTCACCATGAAATGACAACAAAAGCCTTGTCCAAGAATGGAATCCCGTCCATATTTGAAGGGTAAAAAAGGAATGCGAGACCATTTCCGTCATTTCACACGAGGAACCATTAACTTAGCACCAACAGCTATCGTTCCCACCCACGAACAACTATTGCACATCAGCAAACAACCTATGAAATGACTGAAATGCCCTCTGGAACCTGGCTAAATTACTCAATTTACTCAAACAATAAAAGGGATGAAAATCCATTGTCGAATTGAAGCCACCGACCATTCCAATTGAAACTCGCTCTTTTATATTGGTAAAGGATAGTTTAGTCACTTTTTAGAGAAAATTTGAAGAACACTTGATGTAGTCCATGCTTTGATGGCAATGAAGATGATGAAGTTTGGAGAACTTGTTTCTTTCTTTGAATGAGCATTTCTTCTCCCCTAATCTCTTTGTTATTTGAAGGATGTGTGGTTATGTCTTTAATATATGCTTATTTGTTGTAGTTAACATGTCTAGTTAGATCTATTTGTTCTAGGGACAGATGAATCTTTCATATCTTGATTATGGGTTGTGATATTGTTTCGACCATGCTTGTACTTGCTAGTTCATTTGTCATACTTTAACACTTGTGAGTGCTTGATCACTATTTGCAAGTCATCTTAGTTGTTGTTAATCTATGAAAGTAGTTGATAACAATGGAAAGTTAGTTGATAACATTTGTGTGATTTGAGTACTTTCCAAGAAAGTTCGTTTTTATTGCATCTTTGTAATTCTTGATTAGTTTAGCTAATAGAATAACATAAAAACAATAGAAATTTGAGTGTAATTCTCATGAGAAGAATCCTATTTTCTTAGTACTACAATTAGCAGCTTGTATACTTGCAATGAATGAGGAATTACATATTAAATTAGAGTGTAGTTTAAAATCTCACCATAAAGCAAAGACGAAAGTAGGCAAACCTCCATACAAAAAGTGCCAATTGGAACAGAGAAAGAAAAACTCTGTGTACTAAGAGATGAGATGGAAGAGACGAGCTAAACGTCTTCCATAGCAAGGAAAGCAATAAGCCTCCCCTCACAACCTCTCTTTGTAGATTAACAACTAAAATTCAAACTCTTTAGCATTTAACGGGTACAAACTTGACAACCCAACAGCACAACGGTTTATTGTAGATTGGTTGGCAGGTAAACAATAAACACACCATCCCCTATACTGCTAGTATGCATTATAATGATCAACGATACA
Source organism: Gardenia jasminoides (assembly GCA_013103745.1). Classification (NCBI taxonomy): domain Eukaryota; kingdom Viridiplantae; phylum Streptophyta; class Magnoliopsida; order Gentianales; family Rubiaceae; genus Gardenia; species Gardenia jasminoides. The sequence goes on along the minus strand of CM023096.1, from coordinate 897,009 downwards.
GATTAGAGTTAAAGAAAATCCAACAGCCCACACAAAACCATCTCACATTAAACATATCCAAACAATGAGCCTTCTAATTACATTGCCCCCAAATTCTACCCAAATTACAAAATAATCGTTTCATTTGCCCTCAATTCCAGAAAAATTACCATATAACCAGACCAATCAGAGAACGAATAAATAGACAAACGTCTGCTATCCAATTTCACCAAAATTAAGAAATCACTGGTGAAATTGAGCACTCAATTGTGGCGGCAATCCACCCAATACACATTTTATTCTTAGTTTGATTTGTTATGTAGTAAATCACAGAAATTGATTTTTGAAAGGATTTTGACTCATCAAAACTATAAAGTGATTCGATTTTGAAAATTGATCTATTCAAGTTAGGAAGAGATATGATCAATGCCGCATTGAAATCTACAAAATTGCATCAAGCTTTGCTCTACATTTTAGTTCTAACTCTTTAAGTTAATTACTGTTTTAGAAGCTTTCTACCAACTTTTATAGCATCACATAGTTTTTCCGATTTCTTCCCAATCTTTGGTGAATAATTTGCTGAATAATGAACTGAGGATTGAATCGTACACATTTGGTTTGTGAATGGATACAATAACCTTGTGTATTCTTCAGGTTGCTCTTGTCATGATCTCATCCCAGGTGAGACCATGCTGTCTACTGTACACGCCAAGAAAATAATACTTTGGCCATGTTTGATCTGGGTTTCGACCATTATTAATAGCAATTGTGTGCAATATTACATATGTACACCTATAAAAGATTAGATATCCACTTGCATATATAAGTCTAGAGCATTGGATAGAAATTCTAAAATATTATGTATATGTTCAGTATAAATTCAAATTTAGAATCTCATTAGCTGCCATCTGCATCATAAATTGTAGTATTATAGAGCAAGAAATTCCAAGAAGTTGGTTGTTTTGTGATGCTTCTTTTGGGCTGTACCCTTTGACTGCTTTTATTGCTTAATAGTAGCAAAACTTCTTAATTTTGTTTGTAAAACTATTTCTTAGGATGCTTACATTCATTAGGTAAAAATAATTTTAACTATCATAATTTTAATTTTTATGATCAATTAGTAAAAATTTGTGAAAGATATAGAAAATTTACAAGTACATATAGCTAAGCTACAAAATCAAGAAACGCAAAAGCTATTTATTCATTGTAGTGTAGTTTTTGTAAAATGACAGTACAATTTTAGATATTTGGCAGTGCAACAATTTATGAAAAAAGATTTCTAATTCCAAAAGGAACAGTAACCTAGCAAAAAATTAAGTCGTTAAAATGAGGAAGGAACAATTTTTTATTGAATTGAATATTTTAAGATTTCCTAGCAGCCAAATAATCAATTAATTATCCATACGCTTAAGCTTGCCTAGCAGCCAAATAAGGTGTATATAAGACTCTACACTTCTAGTGGTAATCGTCATATGTGTTTTCAACAAAATAACGAAGCATAAGTGCGGACAATTTGAAACTTCTGGGTATAAGATCGAGCACATTTGTGTGGAGAACTATATGGGCATTGAAATTAAAAGGCTTAGGGCGTGTTGACAATATTGAAATCTGAAATTTAAAATCTAAAGTTTGAATGATTAAGTTACTATATTGTTAAGCACTAAATTTGACAAATTTAAGCGTGCATTTGATAAAGTCAAAATTTGAAAACTAAAATCTAAAAATTGAAATTTGAAATCTAAAATCTAAATGCATAGTGATTGAATTATTAAGTACTAAATGTAATATATTAAATGTATATTACATCAAGTGATAAGTGAATGGTTTATCATTTAATTTGGAAGCAAGTTTTGTTTAGAAAATTCGTTGTCGCTTAATTCAAATATTCTATTTTTGGTTATCAAATGTGTCTCACCGTTTTAAAATTTGAATCTATTAAATTTAAATGCTGAATTGAATTATCAAACAAGGTCAAGTGTATATCACATCAAGTGATAAGTGATTCACTTATCACTTATTTTTGAGAGAATTTGTCTGAAATGTGCAATACCACTTAATTAATTCAAATGTTCTCTTTTTAATTATCATATCTGAACATATTAAGATCTAAATCAATTAAGATTTTTTCTTAATCTAAACCCATTAGAATTAAGTGCTGAATTGAGTTGTCAAACAAGGTCTTAGGGTATACATAGAAGAAAATTTATATAACAAAGGCTCACTAGTGCGTTTGATAAAACTGAAATCTGAAAATTGAAAACTAAAATCTGAATTTATTAAATGATGGAATTGTTTATTTGAATGTATATCACATTAAGTGATAAGTGAACCGTTTATCACTTAATTTTAGTAGCAAATTTTGTCCAGAAAATTTAGTGCCACTTAATTAATTCAGATGTTCTATTTTGGTTATCAAATAGTCTGAACGTGTTAATATCTGAATCCATTAAGTTTGAGTGCTGAATTGGGTTATCAAACGGGACCGATGCGCGATGTAGGTCAAGAAATTTGTCTATGAAAATAGGTCAAGGAAGATTCCAAGAAGTTAAGGAATTGGCGAAAGCGATTCCGAGTGACTAGTTCATCTTAAACGAGAACTTGCACTACACATGACCATTAACGAAAGTGAGGGCATACAAAAGGAAGTTATACCTTAGCGAATCATTGGAGAAAGGATATAATAAACTTGACTAACTTCTAATCTTAACTTAACAAGGGATTCCAAAGCTCTAGGATTCCTCCAATTTGATATTAAAAACTCTCTCTAACCTAATTCTCTAATTTCTTTACTTGCTTTCTTATTTCTTGTCTTCCACCAATTGGATATCTTTGACACCTAACGGTTGGTTTTAATTGCTTTATCCCTCTTCCTTAGGTCGGTTTACCGCCTTCTCCCTTTTATCTAGCTTTCCTTACTTTATTCGCCTTCCTATAATTGTCTATCTAGATAATGAAGCAAGTGATTAAATTTCAGTGTTTGCAAAACCATAGTTCCTCGTGGGATCGACACCTATATTTCCCTATACTCAATAAACGATCCGTATACTTGCGGTAATATAGGGTTATAAAGGTTATTTAAAATTTGTGGAGTAAAGAAAATCCCTATCAAGTTTTTGGCGCCGTTGCCGGGGAACTAACGGTTTTCCTAGACTAGTTTCTCAAACTAGGCCTAGGTGCAACATTAAAAGTTAAAACAAGCTTTATTAGTCTAGATTTTATTTTTTGTAGTATTTTTCCTTGTTTCTTGTAGGTACACCAATCTCTTCATTTAAGAGGATCAACTTCCAAAGACGGCGAGAAGAGGAAGGAGACGTGTCCAACAACAAGAAGAAAATATTGTGGTGGAAAGTGAAGGTAACTTCACAGATTTATGTGGTACTGTTAAGTACAATGGAGTAAGTGATGATGCCATTAAATTAAGGTTGTTTCCTTTTTCACTTTGTGACAAAGCAAAGGTATGGCTTAACTCTCATCCACCCAATACTTTTATTTCATGGAGTGATTTGGTAAATGCATTTTTGAATAAGTATTTTCCTCCTGCCAAAACTAATAAGCTTCGTATGGATATTACAGGTTTTCACCAACAAGATGGTGAATCATTGTATGAAGCTTGGGAGAGGTTCAAAGATTTCCAAAGAAGATGCCCTCACCATGGTCTTCCGGAATGGTTGGTAGTACAAACGTTCTATCAAGGTCTTTCTATACCCACAGCATTAATAGTCGGCCTTGCTACACTAGTTTGAGCATCGGATTCATCCGGCAAGGCGTAGTCTCTTAATGCTCTTGGCCTTGACTCCTCCATTGCTATGGATTGTTCACCTTCACTTTCCACCACAATATTTTCTTCTTGTTGTTGGACACATCTCCTTCCTCTTCTCGCCGTCTTTGGAAGTTGATCCTCTTAAATGAAGAGATTGGTGTACCTACAAGAAACAAGGAAAAATACTACAAAAAATAAAATCTAGACTAATAAAGCTTGTTTTAACTTTTAATGTTGCACCTAGGCCTAGTTTGAGAAACTAGTCTAGGAAAACCGTTAGTTCCCCGGCAACGGCGCCAAAAACTTGATAGGGATTTTCTTTACTCCACAAATTTTAAATAACCTTTATAACCCTATATTACCGCAAGTATACGGATCGTTTATTGAGTATAGGGAAATATAGGTGTCGATCCCACGAGGAACTATGGTTTTGCAAACACTAAAATTTAATCACTTGCTTCATTATCTAGATAGACAATTATAGGAAGGCGAATAAAGTAAGGAAAGCTAGATAAAAGGGAGAAGGCGGTAAACCGACCTAAGGAAGAGGGATAAAGCAATTAAAACCAACCGTTAGGTGTCAAAGACATCCAATTGGTGGAAGACAAGAAATAAGAAAGCAAGTAAAGAAATTAGAGAATTAGGTTAGAGAGAGTTTTTAAGATCAAATTGGAGGAATCCTAGAGCTTTGGAATCCCTTGTTAAGTTAAGATTAGAAGTTAGTCAAGTTTATTATGTCCTTTCTCCAATGATTCGCTAAGGTATAACTTCCTTTTGTATGCCCTCACTTTCGTTAATGGTCATGTGTAGTGCAAGTTCTCGTTTAAGATGAACTAATCACTCGGAATCGCTTTCGCCAATTCCTTAACTTCTTGGAATCTTCCTTGACCTATTTTCATAGAGAAAAGAGAGAAACAAGTTAAATAAACTCAATGAAGTTATAGTATAAAACCAAAACCAACCAACTATATTCACTACTTTCGTGAGAATATAAGTTAGTGTTTAAGAACTTAGATCTTGTTGAAGGCAAATTTTTCATTACTCATCAACATCAAATCAATTATAGTTGGTAGCTAATCAACCATAACGCATAAGCACAAGTCTTAAACTAACAAAATCATGGAGGACATAAATCACTTAATTACTTCATAATCACAACTAAAACAAGTTCATCCTAACTCTAGGATTAAAGAGGCTTAGCTAGACATCATATTAAGAACATTTAAGCATAAACAAACTTGCACAAAGCCATGAAATTAAAGCACAAGAGCTAAGTAAAGAAGAAGGAATCTTATTCAATTTCTTGAAGTTGAATCCATAAACTTCTTCACAAGTTGGTCTCCCAAATGCAAAGTGCAAGATTCCTCACAACTTTCACTTTTACTCTCTTTAGAAACTACAAACTAAGAACTAGAACCTAACTAATGAACTAGAGCTATTCTCTAGTCTTTTTTTTTTCTCTCTTCAATGGAATTTTTTTATGGAATGGAATGGAATGGAATACAAAAGGCCCTATTTATAGAAGATTACAACCATATGCATCCAAAATTATGTCATGTGAATACAAGACAAATTGGCCTTCAAAAGTCAAGGAAAATGGCTTCTTAAATTTCTTTGTCTTCATGCATTTGAATCCTTTGAATTTCCATCCCAAATGAGTTGTAATGTTGAAGCAAATTGTGTTTTGAATTAGCAATGAGTTCTTTCTTCAACTTCACAAAATTCTTCACGCAGCCTTCATTGAAATTCTTCTGAAAATTGAGCTGGAAGTGAGCTGAAAAACTGGAATTCGGCTGCAACTTGCAGCTGTCATTTTCTGACGATCCGCGATGTAGATCCGCGAGGCAGAGTTTCGCGGATCCCATCATGGATCCTGTCCCCTGGCTCCTGTGAGAGGGATTCGCGAGCTATTTGAAATTTTCACTTGTTGATTCGCGTTTTGCCTCGCGACTCCACTTGAAACTTGCAAATTCCGAACTTTTCGTCGTGAAATTGGCGCTTTAATTGCTCCGACTTTTATCCCTTTGATTCCTCGTTGATTGAATTGCAATTTGCATTTTTCAATTTTTCTTCCAAACTTCTTGTCAATTATCCACATTTTCATCTCATTTGATAACTGAACAAGCAATCCTACAAAAACATGAAGATTTCACCACATTAATGCACAAAAATGCACTTTTCTATTTAAACCACAAAATGTAGAATTTCAATAGAAACCCTAGTTCATTAGCCATTAAACTAACAAAAACACACAAAAACTACATAATTAATCTTACTAAAAACATGCAAAATATTGACTTATCAATGCGTTTGATAACATTGAAGTATGAAAACTAAAATCTGAAGTCCAAAATTTGAAGTTTGAATGTATTAAATTACTGAATTGTTAAATACTATATATATGATATATTTAAGTGTATATCACATTCAATGATAATTATATAACTTATCATTTATTTTTAGAAGCAAGTTTTATTTAGGAAATTTAGTGCCACTTAATTAATTGAGATATTTTATTTTTAGTTATCAAATGCTAAACATGTTAAGATGTGAATCCATTAAATTTAAGTGCTGAATTAGGTTATTAAGTAAATCCTATGGAAGGTTCCGTTACTTGTTCACCATGGAAAACCGATTGAATCTCTCGTCATAATTGAGTACATCGATGAAATATGAAGGAGAGTCCTATCCAGCTAGAAGATCCTCTTAAAAGAGCTTATGCGCGTTTATGGGCTAAATTTTCTGCCGAAAAGGTAATAGCTTGTCTGAATTTGAGTTTGACGTAGAATTTGGACAAAAATACATTTTTTATAATTGATTGTAAAGGAAAATGTATTTACTCTTTTTTAGTTAATCATTTTGAGAATTTGTCAAGTTGGAGAAATAGTAGAACTGGTACTTTGTACCATGGAGAAGAGCGAGCAAAAGCACTTGAAAGAGTGACCGGAAGCTATGGAAATTGTCGAACGTGAGATGAGTGGGATGAAGTTCTTTGGAGGAGACAATTAAAATTGGATATCTTTATCTTGTTATTGGATGAAGTGCTTAGTGGCTTCAATTTCACAAAGAAATGGCATGTTTCAAGGCAATAGATTCAAACAAAATTTCCTTGTCTTCATACGTAGATGAAGAAGTTATTGAGTTTCCTGTAAAGAAGAAGAATTTGCCTACTCCAGACGAGCTGCTTAGCACCTACCGCTGCTACAGGAATGTGACTCCAGCTAGAACCAATGGTTTAATTCTTCTTCATCTCTCTTTGTAGATTCGCTCGATTCTCATGTTAATCTCTTGAAATATGTAATTCTGTACTTGGCATACCCATTTTATCTGCGAATAGAAAAGGTTCAATCAATAAAACTCATTTTAATTTTGTTTGATTTCTTCATTTGAAAAGTATCTTCGAGGACATTACAATATTAATTTTGAGCAAAATTCTCATATGAAAAGGCGAAATCATGTTCATTTAATTCTTAAATCTCATCTAAACTGTGTTTTAGGGAGAGTATTCTGCATTAGCTCATATAATCTTTAGAATTTTTCAATCTTAATTTGTTCTGGAGAGTTTCTACTAAAAATATCATTTAACAGCACTGGTGACCAAGCAACAGGTATAGCGTTAATGGCTGAAGCGTTGGAGATTCTTGAAAGTGATATTACTGGGACATCTTAAAGAGTAAAATTTAATGCCATCCCTACTGCATCCGTCTTTGCTAATACTATTCCATCATCCTATTATTCATGCAAATGAACTCATAGTAAATGAAATCATACTATTACTTATGCACTTTTCAAATATATCCGTATTGTTCAAGAATGAGTTTTTACACATAATTTTACTAAACTCATATTTTCAATCGAATTGAAGAATATGTGTATGCATAATATTTCATAATATTCAGGTGCTTTTTTTAATTTATTGCAGACCATTTTACATAAGAGAAAGAGGAAACAGTATTAGAAAGAAACATGCTCCAAAAAGGGGAAAAAAAAAGAAGAAAAACTACACCAGAAAGCATAATACATTGCTCAAGGAAGATACTAATTGATGTGGATAGGCTGCCGGAGTATTCATCCAACTCATTGTCCTTAAAGCTTTGCAGCAATTGATGATTATCATATACCACCATCCATGTCGCAATGGCACCGCGGATGGCAAAATTCAATGCAACCAGATGTCTTCTGCAGTTTGCGTCCCAAACTCAAGCCAGGTTTATACTTAGGCAACTCACCCTGCTGAGAATCGAATGCTGCTGTGTCGCTGGGGCTGATACCATCCACCACCGGTTCCACGTCTGAGAATCGTGAATCTACCTGAGCATCAACTTGATTAGGCATGGCCGCCAATGTTGTAATGTGGTCGGAAAGTGCTAGAAAAATGATCGCCAGTAAAGCAACATTTAGAAGTGTATTTTTAGCCATTACTATAGTTTATAAAACTGATTGCACTTGTGAGTAAAGATGGGAGTTTATATAGGAGTTCTGCATGCCACACTCGGAATTAATCTATATCTCTGCCAGGTCTTGATCACAGTGAAATTTTTCAATGTTTGGCCTTTTTCATCTGGCCTGTGTAGGCCACGGCAGGCGAGCATTAGCGTAGTGAAGATATAAATTTATATCTGAGTTTCAGTTACTCGGAGCTCTATCCATCTCTGGATTGGCGGAATTAAGAAAGGTACTTCATTTCTTGAATTTCAAAAGAAAAGACAACGTTTGAATCAATCAAAAAATTCGGATATTCAGAGACTTGTTCAAGGCTTCAAGCGTCCAGGTTTGTTATGAATAAGGACGGAGACATGCTTGTAATAAACAAGGAAAGAGAGGGGCACAAAATGAAATCATTTTATGAACTTATTTGACGAATTCAATGGGAATTAAGATGTCCAAAGTTGACCAAGCACCAAAAGTGAACTTATTTGACGAATTCAATGGGAATTACCAGAAAGGGATATGATCATTTTAAATTTGACTAGTCCTAGCCCTTGTTGATAAGTACAAATAGATGTCATACATCCAAATGTGCATTGTGGGAAATGGAGAAGGAATCCACTGGAGAGGAGCCAAGTCCCTGAAGAACCAGGTTGGCAAGGGTTACGTAGCAACTCAAGCCAAGCCCATCCTTTGGTATGTCTCCACGATCTTCCACCGTGGTATTGACCATCGCTGCATTTTGATCGGTAACATGAACCACCATTTGCTCAGCCAGTGAAGAGCCTGAAGCTGAATGTTCATCACTATTCGATGTTGCAGCAGAAGAAGTGCTAAAATGGTGAAGAAGTGCTAGAAAAATGATTAGTTTTAGTGCCGTGGTTTTGGCCATAGCTCAAGTTTAATTCTGTTGTAGAATCAGCCCAGATAAATTGCTGATATTTGGCTAACTTATCATGGCAATTTATATGTCATTGAAGCTGAATTGGGTATGCCCCCGCCGTTTGCTACTGACAAGAAGACATTTAAAAGTGTGACTTCTTCGTATGGTTTTTAATGGCGGGATTCGGCATTCGAGTTAAAATGAAAAAATATGGGAAAAAAAAAGCAAATAAATTGGCAATTCAACAGCAAATAAAAATCTTGAAAAATTTTATGCATCGTTTCCACAGAAATTTTTCGAAAAGATAAACTGGACTGTACTTTAAACCTAGAATAATTTGGTTTAAAAACGTCCCATGTTATTTGCACAACCGAATTGATACTTAGCGAGTAGATTAAATTATTTTTACTTTTAGTGTAAACGATGCATCAATGGAGTCTTATTTGTAGAATATTCTCTAGGTTATCTTGCCATTGTGGACAAAATAGAAACATCTTATTTACGATGACCATATCTAAAGCACCCTTTTTAAACTTCTTGCACGGTCTTACTATGTATTTATTGGCCTATTTTACATGCTTATAATGAGTATGTTCGAAACTGTATTTTTTGATGTCATTCACAAAAAATTATTTAAAAACTGAATTTCTTTAGTGTAATTAGAATGCATATAATGGTTTGGAACTAAAGCTGGTGTAACAGTTGCTAATCCTATTGACAAATTATTAATTCTTCAATTGTAGTTTCTTACTTTCGAGCCATTACTCACTTCTGGAATTTGATTTGTACTAAGAATAATTATAGGACTATTTGGTAAGTGAGTTTTTTGGGTGTTTATCAAAAACTTTAATGTACCTTATTGTAGAATTTGTAGAAAAACTTTTGAGGTGTATAAAAACTTCTTTTTTATTTTTATTTTTTTCTTTTTCTTTTTCCTTTCTTTTTTTCTTTTTCTCTTTTCTTTTACTTTTTTCTTTTCCTTTCTCTCCTCTTCTTCTCCCCACCCCATTGCACCTCCTCATTCCCCCTTCCCAATTATGACTGCTGGCACGAGCACTTCCATCGGCTACTGACAGATTCTTTTGTTTCCTTTTTTCTCTCTTCCCCTCTCCTCCTTCTTTCCTCTCATCTCTCTCCTTTTCTCCTCCCTCCCTTTCCTCCTTCCCTCTCCCTCTATTCTCCCCTCTCACCCGCCACCTCCTCCACCCCTCTCCTTCCTATCACCCCAAGGAAGAGGAGGAGGGTAACAAGGGGAGAATGGAGAGGAGGAGGAGGTGGGAGAGGAGAGGAGAGAGGAGGGAGAGAGAAAGAGAGAGGGAGAAAAGAAAGGGGAAAGAGAGAGAGAGAGAGAGAGAGAGAGGTCATCTACCACTGCCAAAGATAGATGCTGATCTAATGCCAGCTGGAGATGGTGGTTTGTTGAGGTGGGGAAAGAAAGAAAACGAAAGAAAATAAGGGAAGTTTTTTGTGTGTTGTAGGGTATTTTGATGTGTGTATTTTAAAATTTTAGAGGAGTTTTTTGAGATTAGTATAACTAAAGTTGTTAAAAAACTAATAAGAAAAAAACTTGGCAAAAAACTCCTTTGTCAAACAAGCATTCATTCTCTCAACAATAGACAAATAGAAATATAAATATTTTCATAGGTATATATTTTCTTCAAAATGAATTTTTAAATACTAAAATTATCATCAAGGAACAGCACAAGACGGAAATAGGAAGAGGTAAGGACCAAAAATCAAAATGAAAGTGTAATGTAAGAGTAACTAAATCAAGATTTTTGTGACTTTTTTTTTTTTTGAACCTGTAAGTGAGAGGTCTCCAACTAAAATAAGATTAGTGTTTCAAAAATGAACACATTAGACATGTTATAATGAGATTAAAATGGACAGTTGATGCTCCAGTCTTACTAACTGTGGACCAGCCTGGTTCCCATCTAGCGCAGGAAGATAAGGGATGGGCTCCGCTTGGGCTTGAAACAAGAACAACTATGTCATGGACTGAGCTGGGAAACACTACGCTCAACCCAGTATGGACCCAGCCCATATATCTATTATTGGTCATTGAATATTTAGTATTATTTAAGAAGTTTGTGATACTAATTAGAACACTTGGGCATTAAGTATCTAATGAAGACTTGTAAAAAACATTGATCTTTAAAAATAAAAAAAAAACTTGTAAGAAACATCCTCTTATTTGATCTCATTTTGCGTTTGATTTGTTTTCTTTCCCTTGAGATTCACGTCTCAATCTCCCAAAAAGAAATTCATATCACAACTCACAAGTCATGAGCGAAAGTGGTTTCATAGTTCTTTTCTTTATATTATTCAGCTTTACTCTAGAAATTCCAAAATTTGGATTGCAGCAGTTGTAAATCCAGTATGAACAAATATAGCTGCAAGGTTTATAATTGGATTTTTTAAATGAATATCCAATAAGCATTTGTTAGCATACTTAAATTCTATTTAATTTATCATGTATATACATATTAATAATCATTATCTTCCCGACCAACAGCCGTTGGGGCTATTGGCTAGGGGCGTTCTGCGTGCCTGACAGACTTGGATTCCAACTCAGCTTTTAGATTTAGGGGTAATGAGGGATTCAGTGGGGGAGTTGGACGATGGGGGGAAATGAATAAAAAATATTAGTAGCTTTCCTTACATTTAATTATTTTCTATAATTAATTTTACCTTTACACAGACCCTTTATAATTTGAGACTCTTAATCTTCTTTCAGGAGGAACATGAAGAACCGGAGGAATTCAACTGCACTTTCGGTGTCGAAATTGCCAGTACAAAACAAAGTAATAATGGAACACAATCCGAGGAAAGTACCATGGTATTCTTGTTCATTCAGGAAATACAGACAAAGTTAATTATAGAGGAGGAAAAAGATAATGAAACAACAGCGGAAGACACGCCATAAAGGAAAAGTTGCTCAAATAGAAAATCGGAATAGAGTGCAGACAGACCCTAACATAGATATCTTGGATTCATAAGCCGCACCACCATCAATTACTAGCAAACGCAGAATGGTCTACAGGCCTTTGGGCAAGGGGCACGTAACAGTCTGTGTTGGTTGTGAATCAAGCCAGGCGTATTCTTAGGCAGATTGCCATGATTTTCCACCGGAGAACTGGCTTTCGCCGCATTGCCATCAGCAACGATAACCACCATCTGCCCAGTCAGTGGAGACCCTGAAGCTGAGTAATCAGCTCCATTCGACATTGCAGCCAAACAAGTCATATAGTGGCTGCAAACTGCTAGAAAAGTGACAATTACAACAGCTAGTTTGAATAATGTGGTTTTGGCCATGGTTCAAGTTTATGGTGTAAACTACAATCAGCCCCGACTGATTGTTATATTTGGGTAACACGTCATGGCAGTTTATACAGACGCCTGAAGCCGAACTGGGAATGTCCGCTTTTGCTACTGACAAGAAGAAGTTTAAATGCATGAGCTTTGAATAATGGCTGGTATTGGCCGGACAGACTTCTGTTTCCCTTTTCTTATTTGTTTTTAAGAAGTTCATTTACGAAATCAGATACTTTTTCACTCAATTTTAAAAGAATCAGAAAGTTTTTCTTGTCGGAGTCGCATGTAATAAGTATCAGGGACGGCGGTGTAAAAGAGCCAAACAAATTGATTCGTCAAGTTTTTTGGTTGTATACCGATAATTAAGAATCATTGGCAAAATCCTTCAGATAGGATCGGATATAGGATTTTGCTACCTAGCATCTGTTCCACAATTCAAAGTTGTTTATAAGTGAATCTATCAAGTACCAAACGTTAAGCATGTACATTAAAAAAAAAAAAAAAAAAAAAAAGCATGGAGGACTAACAACCATCCATGCAGTTGGAAAATTGGTTATGCATTGTGTAGTCGGGAAGTTTGGGAGCTTATCATATAAAGAAGTCTAAAGCAAGAATTTGAAATCCCTTACAATTTGCCGGCAACAAGAATCAGAAGATGTTCCGGTCGAATTATTATTGTCCTTTTTTAGGGGTAAGTTAAATTTATTGCAAAACAACATCAAAGGTAGGTTATATACAGCCATAACAATAGAGTTGAACCAAAACATAGGAACAACTGTATAAGAAAACAAAGGGATAGAACGAGAAGTATTGGTGGACCATGAAACTTTCGTAGTCGGAAGCATGTGTGCTAGCAAACAAACAAATGAAATAGCCAAAGAAACTGATTCATCAACCTATTAAACTAACATGTGCATTTAAATGTACTATGCAATGGAAAACTAAATATATTTATTTCTAACCATTATTGTCAATCACCAAGTATATCCTATGTGTCTTCTAATCTCTTTGCCTTGTTCTTTTCTACTCTAATAAAAAAAATATATGTAGAAGAAGAATTCAGAATAAGGACCTTCTAACCTATGTTTAACTAGAGAAATTGCATTGTAGATGGAATACCACATGCATGTTTATAGGTCAAGCTAGGGACCTTTACCAGCAAATATAAAAAATCTCAAGAGTTTCCTTTCATCAAGAAAATCTTATCATAATTCATAACTGCAAATAATATGTCTGATTAATTGATTGATATGCTTGAATCTTTGATATCAATCTGAAAATATCAGTCAATCATCATTAATAGGAATGCTACTCAATCATTGATGAAATATAAATTATTCAATTAGAATATCAATCAATCACGTGAGTCAGCCTCTAAAAGAAGCAAGTCTTACATTTCTCTCATTTCATCCACATGGAATAGTCAGATATCTTACGAGTGACTAGATACATAAAAATGGCCATAAGTCTTTACTATCACTCAACATCTCAATAGTTATGTAATAATATTTAATTATAAAATAATAATACATGAACCATGGCAGTTATGCTCTCATCACGAACACTTCCTTCCATGTATTACAATATATCACACTTCCTAATTTAATACTTTAGAAGAACCTTATAAATAACTTCATACAAGTTATTTAGGATCCACCTTTATAGATCAAATAATCCTTACTTTATACATGAGAGTAAACATAAGTATCTCGAGTGTCTAGACAACAATAATAGTTTGCAAATAACAGCAAAACACTAGATGAACTATTGAGCTCTATATGAGCATTTGATCATTAACAACTGAGCTAGAAACCTTCAGTTGTTAAATCAAAATCTCCTTAGTGTATATTCATTAGCTAATTTTCGCTTTCTAAATGTTATTTTCAGTCATTGAGTAGCTTATGTCGACTTACTTGTCTTGACTCCTACTCTTTCATGTATACATAATAAAAGTTTGTAGTCAAATCAAATAACAATAGTGGCCAAAACGTAACATCGACAAACTTTAGGCCAAACATTAGATCCCTGTGATGTAACTTCATAGTACCTTTAAAGAATTTATATTCATTCCAATGCATGATATGAATTATGCAATTGTTGACTATTATTATTTGAAAGTAACACTTATCCTTTGATTCTGTAAGAATTCTTGCATGAATGTCTTAAAGTAGATTATTTATCTTTTACGCTCCATTTTATGAATATTGATGATAGAAGGGTTTCACAAATATCACGATTGAGAAAACTCTCGTAGTATTACTCTCAATAACCTTGATGATATTAATTTACTAGTAAACTCTTCTAAGATCAAATGAAGAATCAATAAATTAATATACTATTGAAAAATAAAAATTTACTTTAAAATGCATTCTCTTAAATACATTATAGTGACACACGTGTATATTTATTTAACAAGATATAATACGAATATTAGTTTTCATATTTATCTAATGTAACTCTAATAGTGAGTTATTAATGCTATAATCATCCTAAGTAAATCTTTCAAAACTTAATGGAGATTTTATGGTAATTAATATGGACAACTCTTTTATACACTGTCAGTGTATAAGTTTTCATACACTATCAGGTTTGGATTATGCCATATAATACAAATTGAAATTTGAAATTTAAATCATGCACACGTGGCATGCATCCAAAGTTGCTAGTGTAAAAAAAACACTACACTGACAATGTATAAAAAGTTAATCCAATTAATATATCTCCTATGACACTATTCTAAATGAAACTTTCTCCATTTGTAGCTTGTGAAAACATTATCCTTAAAACTCTTGTAGTTATAGAGCACGGTAATTAGAACATTTGAATTTCTTATTGTATAACCTTCTACTATTTCAAGACAACTTAATTAATGGGTTTAAGGTGGATTTATTTTCATGTGTTTATTTGCTAGAAGCTTTTTCAATCGATTGCTTATCCAAAATAATTTAAATAATTATTTTGAGAAAAGCAATTAATTTTCCATATGTAGAGGAGTCAAATATGAATCCTTATCTTTTCAAACTACATTCTTAAGTCAAAAGACTCCCACTTACTTCATATTCTTAAGAAATTCAAATCTTCAATTCTAATAATTCTTGAAGTGTAAAAGTATCTATATTTCTTGGAGTTAATAAAATAGCCTTGTTTCTTTTGACCAATTTCCTTATGTGTAGGCTAATTATCCTCACAAATTGAATATTATACATTAAAGGTGATTTCCATCCATAACATAATTAATATGATGTTTAAACAACATTGGAGGAAATTGTTTAATTATATACATCAATTCCCAAGACTTTACTCTCAAGATAAAAACTGCCAATATGCTATATCTATATGTATCTGATTATTTCCTTATAGTATATCATTTAGATGTAATCAATCAAGCATTGATTTCATTCATTAGCAATGCTTTTCAATTAAGGAATTCATGAAATGAGCACAAATAGAATAGTCCCTTTTTTTTCTATTCTTAAATTTCAAATTTTCTTTCTCATTTGGACACTTGCAAATGTATCAAATATTGATCCTTTATCATACAAGAAAAGAAACTTTATGTTTGATGAATAGTTACACAACAATGAGATAAATAAATATCTCTCATTAATAATAGATGAATAGAAAATAATTCACAAAATTTTAGTGTTATAGTGAAACTCTTATGGCATCCATAATGATTGAGTAGTCTGCTTTACTTATACAGTCTACCACAGTCAATAAATCTAAAATCTTGAAAGATTTATGATTTATCAACTCTTTATGTTTTCTTATGGAAATATATATATCTCAATCTCCTATGCCAAAACTTAAAGAGCTTCTCTAAGTGATAAACATACTTGCTACCAATATAATTATTGTGATTAAATGTAGTATAGTGCTTAATTCAAAAGATTACACTAAAAATTTTAGAATTAACAACTTTATTATTTTCAAAGTATACTACTGGATAATGAGCTCCGGAATTTTATCCAAGAGTAATTGACTTGAAAATAAAAATTCTAAAGCAAAGAGAAAATAATATTTTAGAAAAAAAATTCTATAAGTGAGCAATAATACAATACGCCACTTATCCATATGTGAACATATTTAGTTCCTTTTGTTCACCTTCTATATGTTTCTATGTAATTAAAAACTTATTGAACTAGTAATGTGAATTGATAGATTTTAATCAATTCATGAAATTTATTAAAAATATATACCACTTAACAATTTGAGATTTACTTTTAAATTATTCTCTCAAGGCAAAGTATCAAATTTTATTCTCTTATAAACAACATTGGTCTTTATTGCTATTTGATAAAATTCTCTTTAGTTGCATTTCTACTTCCATGAAACACAATTAATATTTAAATGTTTTATATGTTTCTCTTATTTTTTTTAACCTCTTTATGCTCTCTAATACACATGGTTAAAATAAGTGATTAACCATATATTTTTATGTGTATTATAAAAGGTTCATATGGCTAAGAAATTCTTTATAAAAGAATCAAGAATGAAATGCTACAAAAATAAGTCAATCTCAATTTAATCGGACTTAAACTGATGATGATAGAAAAATTCTCATTTTTTTTCCAAAAATGAGTTAAAACACACTTCAATACTTAAGTGTCACAAAAGAAAGCCTTCTAAGAATGTTAGTTAAAACTTGCAACAATTTCTTTATGACTTTCATGTCAAATTTAACTAAAAAATAATTAGGATCTGAACCCTGCTTTATGTGAATATGAGACTGGATGAACAAAATATTAAATTGCTCATAATTCTTATATTCAACTTCTATATTAGCAAATATAACAAAATGCTAATTTAAAACTTGCACCCAAAATAAAAGAGAATGAATTTAAAAGTCACGCTAATAAGAACCATACAATCAGTGGAATCAAATAATGAATATAAATTATCAACGAAAAATCATAACATAGGAAAGCTATAAAGTTTCTACCTTGATTTTGAATCAACCTTATGTTAATTCAAATAATAATTTCAAACTTTTGTGTAGGCAAAGGTTGCAAAACATGCATAGGATTTACTTTGTTAATCATAAGACTAGTAATCTAAGACAATAAATTGAAAAAATAATTTGTACATGTGGGCATAGAAATATTTCTTAATTCACTGTCTAATTTACTATTTTATGTTAATTAATCTCACCAAAATAAGTACCTCGTTGTGGGGCCAGATAACTATCTTAGTGATTTAATTGCACCTTAATCTGGATGCATTTTTTTATTTCTTTAACCACTCAACAATATGTGAAAAGGAAATAAAATTTCCCTCAACCACCAATATATTTAATATGCTGTGTTTACTCTTAAGTATATGACGTTATAAGGAAATTTATTAAAAATGTCAATTATTCAATATGTTGACTAAAAACGATAATTTCAATCACCAACCTATATGTAAATCTTTTCACATCAAATATTTGAGATGCTGTGACTACTCTCAAATATATGATGTGAAAAGAAAATTCTCAATATGGCATTTAGTAATTTTTGAATACTCAAAAATCACATGTTGACTAAAATTCATTGAATTTTCTTTAATGTAATCACTTAACTTTATATGATCAAAGTTCTTCACACTCGATATTTGAAATGCTATGGTTGTTCCTAAATACAGATGTAAAAAACTTTCTAATAGAAATTCGTAGTCAACTTATTGACTAAAAGTCTTTGACTTCAATTATTTTGTCATATGTGATTAAAATTTTTCTATACATCAAATATCTAAAATGCGGTGACTACTCACAGATACATCCTGTGTTAGAGTTTATAAGGACATCAAAATAGTCAAACAATCTATATGTTAACAAAAGAATTTCTTAATTTTCTCTTTTCATTCATCTTAATCATCGATCTTAATGTGATTAAAATACTTTATGCATCAAACAATTGAGATGCAAGAAAAAACTCTATAAAGGAAATTTTTTAAAGTTCAAATATAGTCAGTAACTAATGTTGAAACTAAATATTTAAATCATAATATGAAAGAAGTGACTCCAATTGTAGTGTGCAAATACACTACATGATCTCATATAACAACTTGAATATAGAGACATAAGAAATTATACATTAAAATAAATCAATGATTATAAGAAAAGTGCCTCGAAGGTTGTGAATAGGCTCATATTATGATTTTAAAATATTAGAATCATGTGGTTTAATAATTAAAACCATGCCAATTTTGATTCTAATAAGAATTAGAAAATTTAATAGTCGTATAAAGCCATTGTGGCGGACCGGTATTTCCTAAGGGTGAACCCTAGGGTCCACTGGCCGCTTGCCTAATTCTCGTCAGGATTCACTCAGTCACTTTAAATTTCCTTAATAGAAATAAAATGGCAACCTACTTACATTCAATCTTAAAATACACACGTTTCAGGTAAACTACCGAAAATTACAAACCAAAAGGAATGTACAGTCATCAATACACTAAGTATCCAAACTTGTCCAGTACTGTATGTTTATCCCAAAAGATGTAAAAGGAGTGGTTAACCTCGAGTCTGCTGTCCAAACTAGAGTCCAAAATCTTGGGAAGGAAAAATTTTAAAAGGGTGAGATTACGCCCAATGAGAGCCCCTAAGTACGAAATCAGTCAAAACACATTTATTTTGGAACTTTCCAAATATAACAAGTTTTCGCAAATATCAGTTTCTATACGTTGCAATTTGCACAATATCACTTATCATATTTAGCAATTTTCACATATAGCAGAAACAGTAACTATAGCAATAAAAGGATACATTTCTCAGTATAGAGTGGCAGCTGCCTTGACACCATCTCTTATCACCATTCCTCTTTCACCCAATTTCGAGCCCGATAATCTCAATCATTCAGTAGGCGGTAATACTCTAAAGTAAACCTTAAACATTCCCCAAGGTCTATCGATTTATCCGACCAAACCCGTTATCGGTTCGGAATAAGCCGACTCGCCAATGGAGTTCGGGATTCCGAAACAGTATGGCCAGTTGTGGTGAAGTACACAACGGTGTCAATCAATCATGTACAAGTAATAGCAATATATAAATCGTATATTACCTGGGGTTGGGTGCGCTAAAATACACACTTGGTCCCTGATTTGAAAATGTTTTGCAAGTTTAGCACATGTTGCACATAGCAGGCAGACAAGTAGCAACCAATAATGAATCAATTAAACAAATTGGAACTCTCATCTCCGTGAAGCTAAAGTTGTGTCACGAATCTGATAGGTTTCTCGGTCACACCGTTTGGTTCTGAGATTATATAGAGATTTAGTTATTTGTTGTATTTACTTTTCTAAGTATTCTAAAGGAAATGGTAAATTTCATCCAAAAGTCAATTAGTGGTAGTTTTCTCTAAACCAGTTGATTTGTAAGAAAGTAGTATTATTTATGTAATATTAAATTCTGTTTTCCGACCATTTATTGACACCAGTGGATCAGTAGGTGGTTTTGTTTATTGTTACCGGGTAGTAACTACCGGTTAAACGATTGGGTATTGGTTAACGGTCATTTATCAGCGGTTGCCGGCTACAGCTAGCAGGTATCGGTCAGCGGACATCGACCGTCAGTTAACGGTCAGGGTCACTGGTTACCGACTAACGGCATTGGTTACCTGCTGATGACGAATGACCACGGTCAAGGTTGCCTATTGGGTGATGGTTGGCATTAACGGTCATTTATTGGTTGTTAGGCGAAACGGTCACCGCTACTGGTTGGCAAAGCCTATGGTCGACGGTCCATTAAAGGCCCACGGTGAATGGTTAACTAATGACCAACGGCCGGTTACTGGTCGGGTGACGGTCGTGTGACGATTACGTACGGGTGACAGCTAACGATTAGTGTCGACCAACGGTTGAGTGTGACTAACGATCAGGAACGACTAACGGTCAGGAACGACTAATGGTCAGGACCGACTAACGGTTAGGCTCCAACTAGTGACTGGATGCCAACATGCCGGTGGGTCCCATTTCCAGGTTGGGTGTCGTCCAACGGTTGGTACCGATCATGGGCTGAACGCTAGTTAACAGTCGTGTGCCAACTAAAGGCTGGGTAATGCCTAACGGTCAGGTGCCGGTTGATGGCTAGGTGATGCCTAACAGTCGGGTGCCGACTAGTCCTGTATTGGTTTCATTCTACCATTTTGGATGCCCTTTAGGTTTAACTCTACCCCCGTGCCTTCACCTAATTTCGTGTGTACTCACGCCCGTTGGTTACAAACTCGGAACGGTTGTCAACCTAGTTAATGAAAATGGCTAGGTTTGGCTTGGCCTGGTCAAGAGCTTCCTTGTCTTTTGTCCGTCATTTAGTCAAAATGCACTTGGTCTTCTACTACTAAATCTCTACCCGTTCTTACGTTGAATTTACAAGCCTATTTTCTAAGATTTTAACATCGATTAATAGTCAATTTTCAGCGACAAACTAAGCTACACGCACGACCAGCTCTTAGACATTTTTCCAGCAATGGTCGTGCAATTTTCTAGCCAACACTTATGCAATTTCTTGGGAGCAAATTAACCGGTTTCGGACTAGCATAAAAGCACAATAACGTTAGCAACTAGCAAGCAGTTTCATAGCAATTTTTCTGGTCATAAAATCAACTACAATCAAGCTCGCTCATGCGGGTATCAACCAGAAAATTTTCTAGCAATTCTCTGCTTACTATAGCAGCTGTTTAGGTGAAATTTTCACCACAAAAATATAGTTTTTCATTCTCAAATTGCTCACATATCAACAGGATAGTTTTATATCAAGAAACATAGCTCAATTTAGCAAAGTTCCTAGCTGAAATCATCATGAAAAGATCATGCGTCAAAGCTGGAAATTCATCAAGCAAACATGGTTGTATGGCAGAAAATTTCAGCTTGAATTCACCACCAAATTACCAACTTTAAACACACGTTTAAAGCTTAAGAAGGATAGTAAGAGCCTTATACCTCCTCAAGAAGTGCTGAAAGTTTCACAAAATTGCAACCAAAACAGAATGAATTTCAAGCTTTCTTCTTGGCCCTGTAAAACTGACAAGAAGTAGTAGTAACTCTTGATAGTGGTGGTGGTGGTGGTGGTGGTGGTGGTGGTGGTGGTAGTAGTAGTAGTTAAATTGTTCTTGTGTTGCTCTTGGTTGTAGTAGTAGTAGTAGTTAGAAGCAAATTGCAATTGTATCAAGAAACAAGCTTATATAAAGCTTTGAGGAGTTTAAGACGAGTTGGTAAGATTTTGCCAACTAAATGCTGGACATGTGGCAGTGATGCCACCTCATGCTTTAATTACAAGACATGTGGCCAAGTTTGCCACCACTTGCTTAATGGTTGCTGGACACGTGGCAAGGCTGCCATGTGTCAGGTTTTCATGTGCAAAATTGGCAAAAGTGTTTGCCATGTCATGCTTCTATTTATAGTAAATTGGCATGATACAAAATTATCTCAAAATTCATCCCCAATTTTAGGGTAAACTTTTATTTGATACCCCAAATATTTTCTAGGTTTGCTTAAATATAATTGACAAGTGCAAATTTTTGAGAAAATCAGCTTGCTCGACTTTCAAGTAAAACCACATATACATAAGCAAAATAGGGCAAAGCATCACTTTGTAAAATAATGAATCGAGAATGAATAAGGGATCGTCTGGGCTTTTACACCCTCTCCTCCTTAAAATAAATTTCGTTCTCAAAATTTTCTCACCTCTAGTTTTGAAGTTCTGGATATTTCTTTATCATTTCTTTTTTTAACTCCCAGGTGACCTCTTTGGAATCATGATGTTTCCATAAGACCTTTACCAAGGGACTTTGCTTATTCCTCAAGATCTTTACTTTTTGGTCTAGAATCTGCAAAGCTTGCTCTTGATAGGTTAAGGACTCATCTAAGTCAATTTTCACAACCGGTATCACATGTGATGGATCCTTACGATATTTCCTTAACCAACATACATGGAACACATTATGGATTCTGGCCAGTTTAGTTGGCAGTTCCAGTCGATAGGCTACTTTTCCTATTCTCTGGATAATTTTGAAGGGACATATATATCTTGGTTTGAGCTTCTCCCAAAATTTCCTTTTTTAATTCATCATCATTCGGTACTACCACTCGGTCTTCGTATCTTAGAATTCCATCATTTCCTATATTAAAATGAGGTAACTTCCCTTCTCTCATCTTATTTATCCGTTTTTGTATGATAGGATTTTTTCCTTGTACTCCTTTAATATGGTCTACTAAGGAAGAACTAATGGCAATATTTCCAAAAATCACCTTCTGCCATTCAAGTTGCGAATTCCACCTACTTACTTCTTCTAATAGGTTCAATTCTTTCCGAGATGGTATTTTATGATACAATCATAGTCTTCTAGAAATTCCATCCATCTCCATTGCCTTAGGTTAACTCCTTTTGGGAAAATAAATATTTGAGACTCTTATGATCCGTATATATTTCAAACACTACTCTGTATAAATAATGCCTCTACTTCTTCAAGGCAAACACTTTGGCTGCCAGTTCCAGGTCATGAGTAGGGTAATTCTGTTCATGAGGTTTTAACTTCCTTAAAACATATGCCACTACTTTGCCATCCTACATTAATACACACCCTAATCCTTCATTAGACGCATCTGTGTATACTGTAAAACTATTCTTTTCATTTGGTAAAACTAAAACAGGGGCCATAGTCTGTCCTTAAGTTCCTGAAAGCGTCTTTTACACCTAATGTCTTTTCTTGGTCAAATTAGTCAAGGGACCTGCAATTTTTGAAAAATCTCTAATGAATCTCCTGTAATATCCTACCAATCCCAGAAAACTATGAATCTCAGTTGGATTTTCCGGCTATTTCCATTCAATAACAGATTTAACTTTGACCGGGTCCACCGTAATACCTTTCTAAGAAATCACATAGCCCCAAAAAGGATATTTCATCTGACCAAAATTCACACTTACTGAATTTAATACAATTTGTGCCCCTTCAAAGTCTGTAAAACTACTCTCAAATGTCGGTCATGATCTTCTTTGGATTTAGAGTAAATTAAAATATTATCTATGAATATCACCACAAATTGATCTAGATATGATTTAAACACCCGATGCATCAGGTCCATGAATGCTGTCGGGGCATTAGTTAATCCAAATGGCATAACCAAAAATTCATAATGCCCATATCTAGATTTATAGGCAATCTTTGGGACGTCTTCTTTTCTGACTCTCAACTGATAATATCCCTACCTGAGATCTATTTTAGAAAATACTACCACTCCGTGCAATTGGTCGAATAATTTATCAATATGGGGCAATGGGTATTTATTCTTAATGGTGACATTATTCAACCCTCGGTAGTAGATACATATTCTTAAACTCTCATATTTCTTTTTAACAAATAATATCAGGGCTCCCCAAGGAAACTCACTTGATTACAAGAAATATTGATCCAATAGATCTTGTATCTATATTCTTAGCTCTTTAAATTCTGCATGCGCCATCCGATAAGGAGTTTTAGAAATAGGCACTGCCCCTAGAGTGAGTTCAATCTTAAATTCTACATCCTTTTCTGGAGATAAAGATGTTAATTTCTCGGGAAATACTTCCGAATATTCCTTTACCACAGGTATATTTTCCAACTTGACCTTATCTTCTTGGGGATTTATTAAGAAAGCCAAATATCCTCGAGCTCCCTTAGTAGTTTTCTGCCCTTATATCCTGAGATAAGAATGAAAGAAACCGAATTCCTTTTCATGCCAAGTCTTAAGAAAACTTCCCCTGGAACATGAAACTTGACTACTTTGGTTCTACAGTCCAGTTGTGCATGATAATGAGTTAGACTGTCCATTCCCAAAATAATATCATATCGCTTAATAGATAGGGTAATAAGATCAACTAGCAACTTCTTCTCTCCTACCCAAATAACACAATTCCTATACACTACATTAGTGATCAAACTATGATTGCCTGTAGGAGTTTGTATTTCTAGATCATATGATAATGTGTTAGGTTTTACATCTAAACCAAGCATAAAATCTCAAGACACAAATGAATGGCTAACACCAGGGTCAATTAACAATTTAGCCAGTCGATAAAAAAGAGAAATGGTACCTTCGATCACATCTGATGGTTTAGGCACCACATGCTGGTCGATGGCATAGACTCTGCTGGGCATTTTGGGCCTATTCCCTTGATCAGTTGCTTGCCTAGTGTTTGGTCTGTTGGAAGGCTGAACTGTGGAGCCCAAGTTCTGATTGTTGGGACAATTATTGATGGCATGCTCTATACTTCCACACACTAGACACTTCTCGATTTTTCTCCAACAATTATTTTCAGTGTGGTTGGTCTTACCACAGAATCCACAAATCTACTGAGATGTTATATTTTGCCTAGATTGAAATGAGTTGCCTTTCTATCCTTTCCCAGGTTGAATTCCTCTCGAAATTCCTCCGAATCCACTCTAAATTCTTCCACCGCCAACTCCTCTTCTGGTTTTAAAAGGTGGTTGATTTACCCCCAGATCTCCTTAGGTTACTATCATTGGGAACCACCCGTTTCTTAGCTTGAAAAGCTCTCACTTGGGCTTTTGTACTTTCTACGTGCTGAGCTTTTTCTAAAGCATCAGAAAAGATGGTCATTTGGGCCGTTGCTAGAACTTCTTGTATTTCTAAATTCAGGTCCTGGACAAAGCGCCTAACCCGTCGAAGCTCCGTCATCACTATCTTAGGGACAAACCTTGACAATCAGGTGAATTGAACCTTGTATTCCTCTACACTAATTGTCCATTGGCATAATCTTATAAATTCTTCTTCTCTCTTCTCTTAAACTAAAGGAGGAAGGTATTTTTCATTAAATTCCTTAGTAAACTTAGCCCATGTCCATTGGGTTCCATCTTTATTCTATTTCTCCTTAATAATTCTCCACCATGCCATAACTACTCCTTCAAATTCAAACATGGCAAAGGTTACCTACCTTTCCTTTGGGTAATTTTAAACTTCAAAAATATTGACAATATTTTCTAACCATTGTTCAGCTATTTTTGGGATAGGTTTCCCCACAAATTTGGAAGGTGAAAATTTTTGGAATTTCTCTAGAGTTCGATCTTCTCCTATTTCTGGCCCTCATTGACCTATTCGAGGTTCTACCCCTTATTGATTTGTGACATGTTTTAACAGATCAGTCATCCTAGTTAAAGTTTCTGTTATAGGATCTCTAATTGGTTCATTTTGTTCTTGACTCTATTGTGCGGCAGACGTTTCACCCTCTTTTTAGGTATGTGAGTGTCTATGACTTCTTGTTCTTCGTCTATCTCTTCCTTCCATTCTCAGTCTATTTATATAAGTGCATAGGTAGGTATTAGAATATTTGGTAAATATTTGTTTATACAACACTATTTATCCAACAAGTACTTTTATTTAAGTAGACATTACATGTTTTTACATAGTCACACCATAGGTCCAAAATCAACATAGCAGTCATTATACACATCAGTTATTCACAACAAAACAAAACAAAACACATAGTTGGAACATCACTGGGCACTAGCGGTACTAATCTAGTGTAAACTAGGAGATCTGATGTTCTTCGAGGGATCAGTCTCGGGGCTATAGCCTTCCCCTTCCGGGTTTCCTGGTTGAGTATTCCCTGCAGCCGCATTGGTTTGGACTGCTGCCTAACACTTGAATTCTCTATGTCTCAATCATCCAGTTGTACACTCACTACTTCCTCCATCAGCATTTCGCAATCAGCGAGGATGCTCTCGATCTAATCTCTTACAAAACCTATTATTCGAGCATGACAGTGAGATACCTCTTCTAGTTCACTAATCCTAGCTCGTTGGGTCCTTATGATATTCCTTAATTCTGCAAGTTCATTGTTGACCCTTTGAAGATTATTTGCTAGAGTCCTCCCTTCCTTGACTACCGCTAAAACCACATGATTGGGTATGCGTAATCCCTTAAGCAAACGCATCACCTAGTTTAGCTGGCTAGATTCCAATGATATACTGGGCCTCCTGCCCCATCCTGGTATCATACCATCGGCAAGGGCCTACTAGGCGGGGCATTGCTGCCATTTGCGCCGTTACCTTCCATAAGCTACAATAATAATCAAACTTAAATAAGTTCACATGTTCTTAATAACCATAATCGATACGGATAACTATTTTCCAACAACTTTATTAAATTTAGCATCCTCAAATTTGCAAAGGCCAATATTTAAACCTAGACTCTGATACCACCTATAGTGGACTGGTATTTCCTAAGGGCGAATCCTAAGGTCCACTGGCCGCCTGTCTAACTCTCTCTAGGGCTCACTCAGTCACTTTAAATTTCTTTAATAGAAATAAAATGACGACCTACTTACATTCAATCTTAAAATACACACGTTTCAGGTAAACTACTGAAAATTACAAACCAAAAGGAATGTACAATCATCAATACACTACGTATCCAAACTTGTCCAGTACTGGTATGTTTATCCCAAAAGATGTACATTTAAAGGAGTGGTTAACCTTGAGTTTGCTGTCCAAACTAGAGTCTGAAATCCTGAGAAGGAAAATTTTAAAAAGGGTAAGCTTACACCCAGTGAGAGCCCTTAAGTACAAAATCAGTCAAAACACATTTATTTTAAAACTTTCCAAATATAGCAAGTTTTCGCAAATATCAGTTTCCATATGTTGCAATTCGCACCTAGGGCAATTTGCACAATATCACTTACCACATTTAGCAATTTTCACATATAGCAGAAAACAGTAACCGTAGCAATAAAAGAATACATTTCTCAGTATAGAGTAACAGCTGCCTTGACACCGTCTTTTATCGCCATTCCCCTTTCACCTAATTTCGGGTTCAATAATCTCAATCATTCTATAGACAGTAATACTCTAAAACAAATATTAAACATTTCCCAAAGTCTGTCGATTTATCCGACCAAACCCGTTGCCGGCTCGGAATAAGTCGACTCGCTAATGGAGTTTGGGATCCCAAAATAGCGTGGTCAATTGTGGTGAAATACACAATGGCGTCAATTAATCATGCACAAGTAATAGCAATATATAAATCATATATTATCTGGGGTCGGGTGCGATAAAGTACACACTCGACCCCTGATTTAAAAATATTTTACAAAATTAGCACATATTACACATAGTAGGTAGACAAGTAGCAACCAATAATGAATCAATTAAACAAGTTGGAACTCTCACCTCTGTGAAGCTAAAGTTGTGTCTCAAATCTGTTAGGTTTCTCGATCTCACCGTTGGGTCCTGAGATTATACAGAGATTTAGTTATTTTGTTGTATTTGCTGTTCTAAGTATTCTAAAGGAAATGGTAAATTTCATCCAAAAATCAATTAGTGATGGTTTTCTCTAAACTAGCTGATTTGTAAGAAAATAGTGTTATTTATCTAATTTTATTAAATTTTATTAATTATAATCAATTTTGACCGAAGGTAGTATTTTATGTTTTCTGACCATTTATTAACACCAGTGGGTCAGTAGGTGGTTTCGTTTATTGTTACTAGTTAATAACAAACAGATAATAGTTAGGTATTGATTACCGGTCATTTATCAGTGGCTGCCGGCTACGGCTAGCGGGTATCGGTCAGCGGACATCGACTATCGGTTAATGGTCAGGGTCACAGGTTACCGACTAACAGCATTGGTTATCGGCTGATGACGGATGACCATGGTCAAGGTTGCCTATCGGGTGATGGCTGATGTTAACAGTCGTTTATTGGTTATTGGGCGGAACGGTCACCGCTACTGGTTGGCAAAGGTTATGGTCAACGATCCATTAACAGCCCACAGCGAATGATTGACTAATGGCCGATGGCCGATTACTGGTCGGATGACAGTTGTGTGATGACTACGTGTGGGTGACAGCTAACGGTTGGTGTCGACCAATGGTTGAGTGTGACTAACGATCAGGAATGACTAATGGTCAAGACAGACTAACGGTTAGGCGCCGACAAGCGACCGGGTGCCAACATGCCGGTAGATGCCGTTTCTAGGTCGAATGTCATCTAATGGTTGGTATCGATCAATGGCCGGATGCTGGCTAACGGTCGTGTGCCGACTAAGGATTGGGTAGTCTAAAAGTTGGGTGCCGGTTGACGACTAGGTGATGCCTAACGGTCGAGTGCCGACTAGTCCTGTGTTGGTTTCATTCTACCGTTTTGGATGCCGTTTAAGCTTAATTCTACCCCCATGCCTTCACCTAATTTCGTGTGTACTCACGCCCATTGGTTACAAATTCAGAACGGTCATCAACCTAGTTAATGAAAACGGCTAAGTTTGGCTTGGCCTGGCCGGAAGCTTTCCTCGTCTTTTGTCCGTCGTTTAGTCAAAATTCACTTGGCCTTCTACTACTAAACCTCTACCCATTCTTACGTTGAATCTAAAGGCTTGTTTTCTAATATTTTAACATCAATTAAGGGTCAATTTTCAACGACAAACTAAGCTACATGTATGACAAGCTCTTAGACGTTTTTCCAGCAAGGGTCGTGCAATTTTCTAGCCAACACTTATGCAATTTCTTGGGAGCAAATTAACCGATTTCAAACTAGCATAAAAGCACAACAACATTAGCAACTAGCAAGCAGTTTCATAGCAATTTTTCTGGATATCAAATCAACTACAATCAAGTTCGCACATGCAAGTATCAACCAAAAAATTTTCTAGCAATTCTCGGCTTACTATAGCAGCCATTTAGGTGAAATTTTCACCACAAAAACACAGTTTTTAATTCTCAAATTGCTCACATATCAAGAGGATAGTTTTATATCAAGAAACATAGCTCAATACAAAAAAAAAAATCCTAGCTGAAATCATCATAAAAAGATCATGCATCGAAATTGGAAATTCATCAAGCAAACATGGTTATAGGGCAGAAAATTTCAGATTGAATTCGCCACCAAATTCCCAACTTTAAACACACAATTAAAGATTAAGTTAAGGAGGATAGTAAGAGCCTTATACCTCCTCAAGAAGTGCTGAAAGTTTCACAAAATTGCAGTCAAAACGAAATCAATTTCAAGCTTTCTTCTCGGCCCGGTAAAGCTAGCAAGAAGTAGTAGTAACTCTCGGTGGTGGTGATGGTAGTAGTAGTAGTTAAATTGTTCTTGTGTTGCTCTCGGTTGTAGTAGTAGTACTAGTTAGAAGCAAATTGCAATTGCATCAAGAAACAAGCTTATATGAAGCTTTGAGGAGTTCAAGGCAAGTTGGCAAGATTTTGCCAACTAGATGCTTCAATTGTGGACATGTGATAGTAATGCCACCTCATGCTTTAATTACAAGACATGTGGCCAAGTTTGCCACCACTTGCTTATTGGTTGCTGGACACGTGGCAAGGTTGCCACGTGTCAGGTTTTCATGTGCCAAATTGGCAAAAGTGTTTGCCACGTCATGCTTCTATTTATAGTAAATTGGTATGATACAAAATTATCTCAAAATTCGTCCCCACTTTTAGGGTAAACTTTTATTTGATACCTTAAATAATTTCTAGATTTGCTTCAATATAATTGACAAGCGCAAATTTTTGAGAAAATCAACTTGCTCGACTTTCAAGTGAAACCGCATATACATAAGCAAAATAGAGCAAAGCATCACTTTATAAAATAATGAGCCGAGAAGGAATAAGGAATTGTCTGAACTTTTACAGCCATAAACATTAATAATAAAATGATAGTATATCAAATGCCACATGGAGCTATACATATCTTGATGTTCCAACTTAATAAAGTAATGGTCACAAAGATTCTTTACATGAATCTTAGTATTCATTAAGGAATGTATTGTGACCATACTAAAGAATCAATATATGGTATGACTCATGATAACATAAATTTTAAAAAAAATATTAGTTTTGAACCACACTATTCAAATACCATTAGAATTATCATAAAACTTGTGTATATGATTAACCATTAATTCTCAATTATTATGATAATAGAACCGTATATCTCTTAACAAAGTAAATTTGAGCCGTTTTAATATTATACGAATCTATGCAACCTTTATAAGACAATCAATAGACCTTGAAGTTATGGACTAACAATATGGTTAGAAGGTGGCTCTGATAAGCTAAAATGTACATTTAAATGTACAATGCAGAGGAAAACTAAACAAATTTATGTCTAACTATTGTTGTGAAGTACCAAATATATCCCATGTGTCTTCTTATCTCTTTGCCTTCTTCTTGTCTAGTCCAATAAAAGAAAAATATGTAGAGAAGAATTCAGAGTAAGGAACTTCTAACCTATACTAACCAGAGAGACTACATTGTAGATGGAGTACCATAAGCATTTTTATAGACTAGGTTAGGGACCCTTACTAGCAAATATAAAAAATCCCTAGAGTTTTCTTCCATCAAGGGAATTTTACCATTAATGATAACTGTAAATAATATACCTGACTAATTGATTGATCTGATTGAATATTTGATATCAATCAATCATCATTAATAGGAGATACTAATCAATCATTAACAAAATATCAATCAATTAATTAGGATATTAATCACTCGTGTGGGTTATAATAGCCTCTAGAAAAGGTAAGTCTTACACAACCTTCTTCTATGTATCTTTCATTTTCATTTTTCTTTTTCCTTTTGTCTACCCTTAATTAGGAATTATTTGCAAAATCCTTAAGATTGATTGTGGTCAATTTTTTTTTCTTCTTTAGGTGAGATATATCATGGTTATCATAGTTTATTTTGCAAGCATACTTTATTTAGTTACAGTGATCTCCACTTACTGAAGAAACAGAAATGGATTCAACTTGGTTAAGCATTAAAACCTTGCATTTTTCACATTTTATTATGTAGTGCGGTTTACCTCTAGTAATTGACACACAACTACCAATTGGGTACTTAAATAATTG
Organism: Gardenia jasminoides; assembly: GCA_013103745.1. Lineage (NCBI taxonomy): Eukaryota > Viridiplantae > Streptophyta > Magnoliopsida > Gentianales > Rubiaceae > Gardenia > Gardenia jasminoides. The sequence goes on along the minus strand of CM023096.1, from coordinate 865,828 downwards.
TTTTTAAAATTTTTTATTTTATTTGAAACTAAAAGAATATTTATTGTAGGAAAAATATAAACCAAGCGTTAGTTTGTTTTCTGGGCCACGTAGGATTAGTTTCCTTCTATTACTAGTATTAGTAGTTGTTTTGGTTTCGGGTTCCATGTGCACATATATATAAGCTGCTGTTTTAGGTTGTATGTGTGAGTTGTCTAGCCTGCAGTTTTGTATGTCCATAAGAAGCCTCTGCTAGTTTTCTCTTTTGTATTGGAGCATCCTCCATTAAACGATATAAACTTTTCTTTTGCCTCTTGATTCATCTTTGTGAGTTTTTCCTATGGGTTTATACTTGATATTATTTTGGATCCTATAGAGTGGTGTCAGAGCTACGATAAATTGAGTTATGGCAAACCCTAACTCCAATATTGTTTGTGCTGTTCAAAAATTGAAAACAAGGGCAGAGTTCAATTTTTGACAGAAACAGATGAAAACACATATTCAGGCATGTAGATTGCATAGGTATGTTGAAACCCCACTTGCTTAGGATGCCAGTGAAGAGGAAAAGGCAAGAGATAGTTTGGCGTTGTCACAAATTCATCAGGCAGTTGATATGTCAATTTTTGAAAAAATTTCTATGGCTGACACGGCAAAGGAGGTTTGGGATATTTTGGAGAAAACGTATAAAGGCATTGACAGAGTTCAACAGAATAATTTGATGATGTTGAAGAGGAAGTTTGAACTTATGACGATGGAGAAGTCAGAATCTATTGAATCTTATTTTTCTCGTTTGTCAGATATTAAAAACGAGATGGCACTCAATCAGTATCAACTTTCTGCCAAAGCATTTGTTGAGAAAGTCCTTTATACTCTACCCATGAAATTTGATCATGTGGTAACTGTGATCCAGAAGACGAAAAATTTGGATAATTTGAGTATTGAAGAGTTGCATGGATCATTAATTCTACATGAGCAGAGAATTAATGAGAAATTGGATGACACCCCGGAGAAGGATACAGTTGACAAGGCGTTGCAGACACAGTTAAATTTGAGAGGCAATAATGAAGTTAGAGAGTAAGGTGAATCCAGTCAGAGGAATAGAGGGAGTTACAACAACAAAGGTGGTCGTGGCTACAACAATAGAGGCAGAGGAGGTGCATCAAATCCTGGACGCGGTAGAGGCAATAATTTTAATTTTAGAGGTGGTCCTGATAGAGGTAGAGGTGGTAATTTTAGAAGAGAAAATAATTTTCAAAATAATTTTGGTTAGAGAATTATTTGCTATAATTGTGAAAAATCTGGTCATAGACAGTTTAAATGTAGATCTAGAGAAAATGCAAATAGAAATTTTCAAGCTAATGTTGCTGACAATCAGCTTCAAGATAATAGTCAAAAATCTGAGACTTTATTATTGGCCTGTAATGCAGTTGATACGATTGATAAAAATAAATGGTACTTGGATACAGGGTGTAATAATCACATGTCTGGCAAGAAAGAATTATTTGTGAAACTTGATGAATCTGTCCATGGTGAAGTTAAGTTTGGAAATAACACTGTTTTACCAGTGCATGGCAAGGAAAAAATCCCCATTAGCCTGAAAAATGTGTCTACTAATTTTATTTCTGATATTTTCTATGTTCCTGGATTGCATCATAATTTGTTGAGTATGGGCCAGTTGTCTGAGAAAAAATATGACATTCATATCAGGGATGGTGCTTGCACTATTTTTGATAAAAATATTGGAATGATTGCAAAGGTGCCAATGACTTCAAATCGCTTATTTTCGTTGAATTTGGATGCTGGAAATTTTTCTTGTCTGAATACAGTAATAGATGATAGTAATTGGTTGTGGCATATGCGATTTGGTCATTTAAATTTTGACAATTTGAATTTTTTGGCTTGTAAAAGAATGATTGGTGGGTTGTCTGATATCAGAAAATCTGACAAAGTATGTGACATGTGTGTCTTAGGAAAGTAACACAGGGATGCTTTTCAACAGGTAAATCTTGGAGGGTCAAAAGACCTTTGGAAATTATTCATTCTGATTTATGCACTATGGAGGTTCCTTCTAATGGTGACTGTAGGTATTTTATTACCTTTATTGATGATTTTAGTCGAAAAGCTTGGGTTTATTTTTTGAAGCAAAAATCTGATGCTTGTGACACTTTTAAGATTTTTAAGAATTTTGTTGAGAAACAAAGTGGCTGTCAGATTAAAATTTTGAGAATAGATAGGAGTCAGGAATATTTGGTGTACGATGATTTTCTTGAAAAAATGGTAATTTGCAGCAGTTGACTGTCAGATATATTCCTCAGCAAAATGGAGTAGCAGAGAGAAAGAATAGGACAATAATGGACATGGTGAGATATATGTTGAAATTTAAAAATATGCCAAAATTCTTTTGTGTAGAGGCAGTTTCCTGTGCAATTTATTTGTTGAACAGGTGTCCTACTAGAAGTCTTCCTGGTAAAACCTCTGAAGAAGTTTGGAGTGGTAAAAAACCGTTTGTTGGCCATCTCAAAGTATTTGGGTGTATTGCTTATTCTCATGTTCCTAATCAGTTGAGAAAGAAATTTGATGATAAAGGGGAGAAGTGTCTTTTTATTGGCTACAATGAAGTTTTTCGGGCATACAGATTGTATAATCCTGTGACGCAGAAGGTGATAGTAAGTAGAGATGTGACATTTGATGAAAGAGGAGTTTGAGATTGGTCTACTAAAAATCCCAAAACAGATGAAGTGATTCTAAATTATCAAGAAGATGAGCCTAATGATGATATTCAGCCATCACCAATTGCTCAGAGTCCACAAGCTGACTTAACCGGACGTCCACAACGTCAACGGCATATGCCAGCTTGTTTGCAGAATTATGTAATTACTCCTGATGATGTTCCTTCTAATGAAGATATTATTAATTTTACTTTGTTTGCAGATTGTGATCTAGTGGTGTATGAGGAGGCAGCCCATGATGATCGTTGGGTGAAAGCAATGGATGAAGAAATTCATGCCATTGAGAAAAATGACACATGGGAGCTTACTTCTCTTCCAATTGGTAAAAAAGTAATTGGAGTGAAGTGGGTCTACAAGACGAAATGTAAGCCAAATGGAGAAGTTGATAGATACAAGGCGAGATTAGTGGTGAAGGGATATAGGCAGAAACCCGGGGTTGACTATTTTGAGGTATTTGCACCTGTTACCAGACTTGATACAGTCCGAATGATAATTTCTCCAGCTGCCTAAAATAATTGGAGAATTTATCAAATGGATGTCAAGTCAACTTTCCTGAATGGCGTTCTCAATGAGGAAGTATACGTGGAGCAACTTGCAGGATATGTCAGAAGAGATCAGAAAAATAAGGTGTACAGATTGAAGATACCGAGGGCATGGTATACAAGAATCGATTCTTATTTTTTGGCTCGTGATTTTCAGAGGTGTCCATATGAGCACACGTTATATATTAAATTTTCTGCCCGTGGTGACATTCTTATTGTGTATTTGTATGTAGATGATTTAATTTTTACAGGAAATAATTCAGATATGGTTGTAGAGTTCAGGGAGGCTATGACTCAGCAATTTGAGATGACAGATTTGGGTCTCACGTCATATTTCCTGGGAATTGAAGTTTTTCAATCTGACCGTGGGATTTTTATATCTTAAAAGAAGTATGCAGGAGATATTTTAAAGAAATTCAAGATGGATGCAACAAAGCCAATTATGACACCAATTGAAGAAAAATTGAAGTTGACCAAGGAAAGTGGTGGTGGTTATGTGAATCCCACCTATTTCAAGAGTTTGGTAGGAAGTTTGAGATATTTGACGTCTACAAGGCTAGATATCAATTTTGTTGTTGGTTTGATTAGCAGATTTATGGAAAATCCACGTCAGTCGCATTTGCAAGCAGCTAAGAGAATTTTGAGGTACGTTGGAGGTACTCAAAGTGATGGTATTTTCTATTCAGGTAATGATCTAGTTAAACTTTTTGGCTACACAGACAGTGATTGGGCTGGTGATACAGTTGAGAGGAAGAGTACTTCAGGATATGCCTTTTTCATTGGTTCAGGAGTGTTTTCCTGGAGTTCAAAAAAGCAGCAAATGATAGCTTTTCTATGACAAAGGCGGAGTATATTGCAGCAGCTAATAGTGCAACTCAAACTTTATGGTTGCATCGCATACTTGGTGTCCTGCAACATAACCTAGTTGGTCCTACGAAAATTTATTGTAACAGCAAATCCGCCATTGAATTGTCCAAGAATCCTGTGCTTCATGGGCGTAGCAAGCACATTGATATCAAGTATCACTTCATACGTGAGTTGGTTCGTGAGAAGGTGATTGAGGTAGATTAATGCAGGATTGAAGAACAAGTAGCAGACATTTTCACCAAGGCTTTGAAGATGGAGACATTTGTCAAGTTGAAGAAAATGTTGGACATGTCTAAAGCCCCACTTCCAAAGATAAGCCATTCTTTCAATTAGGTTATTCTCTTTTCAAAATCATCTATAATTATTCATCTTATCTGATATATTTAAAAAACAACTGCGTCAATGGTTTATCCCCACTCTACAAGTAGTATTTCATCCCCATTCTAGCAGCATCTCCAACGACGGTGAAGATTTTTAAGTATTTCTAGAGTTATGATGGTCTCTAATTAGGTTTTTTTACCTCTTTTTCTTTGAAAAATTGTCTACAATTATCTTTTTTCTATTTAAAAAAAACAGATTTGGTAAAATTTGTTACTCTAACATCTTGCTTGGACTAATTTCATATAAAGATTTAGGATATTAGTCTAAAAATCCATTTAAACTTCTTTTGTTTTATTGTTTTTATTTTCCAGAAGTTACTGATGTTGTACCTTTAATTTATAGGCTTCAAGTTATATCATGTTGTTTGATATGTAGTTGGTTGTCTATCGTATTTTCAGTCTGTTGGGTCTCCTATTGTTATTAATTTGTCATTACACTGTAATTTTGGCAATCAATTATGATTCATTCGATGGCTTTGATTTAATTTGGCATAATTTGAATTTTGTAGCAAGCCCTAACATTAGTGTTCGTGCAAACAAAGAAAGGGGCTGATGGTCTGGAGCATTGGTTGTGTAGAATCATTTTCCTGCTACTACTATCCAAGGTGACAAGACACAATAGGTAAATAAAAAAGAGTTCCTAAAATTAAAATTTGTTTGTCGCAATTTGTTTAGTTTTCTGTTTTTTCTTGTATGCTTTTTCATGATATAGAAATGTTATCTGTTGTCATTATAGACTATGAAAATTTGAGATATTTGAATTCTTTCCTGCCACTAAGGGTAGTGTGAAAATGTTGTGCAAAAAATTACAATTATAGATGGAGTACTCTGACATTACTTGAAGGTATAGATGCACTATAGTACTACTATATTACACTGTTCTTGGTCAAATAGGACAATGAGGCTTGGATGGAGAAAAGGATGAAAACTATGAATTACAGTACTTGGAGCTATAAATTATGTGTATTTATTTGAAGTCCTTGTGCGGTCAACTAGTTTCAGCATAGAGAATCATGTATCGGAGTTCCCGAGCATCAGGTTTTATATTATGTACGTTACTATACTAACTTTGTTCTTGGTTTTCGGCAGTGTTCTGAAATTTGTCATACAAATAAATGACATTTGTTCTAAGACAATCTTGTAGTTGCACACAATTGAAAGTATAAAAGCAAAGATATTACAAATAGAAATGTGCATAAAATAGATTTTGTTCTTCAGGGATGACATTAGGACTAGACCAGACTTTTGGCATTGGATTTGGAATTCAATTAGAACAATATAAGGCTGCTAGACCAAACTATTCTTTTGTGCTAGATACAGTGCTGGAATATGAATCAAGAAAGCTACCTATGATTAGTCTATTTAATTACTCATCAAAAGGCTCAAAATTTAATAACATTAGAAACTTACTATCCCCCAACTTTAAAAGGCCCTAGTCCTTTCAAAATCATATGTTTGTTGCATTCAACAGATGCACTTTTCAAATCCCAGATTTTATAGCTAAAGAACATGACATTTTCACGAAGGAAAGCGCGTATTATCTTACAAAGATACAAGTAGCTTAAATAAAGGTTACCTCAGGCTCAAGAGTGTTACTCCAAGTTGCCTAATCCGAACCTGTGCTATTGAAAATTTCATAAGAGGTAGGAATATTGGTCTGACTAATCATATGGTACAAATGAAATTGTTGACTTTATCTAACAAGCCAACAAAGACTATGTTCATTTTCTTCTTGGGGATGTTGCTTAGACGGCTAAATCAAGAAACAAATGTCTGTCCTAACAAATCAAATGTTAAAGTAAAATTCAAGCATTCGGCCGATTATATTTTTATTGCACCTAGAAATCCACATTACCTAGTGTTCAATGACATTAAGTTAAGCATCTCAAATATCACTTAAGCTATCAATTTGTTTTGTACAAAGTATTTTTTTTAGGGCCAAAAGCTGATATTATTGAGTTAGTATTGGCTAATTGATAACATTTTTCTTGTAGGGTCACCATTAATTGCATGGTTAAGCTCATATTTTCTTTGCATGGTTTAAACTCATTATTCATTTTTTCAGTGAACCAATATTTTATGGTTGAGCGAATACATCACTAATTGCTGTATTTTCATGTACATAAATGAAATTTACTGGTGATTAGATGCAAAGTTATCACTGGCTTGGGTTATTTGTTCTAGTTTAGTTGCTTGTTGCTTATACTAAATGCACACAATCAATTAATAAATCTATTAAATTGTCATAGATGGATTCCAATAGTGATAATGATGAGACTGCTATTGTAATTGGTGCTGCCACTTCAGTCCTAGCAGCTGGATTCACAGCTCTTGAAGCCTACAAAACTCCAGTTGTTATACCTAAACCACCTTATATTAATAGGGAGCGAGTTAGGGAGGATTACATGGATAGCATATTATATGGAAGTAGTTCTTATTGTATAGACCAAATTAGAATGGACCAGAATACATTTTTCCAATTACTAAATGCTCTCACGATTAGGGAACTGTTACAACCAACCATTCATATGTCAGCAAGAGAGCAATTGTTAATGTTCCTACAGATAGTTGGCTATAATTTGAGATTTCAAGTGGTTGGGGGTATTTGTATAGGTCAACTGAAACCATACACCGCTATTTTTCCATTGTACTTAATGGCATATTGAAACTATATGCAGAATTAGTACAATTGCCAAATGGTGCAACTTCACTGGAGATTCGTAGTAGTCAAAGATACTATCCTTGGTTTGCTGTAAGTTCAGTCCTTTGTTTAAAATTTAATTAACTCAAATAATGAAAACTATTTTATATCTAATTTAAATCATAAAATAGGACTGTGTCGGGGCTATAGATTGAACATATGTTGTTGCAAGTGTACCCTGTGGAATTCAAGGAAGATTTCGAGGTCGAAAGGGTTACCCTAGTCAAAATGTTTCAGCTGCTATTTCTTTTGATCTCAAGTTTTCATATGTGCTTGCTGGTTGGGAAGGATCAGCACACGACTCTCGTGTTCTTGAAGATGCTCTTACAAGACCAGGGGGTCTAAAGTACCCCAAGGTACTTGTCTTAATTTATGCCAGTCGTATAATTATGGAAAACACTATTAGATGAGGCAAAAGTAACTTTTTTTTTTCAATTTTAGACAAGTATTATCTTGTAGATGCTGACTATGGCATTCGCAATGGGTTTATTTCTCCTTATTCTGGAGTTCGATATCACCTGAAGGAGTATGATAATGAGAAGAGCTTTGCAATCTTCGTCACTCCTCCTTGCGAACAACCATTGAACGAGGCTTTGGTGTTTTAAAGAAACGATTTAAAGTGGTGGATAATGATCCATTTTGAAATTTTAAAACCCAAGTAGATGTGATCTTGGCATGTTGTATCATACATAATCACATCATAGGTATAGCTCCAAATGACGTATTCATGAAGGAGGTCATTCAAGAGCAACAACTTGAAACTCCAAATGCTCTAGTTGAACAAGCATCTCACACACAGTCTTATAAAACACAAAGCGAGAGGCGAGCTGAAAATAGAGAATGGGCAAGGAAAAAGGATGCAATTGCACATGCTATGTATGCAGATTACACGCGAAGAAGACAAAATAGATAATTTACATAGTGGTTATAGTTTTTTTTTTTTTGTCTCTCTCTCTAAATGTTTAGCTTCTTGAATCAAGACAAGTTGTAAATAAACTTTTTTTCTCTCTAAACTTTTTTTTCTCACTAAAATCTGAGTTGTTTTAAGGGGTGAATGTTTATGTCTTGATTTTTTTCCCCTCAAAGCAAGAAAGATTGTTGCTTTTTCATTGTTTTGTGGAGTTGGAGATGATTTGAGTTTGTTGATTCGAGGAATTTGAGGTTGGTTTAATGTGGTGAGGTTGTCCATGGCTGGAAGATTTGGTTGAGATCAAATTCGGGCTTGCTGATGATAGTGACATTGGACCAAGCAAGTTTATTCCTTCTACAACTGTGGGATCTCTAAAGGAAAACATAATTGCTTTATGGACCAAAGGTTATAATTTACTGAAATCTACCCAGAATTAAGTGCTAATTTTGCTGTATTTCATGTTCAAATTCTTTTTGTTTATTTATACTCTGATGTGTTGTATTGGATTCTATCTAAGTTATGAAATTTTGTCTATCCTTTTGTAGACAAGTATTGTAGTTAATTTTGCAATGTTCAAAATCTAGTGTTGTTCTGTCTACTTCACTGTCATAGTTTTCCATTTTGACATGTTTTCAAGACATTTCTCTGATGAAGGGTTTTATTATGTTATTCGCCATATTTTTGTTCTTTGGCTTGTTCAACCGTACTCCTAATTGAGAGTTCTGTCTGTAACTTTCTATGGGTATGATATCCATGTTCAGTACATAATCTAGTTAAGCTAATTTCTCCAAATCTTTTAATGCATTATCTGTAGTTTTGGCCTTCTTGTCTTATTGCGACCCACTTTCCCTAAGGACCAAAGAGTCTGGATCACGCCTTTCTGACTCACACACTCACTTGATCAATATTACTTAACAACTAAAACCCTGAATACAATACCGAAGAGTACAATGTCTTAAAGATACATAACATCCTAAATACCATTCGATAAATACATGATTCCATTATACAAAAGTCCACAAAAGGGAAATATCCATAATTCTCCAAAATACATAACAAAACATATGGACGCCCTAATCTCAAGAGTTGGCATCACCACTTGGTTGCTCATTTCCTGCTAAGGAAAACAAATGGAAAGGGTGAGCTAAAAGCCAGTGAGTTCCCAAAACATGCAAACCACTTAACACATAAACAATTTCACTTTGCAAGAGACTTGAAATATAAACAGATAGAAAAGCAATTAACAATACAATGTGGGATACAGGGCCCTGGGCCAAATTCCAAAGCTTGTCCACGAACCACGAACCAGTGGTTGACACTCAACTATCACTATTACCATGTAGAACTTCACTTTCTCCTTACCATCCAAACCCCATGACGTAAACACTTTTCACTTCACTTTAAAACATTTCACTTTGAAACACTTCACTTTAAACACTTCACTTTATTGAGTCTCCATTGGGACAAGTCCATACATGCCAAGTCCAGTACTTTTCATTTCACTTCTTGGGTTGTTGCTCTTATGGATTTGGTTCAAAACCAAGTTCGAGCATAAATCACTGGTCTAAGTCACGTGTTCTGTGACATTTTAAATAACCCTATGGCTCCTTTCTCCTCGGCCTAGGCCTAGCCCCCGGCTCGAGTCGAAGGGTTCACCTATAGGTCTCAGGGATTTCCTGACCTTCCAAACACATGCAATCACTACAATACACTTTACAATCAAGCACTTCAAGTCACTTTCACAATCACGTTTACTCAAATGGAGTAGGTGCGATAAAGTACACACCATCCCCATTCGAGGGTTCAAAAGTCACTTTCACATAACAATCACTTCAATACATTCATTTATAACATTTGCACGTAAACACGTAACAAGCATGGAAACTCACCGAAGTAGGGTTCGGCTTCCACGTATGGTTCAAAGTCACGGTCTTGCACACTCCCTAAAATAATTGAAAACAAGCAATAAGGTTCACTTCAATCTTTTCCATTTACTAATACAGTTCAATCTCACTTTTAGTTTCAAATGATAATCTTTTCCAAAACTTACTCAAGGAAAGGTATTCATTTCATCTAGCTCAATTTCCAAATAAATTCCTTTGGAAAATCACTTCACCCTTTTTAAAAGAAAACATCTCGTCGACATACTCATTGGCACTACAAGCACGTTCACCTTCAATCAAAACTTCCATTTTAACCCAAAACATTTTATACCAAGTCACTGTATCCAAAAATCCCTAGATTTTAGTCAAAATATAATAAAACCTTCAAATTCATCAAATAGCACTTTTTACCCATTTAAAATTCACACACTCATTCACCCACATATACACTTACAATTTGAACAATATATACATTTTTCTCAAAAAGCAAAACCCCTTGAGAACATTCACAACATTCCAAAAATCAAACATTGAAATCACCAAGCATGGGTTTTGGCCATAATATACATTTTCCTCAATTTCTCAATCAACAGAAAACCCTAATTTCTAACCATATCAAAACAAATTCACAAATAACAATCAATTCCAATCAGTCCTCAAGTCCGCTACCTAGAATCCCACCTCAAGTCCGCTACCTAGGTTGGGAATCCAAGAGCCCAACTTCATCTTTTCAGATGATCTCATTTTTATCATTATTAACTACAGATCTACATTATTAACCCCTAATAAGGCTAGATCTACAAGATGTGAGGTTTATACCTCCGGATCTGTCAAGATCCAACGAGATCCGGTTAGATCCACCAAGATTCCTCAAGCTTATCACCAAGAAAGTTACTCCCAAGCTTGATGACTACCAAAATCTTCGATTATAGCCCAAGATCGTCAAGATCTACCGAAGATATCCTTCACCAAGTTCAAAATCGAACCCACAACGATCACACAAGCTTTTCTTCCTTCCTTTTTCTTTCTCCAAAATTGACCACTCTCTCTCTCTTCCTTCCTTGGTTCGGCTGCCATAGGAGCAAGAAATCAAACCACCAAAATCATCATTCAAGTTTCACAAGCTCAAATTTTGTAGGAAGAAAGGAAAAATGAAAAATCAGCTCACTTACCTCTTGTTTCTTCCAAACTTTCGGACAAGAATCTCCCTCTCTCTCCTCTTCCTCGGCTGCTAGGATGATGAAGACAATGGTGGTTGATGATGGTAGAAAATTCAAGAAGATTGGAGCAAGAATGGAAGAAGATTTGAAGCAAAAATCTCACCTTCTCTCTAGCTCTCTCTCTCAGCCCTTCTCTCTCTCTACACCAGATTTTGCTGCTGAAAATGAAGCTCAAGGATAGCCAAAAGTCAAGCTTTAAATGCCCAAAAGTGACTTTCCCTAATTCAAGGGAAAAAGTGGTTTTGTTATTTTATGTCTGCCACACACCGACGGTCTAACTTACACTTGGTTTCTTTCATCCCGACACTATCTCACCATAATAATATTTCCAAAATATCACTACATATGCTCGATTTCAAGTCCAAGTCACTATTCACTGTGAACAATTTTTTAACGCTAAAATTGGCCAAAACCACACACCGCAAACAATTTATAAAATTCTCTAAATTGAGAAATAATCACTTTAAACATATTTTCACAAATATTTCAATAAATAAACTCAATATAAATATTATTAGGCATTTTAGAAATAAATTTTGAATTTTTGAGGTCTCACATCCTCCTTAAGAGAATTTTGTCCTCAAAATTTCTTACCTTTCTCGGTAAATAACTCGGGATGACTCTTCTTCATCTCTCTTCCTCCAATTCCCATGTTGCTTCCTCAATAGCGTGGATTCCTCCAAAGAACTTTGACCAATGGGATCTTCTTATTCCTCAAGTCTTTCACTCTCTGATGAGGATTCTGCATTGTCGCCTTCATGGGACAAGGATTCATCCACTTCAATCTCTCCTAAAGGCAACACATGGCTTGGTGCTGATGGTACCTCTTAAGCATGGACACGTGGAAAACATTATGAATCTTTGACATGCTCGAGGGTAAATCCAACTGGTATGCCACTTTCCTACTGCTGAGAATCTCAAATGGTCACATATCGGGGTTTCAATTTCTTCCCTTTTTGGATACCACCTCCTTTCATAGGCTTAACCCCGAAATACTTTGTCCCTACATCAAACTCCAAGTCCTTTCTTGGTTATCGGCATAACTCTTTTGTCGACTTTGAGCCGTTGGAGTCTCTCAAACCTTTCCACTTTCTCAAAAGCCTCCTCAACCCAAGGAATAGTGGTTGGGTCCAAAATCTTCTTTTCTCCCACTTCATCCCAATGAATAGGTGATCTACACCTTCTCCCATAAAGTGCTTCATAAGGAGCCATCCAATTGAAACATGGTAACTATTGTTGTAGGCAAATTCAACTAGTGGCATGTCGACTCCAACTTCCTCCAAAATCAATATACATAACCTCAACATGTCTTCCAAAGTTTGGATTGTCCTTTCAGATTGTCCATCCGCTTGAGGATGATAGGTCTCAAACTAACCTTAGTCCCCAAATTCTCTTGTAACTTTTTGCCAAAATCGGAAACAAACCTTGGTCTCTATCGAGACAATGCTCACAGTGTACTCCATGTAGTCTAACAATTTCATTCAAGTACAATCGAAGCTAACTTCTCCAAAGGACATTTCATACTTACCGGTAGAAAATGGGCAGTTTTAGTAAGTCGATCCACTATCACCCAAACTGCATCATCTCCTTTTTTTGACTCCTAGGCAACCAGCCACAAATCCATAGTGATATGATCCATTTCCATTCTGTATCTCTAAGGGTTGCAAAGTCCACGAAGGTTTGGTCTCCTTTAACTTGTTGGCACGCAGACAGTCTGAACAAATCGCCACATCTCTCTTCATTCCATCCCTTTTGGCCCAATACATCCTTTTCAAGTCTTGGTACATTTTATTATTCCTGTGGAATTGTATACTTAGAACGATGTCTTCTTCCAAAATTTTCTCCTCAACTCTTCATTGCGGAACAACAATTGATCTTGAAAGCCTCAAAATTCCTCAGCCCTAACTTAAAGTCTGGGGTTTCTCCTTTATTCACTTTTCCAATCCATTTTGCACCATGGAATCTCCTTTTTGAGCCTCTTTTACGCTCTAGAATGGAAGATCTCAACACTATATTTCAAAGATGACTTCTGCATTTCTCCAAAAGGTTTCCATTCCCCAACCTTTTCTAACATTTCCACTCTTTACCATCAAGCTGCTATTTGAGCCTTTCAAGGCATCGACTACTTTGTTGGCCTTTCCGGGTGATAACTTATGGTAATCATAGTCCTCAAGGAATTCTACCCATCGCTTTAAATTCAATTCCTTTTGAGAGAACAAATACTTGAGACTTTGTGATCGGTAAAACCTCAAATGTCACCCCATACAAGTAGTGTCTCCACTTTTCAAGCAGTAAAATGACGGGCCAACTCCAAATCATGTGTTGGATAATTTTGCTCATGAGGCTTTAATTTCCTAGAAGCATAAGCAATAACTCTCCCATTTTGCATGGGACACATCCTAATCCTTCTTTGAGGCATGCAGATAAACTACATACCCATCTTTTCCATTTTGGCAAAGTCAACACGGGGCCGTTGTCAAACGCTTCTTTAACTCTTGAAAACTAGCCTCACACTTTGGTTCAAGCAAACTTAACATGCTTTTTTAGTCAAACCCATTGGCCCCAATCTTTGAGAAATCTGAATGAATCGGACGGTAGTATCACCCGCCAAGCCAAGAAACTTCTAACCTGAGGATTTCTAGGTTGCTTCCATTGAGTCATGGCTCCACTTTGGAGGGATCAACAATTCCATCCTTAGAAATTTTATGTCCCTAAGGACACTTCCTCTAACCAAAACTCACACTTGTTGAACTTAGCATACAATTGATGTTTCTCTTAAAGTTTGGAGCACTATCTTCAAGTGTTGAGCATGATCCTCTCGGTCTTTGAGTATACCAAAATGTCATCTATGAATACAACCACAAATTGGTCCAAATAGGGTTTAAAGACCCGTTGCATCAAATCCATAAATGCCGCTTTGTTGGAGCATTGGTCAATGAAGGCATTACCACAAACTCAAAATGTCCTGCACTCGAAGTTGAAAGCAGTCCCTGCACGCCTTCCTTTCTAATCCTCAATTGGTAGTACCTTGCCTAAGGTCTAATTTAGAAAAGACCACGATCCTTGCAATTGGTCAAATGGTTCATCAATGGCGGCAAAGGATATTTATTCTTTATTGTCACATCGTTATAAGCCCTCGATAGTCAATGCACAACCTCAAACTTCCATCCTTCTTCTTAACAAAGTGTGCTCCCGGTGGAGTCACTCTCTGATAAAACCTCCAATAAATCTTGTAATTGAACCCTTAATTCCTTAAGTTCAGCTGGAGCCATTCGATATGGAGTCTTAGAAATTGAGCTGTCCCCGGCAGCAAATCAATCTTAAATTCCACCATTACTCAGAGGTAAATTTTCTAATTCCTGAAAGACATGGAAAATCCTTCACAATGCGCTTCTCTAACTTCATTTTATCACTGGGATTTATCAAAAGGCCAAATACCCTGAGCCCCTTTACTTAACAATTTTCTCGCTTTAATCCCCAAATGAGGGGCAGATGCGCTAATCTCCCTTTTACGCCTAGCCTCGAGGTAGCCTCTCCAGAATAGAAAACTCCACGTCTTTTGCCCTACAATCCAATTTAGCATGATGACGGGCTAGAGAATCCATCCCCATGATAACATCATACCCCTTGATGTCTAGACTAATCAAGTCCACCACTAGCTTCCTTTCTCCATCCAAATATCACAATTCTTGTATACCCAACTAGTAATTAAAGCGTTGTTTCCCGGGTGTCTTAACTTCCAAATCATAAGGTAATCTAGTAGGCTTTATGTCTACCCATTCAAGGAAGGATTCACAAAAGAATGCGATGCACCGGATCAATCAAAATCTTAGCTAGCGATGAAAGATTGGGATGGTACCTTCAACCACGGTGAGGGTCGAACTTCTTTGTTGGTCAATGTAGACCCTAGCTGGTACTCTTGGTCGATTCCTCTGCACTAGCTTGGTAGTGGGTTTGCTTGCTGGTTGGGTCATACCTCCTCCTTGGAGCCATGGGACAAGCGGATAACTCGATGCTCCGTGCACTACCACACTTAAGACATGCTCCACTCTTTCTCCAACATTCATTCTCTGTGGTTTGGCTTCCCACAAAAGCCACAAGACAGGGGTAGAGACTTGACTTCCTTGGGAACCTCCCCTTGATAGTCCTCTTCCTCTCGCACCTCTAGACACTCCTCCTCTTGAGTATGCCCTCTCAAATTTGATCCCCTAGCAGAACTAGAGAGGGGGTTGTTCTACTCCCTCTTTAAACTTAGAGTTGGAACATTCATGTCCATTGGTCCACCGACTACCACTAGGTGCATTCCTTTTCTTGCATTAAAATTCCTTACTTGTGCTTTGGCTCCTTCAATCCTTTGAGCTCTTTCCACTGCCTCACTAAAACTATTAACTTGAGCTGTGCTAAGATTTCTTGAGCTCTACATTCAATCCCTGGACAAACCTTCTTACTCTCCTTGTTCGTTGGCCACCAACTCGAGGGGCAAACCTTGTGACAGCTTAGGTAAATTCACACACTCAGTAATCCACTTTACACCTAATAAAATCGTCCCTCCCTTTTCTCTTGCACTATTGGAGGAAGAAACTTGGCATTGAACTCTCGAGTAAAATTTACCCAAGTCCTAGGGGTATTCTCTCTTTCCCACTTGGTTCTTATCATGGCTCCACCAAGAGCAGGCAGCTCCCTCAAATTGGAATGTGGCAAAGGTTATTTGCCTCCTCGATATAGTCTAGAGCAGCAAAAATATCAATCCTTTCTAACCAACCCTCAAAGAACTTCTGGTTAGGTTCACCCACTGAATTTTGGGGTTAAATCTTTGAAATCTCAAGTGCTCGGTCCTCACCAACTCCAACGCGTTACCAAGGTGTTGCTCAGGTCCGGGCCTTGTTGTCCAGCCATACGATCTAAAATCTCAGTCATACTGGTTCATGCGTAGCCATTTGCTCTACAAAGTTAACCCCAGCCCCTTGATTTGGTGAGATTCATGGTCATTTCCCATATTTTGAAAGCCCAGTTCCATTGACCGTCCTCTCCAGTCCATAGTTCTCTAGAGGGCCATCAAATTATCATCACAGAAAAGTAACAACACAATTAGAACAATTACTTTAGAAAATAGGCAAAACACTTTCTTAATTACATTTCATTACAATACAATGCCAAGAGTACATCAAAGCATGCTTTTGTCAAAGATACACATTGGTGTATCAAGTTCTCAAGTACACTTAAACAAAATATGGTACTTGGTAAGTTAGCAAGCATGCACTTTACAAAAGTTGGGAACCCACTCTCAGACTTTACTCCCCACAAAGATAACAAAGCCCTAAGGTCAAGTCAAACTAATCGCCATTCGTCGATACGAAGAAGTCTCCAGACTCATCCTCGGAGGATCGACATCAAGTACCGGGATCTCCCCGACCATGATAGCATCTCCGGCAGACTCAATCGGAGGCTCTCCTCCCAAATCAGCATCAACATGAGGCTGGTCAAGTCTCCTCTCGGTTGGCCTCAATCACCCCTCCAATCAAGGCCTCCAGCAATATCCCCGCCTCTCGAGCCATCCTCACTATCCTGGCGGCTCATTAGCTAACCTCACCTCAAGCTCTCCAATCCTGTAAGTAAAGTTGCCACAGGTAAAGCCTCTCAATCTCTCCCGACGCCACGGTTGATCCTAGTCAACCTCTTCCCTCTCTGGGTAGACGCAGCACCACCTGACATTCGGGATAGGCGTGGGTCTTCCAACACCCACAAGCAAGACGCTAGTACGGATCCCTGGGTTATAAGCGCACGGCACCCCAGAACCCAAACAATAAGAGGTAGGGCTTGTCGAGGCCCATCACCCCTCCAGCTCCATAACCTACAAGAAAGAATCCTCATTGTACTCGTTCTAACTTAAAGATCAACAATACTTATTCATGAACCCAACCCTCACTTCACTTTTGCTCCTAACCTACTAGACTCTGCCACTAACTCTCACTATGCTGCAGGATTCTATTCAAACCTAGGCTCACATTACCACGTGGACGACCCCACTTTCCCTAAGCGGACCAAAGGGGTGGACACACCCTAGCTCTAGCCAGGGACTCACACACTCACTTGTTCAATAATACTTAACAACTAAAACCCCAATACAATGCAAGAGTACAATGTCTTAAAGATACATAACATCCCAAATACCAATTCGATAAATACATGATTCCATTATACAAAAGTCCACAAAGGGAAATATCCATAATTCTCCAAAATACATAACAAAACATATGGACTCTAATCTCAAGAGTTGGCATCACCACTTGGTTGCTCATTTCCGCTAAGGAAAACAAATGGAAAGGTGAGCTAAAAAAACCGTGAGTTCCCAAAACATGCAAGCCAACTTAACACATAAACATTTCACTTTGCAAGAAGACTTGAAATATAAGCAGATAGAAAAGCAATTAACAATACAATGTGGGATACAGGGGCCAAATTCCTAAGCTTGTCCACCTAACCACGAACCAGTAGTTGACACTCCGTCAACTATCACTATTACCATGTAGAACTTCACTTTCTCCTTACTCCTCCAAACCCCCACCGGGCCCGCACGCCAAAC
Source organism: Gardenia jasminoides (assembly GCA_013103745.1). Taxonomy (NCBI): domain Eukaryota; kingdom Viridiplantae; phylum Streptophyta; class Magnoliopsida; order Gentianales; family Rubiaceae; genus Gardenia; species Gardenia jasminoides. The sequence goes on along the minus strand of CM023096.1, from coordinate 848,034 downwards.
ACTTTTCACTTCACTTTAAAACATTTCACTTTGAAACACTTCACTTTAAACACTTCACTTTATTGAGTACTCTCCATTAGGGACAAGTCCATACGCCAAGTCCAGAGTACTTTTCATTTCACTTCAGGGTTGTTGCTCTTATGGAGACTGGTTCAAAACCAAGTTCGAGCATAAATCACTGGTCTAAGTCACGTGCTTTGTGACATTTTAAATAACCCTATGGCTCGGCCCTTTCTCGCTCGGCCTAGCCTAGCCCCTCAGTGAAGGGTTCACCTATAGGTCTCGATTTCGACCTTCCAAACACATGCAATCACTACAATACACTTTACAATCAAGCACTTCAAGTCACTTTCACATCAATCACGTTTACTCAAATGAGTAGGTGCGATAAAAGTACACACCATCCCCATTCGGGGTTCAAAGTCACTTTCACATAACAATCCTTCAATACATTCATTTATAACATTTACGTAAACACGTAACAAGCATGGAAACTCACCGAAGTAGGGTTCGGCTTCCACGTATGGTTCAAAGTCACGGTCTTGCACACTCCCTAAAATAATTGAAAACAAGCAATAAGGTTCACTTCAATCTTTTCCATTTACTAATACAGTTCAATCTCACTTTTAGTTTCAAATGATAATCTTTTCCAAAACTTACTCAAGGAAAGGTATTCATTTCATCTAGCTCAATTTCCAAATAAATTCCTTTGGAAAATCACTTCACCCTTTTTAAAAGAAAACATCTCGTCGACATACTCATTGGCACTACAAGCACGTTCACCTTCAATCAAAACTTCCATTTTAACCCAAAACATTTTATACCAAGTCACTGTATCCAAAAATCCCTAGATTTTAGTCAAAATATAATAAAACCTTCAAATTCAGTCAAATAGCACTTTTTACCCATTTAACATTCACACACTCATTCACCCACATATACACTTACAATTTGAACAATATATACATTTTTCTCAAAAAGCAAAACCCCTTGAGAACATTCACAACATTCCAAAAATCAAACATTGAAATCACCAAGCATGGGTTTTGGCCATAATATACATTTTCCTCAATTTCTCAATCAACAGAAAACCCTAATTTCTAACCATATCAAAACAAATTCACAAATAACAATCAATTCCCAATCAGGTCCTCAAGTCCGCTACCTAGAATCCACCTCAAGTCCGCTACCTAGGTTGGGAATCCAAGAGCCCAACTTCATCTTTTCAGATGATCTCATTTTTATCATTATTAACTACAGATCTACATTATTAACCCCTAATAAGGCTAGATCTACAAGATGTGAGGTTTATACCTCCGGATCTGTCAAGATCCAACGAGATCAGTTAGATCCACCAAGATTCCTCAAGCTTATCACCAAGAAAGTTACTCCCAAGCTTGATGACTACCAAAATCTTCGATTATAGCCCAAGATCGTCAAGATCTACCAAGATATCCTTCACCAAGTTCAAAATCGAACCCACGATCACACAAGCTTTTCTTCCTTCCTTTTCTTTCTCCAAAATTGGACCACTCTCTCTCTCTTCCTTCCTTGGTTCGCTGCCATAGGAGCAAGAAATCAAACCACCAAAATCATCATTCAAGTTTCACAAGCTCAAATTTTGTAGGAAGAAAGGAAAAATGAAAAATCAGCTCACTTACCTCTTGTTTCTTCCAAACTTTGGGACAAGAATCTCCTCTCTCTCCTCTTCCTCGGCTGCTAGGATGATGAAGACAATGGTGGTTGATGATGGTAGAAAATTCAAGAAGATTGAGCAAGAATGGAAGAAGATTTGAAGCAAAATCTCACCTTCTCTCTAGCTCTCTCTCCCTTCTCTCTCTCTCTACACCAGATTTTGCTGCTGAAAAATGAAGCTCAAGGATAGCCAAAAGTCAAGCTTTTAAATGCCCAAAAAGTGACTTTCCCTAATTCAAGGGAAAAGTGGTTTTGCCACTTTATGTCGCTGACGGTCCTAACTACACTGGTTTCTTTCATCCCGACACTATCTCACCATAATAATATTTCCAAAATATCACTACATATGCTCGATTTCAAGTCAAGTCACTATTCACGTGAACAATTTTTAACGCTAAGAATTGGCCAAAACCACACACCGGTAAACAATTCGTATAAAATTCTCTAAATTGAGAAATAATCACTTTAAACATATTTTCACAAATATTTCAATAAATAAACTCAATATAAATATTATTAGGCATTTTAGAAATAAATTTTGAATTTTTGAGGCCCTCACATTACCTAAAACCTTTACTGATTTAACCTCCTAGCTGCAAATCCCCTACCCTCAGGCATGGGCACATGTACACAAAAGAATAAATTGACATGCAACAAAAAGAATAACAATTGAGAGATGGCAGGTTTAGGCATGAGCCGTAGTAGTAAAGAATACCAAGAGAATAACAGAAATTTGTCTACTTTCCACTGCTTAGAATGATGGAAAATGTTAGCTAAATCTGAAATCTGGCATTATAGCCACTATTCATTACCTTGTCTTCTTTTCAGCCGTATAATTATTGCTTTTGAAGATGTTAACCTGCTGTATTTGTAATCTGCTTTATATTATATGAGTGTTATTGTAAAGTCTTTTTGTTTCCTGCTTCTCTCTTCAAGATTCATCAAGAATCAAAGATCACATGACAACTTCTAGTTAAACCTAATGTTTAAGAAAGGTTTGTGGCTGAAAGGTATATATAGGATCATGAAAGTGAGGAGGCTCAATTAGTTGCATGAAAAGGTTTCTGTCTGTACAGGATTATGATGTACAATACTTGGTTTGTTTTTGTTTACTCCTGCCAAATGCTCCTGCTAAGAAGCGGATGCTTGTGATTTTTAAATTAGAGCAGAGCAGAAAGGATGCAATTCCCTTTACTAATAGATCTCCCATAGACAATCAATTCCCTTTGATTGTACTTCGTGTTGGACAGGCTCTTTGGCTTATATAAAGTTCCAATTCACCAGATCATTTGGCCCCAAATGATCTGGGATACGTCCTAACTGGTTACTAACACTGTCCTCTTATGTCAAAACTGTAAACATATGTTATCACTTTGGTTAAATTTGCATGGTAGCTTTTCTTTTCATATTGTTGGTAATGAAATTTTTTTGCTTATATATTCGTATTGAAATGGGTCACTTTTGAAATGTCTTTTCAGGAACTTCCAATTTGGAATTAGAAAAGTACTATAGAAATTGATTAATTTTTCTGAAGATGGGCAAGAAAGGAGAGAAACAGTTTAGGTGGTCAAGACCTATGGAGCGTTTGATGCTTGAGATTCTTGCCGATGAGGTGAAACTTGGAAATAGACCTAACAATAGTTTTAAACCGAGTTCATTCACACGTGTGGTAAATGCCATAAAAAAATAAGTTCGGAGTTACGTGCTCGGCAGAACATGTGGAAAATCATCTAAGGACCGTGCGATCATCTTGGTCCACTATAGTAAAAATTCGTGAAAAAAGTGGATTTGGCTGGGATGATACTTTGAAGATGATCACTGCCAGTCCTAGTGTGTACCATGCCTATGTTCAGGTATTTGATATATTTATATCTTGTGTATATAAAATTTTCCACTTTTTCTAGTTTTTTGTTAATTTTCCAACCTATAAAAGACTTTTCTACTTGTAATCCTGATTGCCTTTTAGCTTGACTTTTTCTAAAATTTGGGACTATGTAAATGGTTATGCCAAAAGTGCAGGATAGAAGGTATCATTGTCTTTAATCTTACCCGAACTTAATGCTATATAAACCTAAGTAGATTCGTTAATTTGACTAGTGTATTTCAGCTTTGTTTCTTTTATTTAATGAAAAAATGATCATTGTTTTAAATAGAATAGAACTATGACTACTGACCTGTGTAACAAGACTGCTGGTCCTCCTGTGATGAAAATTTTTATGAACAATGGGAGGATCAATTAAGAGTGTATTACCCTTTACTGTGCCTTGAAGAATAAAGAAAATGGTGATTTTAGTTGGTAATTTGATTATTTCTATTTTTGTGCAATAACAAAGGAAATTCCCTTATGGTATCTATACCAGCAAGGCTGAGATTTTACTAATCTGAATTAGCAAGCCAATGCTAAGGCCCAGGGAATTAATATTTGTCCCTTGTGTGTTTACTAATCCTATCATGTCAGTCTCCCTCTGGAGTTGTTTTCTACTCTTTTGGTAAATATGGAGAGAACTGGAGAAGCCTCAATTTTTTTGGATTTAAATATGTAGAATTACCCTTTCATTACTGTTGCTCTCAAAGACATTCAATTATTCATGATAGCTGTTGACTGCTCTAGTAGAGATGGAGAATAAGCCGCAACTTAAAGGTTATTTCCTTGGTGAATCATTTGATCATTTCTAACCTTGAATTACATTCTGACATTCATATCTGAAAACTTTAAGAATTCGAAGTCTGACATGGGTATTTGTTTGCTCATTTAAAGAAAGTGACTAACAGAATTGACATGGATGCTTCATAGTCTCTGAGACTTCTGAAGTTTGTCTGAACTATGACTACTGCATTTGCTTTAGCAAGGTGGAGGTAGTTGTTAGAGGAATATTAAATTGGGTGCCTTGTTCTCCAGAGATTCTTCCATGATTGTTTCTTGTTTTTAGGCAAATCTTATGATTAAAATAATGAGATGTATATTAAGACTATATGAGATGTTGATGCCACAGGTCCAAAGTAGATTGGCCATAGCTGAAATTTTATGAATTCCTTATTGGCTTTGCTGTTTATCTATTAACTAATTCATGAATTCCTCTACTGGTTTGTGATATGAAGAAAAATCCTGGTCACGACAAGTATATTCACAATAAAGTTGAATTGTATGATGAAATGGCTATTGTAGTTGGAAAAGATCTAGCCACCGGGTCTTTTGCAAAATCATTTGTCGATGTGAATTTGGAAGCTGGATTTGTTGCAGATGATGTTGCTGAGAATACTGTAGAAACAAGTGTGTAAAAGGACGCGACTAGTGCTGAAGTAACATCATTGGGAACCAAACAACATCGTAAAAGAAATCGCAACAATGAAGACCTTGAAAAGATGACTGAAAAACTAGGAGAAGTGGCAGCTGCGTTAACAAAAATTAGTGCAAACAAACTTGATATCAACCAGCTACACGATGAGATTATGAAGATAGAAGGCTATAGTGAAGAATTTCTAGACTCAATATTCGACCATTTGGTGCAAAATGAGAAGTTGGGAAAAGCATTTATGGTGAAGAGTCAAAGACTTCGATTGATTTCTCTCGAGAGGTTCAAGAAAGATTGGGGTGTTAAATGATAAAAGGAGTTTTTCTACAAGTTTCAAGCAAATCCTTTAAATTTGTGTTTACTTCTTGATTGCTCTTGTTAAGTAAGCAAAAATGTGCTAACTACAATGTTCAAGATAAGATTGTGAGGGTCTCAAAATTCTAATTTTATTGAAAATTGAATAAAAATATTTATATTATGTTTATTCACTAAAATATTGGTAAATTTATGCTTTGAGTTATTATTTTCTAATTTAGATAATTTTTCATGAATTAATTGCAGGTGTTTGGTTTCGGCCAGTTTTAACGTCGATTTTTAAGCCGTGACATGAATAGTCACTCTAAGATGAAACCGAACATATGTAGAGATATTACAGAGATATATTTAAGGTAGGATAGTGCCGGAAGGAGGAAAACCAATAAAAGTTGAAGCGTCGTGTGTTGACGCTACAAAAAGTGGAAGTTTGACCACTTTTTCTCAATTTAAGGTCAACCACACTTTTTGTCTCCATAAATCCTTGTTTCTTGCTTCCTTGCCTCTTCACTTTTCAGCCATTCTTGAAGCTTAAGAGAGAGAGTGAGAGCCGAGTAGAGAGAGAGAGAAAATCGAGAAAATCCAAGCCTTCTTCTTCTTCAATTCTCTTGCACTCTGAACGCCATTTGAGGAGCTTCCTCTTGCTCCTTTTTGCTATTGTTCCAGCCATGTGTAAGAGAGTAATGAGGACACAAGCAGGGATGCACGCCTTCAACCTCGAGATCCTTTAACCAACATTGATGGTCCGATGACAAAGGCGAGATCCAAGAGGATGAAGGAAGCTTTACAAGCTTTGATCATTCATCATGGCAACAAGAAGCAAGCTAAGTTTGAAGGTTTGGTGAACCATGAAGTCACCTTGCTCACTTGTACGTTTGAAGTGAAGGAATGATCTTGACTACCGTGGGCACGCCTTACAATTGCAAGTCTTCTAATCGCATATTTACTGTGACAGATTTAAGACGTGGACACGCCTTACAACTGCAAGTCTTCTAGTCGCATATTTACTGTGTCAGATTTAAGACGTGGGCACGCCTTACGACCGCAAGTCTTCTGGTCACATTCCTAGTTTCATTAGGGTTTTTAGACTTTTTAACAATTTCAAGTAGTGTTAGGGTTTGTCTTGTAAGGCTTATAAATAGCCACTCTTGTGACTATTTTTGGGGACTTTTCGACAAATACAAATGTGAGGTTTTTTCCTTCAAGTTCTTGATTGAACTTTCTTTTGAATTCTTGAGTTCATAGCTTGAGATTCAAATTAGACTTTATCGATTAGTTCATTCCGTAATCGTGGTGTCTCTTCTTCCATCGATATTTGCTTGGGGTTGCTGATTACCTTCGTATGTCAGAGATCTTTAGTTCATGCGAATAGTTGAGTTCAATTTCCATTAAGAGAAAAGATCCAACTCTGATATTTTCCGTGTTGGGAGGGTCTAGGAGAATCTACACCTAGGGTTGCTCATCAGTTGGTATCTAGAGCATCAGGTTTATTCTCTTTCAATTGAAATTGTTCATACCTTGTTATAAAAAAAAAAAAAAAAGAGTTACTGTAGCATTCCTGTTCACATTACTGTTCATCATTACTGTAGCGGCATTACTGTTCATCCGAGTAAAAAAAAAAGTTTTGTTTGTCCTCTGTTCTTGCTATACAATTTAGGGTTTCCAGTTGTGTTTTGTTTATAGTGTCATGTACCTTTTAATTCTTGATTGTTAATTGTTGAACCTTTGTCTACAATACCCGTGGTCGTTTCTTGATATTCTTGAAATCACCCTTTGAAGTTCTTGACATTCTTGAATATCTTGATAGCGTGAACCATCACTTGAGATTGTTGAACCAAAATTTCATGAATCTTGAAGTCCGTGGATAAGAAAAAAAAAGAGAGGCTAGGGTTCAAAAATCTTGAATATTGTGTGCGGCTCCTATTTATTCTTGAAGCCAAATCTGAATTGTTGTTGGATTTCAAATTCCTGTTGAATTAAGGTTGAAAGTTGTTAATTGGAAAGTGCTCAATCATATCCAATTAAAGATTCCAAATCTTGATTGAAAAGGACTACCCAAACTTGATTTAATTGAGTTTCTATCTTTGAAAAGAATGGACCGAGTGTGAACGCACCTGTTCACACCTAACCACCTTTACATTTTGTGTCACATCCTCAACAACCTAAACCTTCCATTTTTCACCATTTCCACTCGATTTTCAACAAGAAAAGGTACGAATTCTAGAGTTTCTAGGATTTGCAAAATTCTGTTTTATGTCTTATTAATTGCGTCAAAAAAAATTTTCATGAGTTTTGTATGGATTTTCGAGTTATTAATTCTAGAATTTTGAGAGTTGAGTTCTTTTAAGAACTTTGAGAAGGAAAAATTGAGAGTAAGTGTTCTTTTCTTGGAGTGATACACGAGTGCATTGCAAAGTAGACTAGGTTATACTTGTTTTTACAGGTTTAACAGTATGTCTCAAGAGGGAAAAGCAATTGAGCAACCTGAAGTCGAAGTTTCAAATAAACTTTTGCTCCAAGGGCTTCAACAACAAACGGCGAGACATGAATATGTGATGGCACAGTTATCAGACAGGTTGGCAGCAATTGAGGTGCGAGGTACCGGAGATACACACAACAATAGGACCTCGAGTGTTCAGAATGATGATCATGATGCGGATGACGAGAGATATCAGTCAAACACCTCAACTCAATCAAGGAAAAGCCAAAGGGGAGCAAGAGACGGTCGAAATAGACCTAGGAGAATCGATAACAATCTTGGTTCCATCAAGACCAAGATACCTACCTTTCATGGAAAAAATGATCCTAAAGCTTATTTGGATTGGGTTAGAAGAGTCGAGCAAGTGTTTGAAGTTCACAATTACTCTCTGAGGAGAAAAAGGTGAAACTTACAGCTGTTGAGTTTCAAGATTATGTATCTATTTGGTGGAACCAAATATGTGCCACAAGGAGAAGAAATAGGGACCAACCAATTGAAACTTGGACTGAAATGAAGCAAGTGATGAGGAAACGATTTGTACCATTCCATTATATTACAGATTTGTACAATCATCTCCAACAACTCACTTAAGGTTCTAAGTCGGTTGATGAGTATTACAAGCAAATGGAAGTAGCTATGATAAGGGCTAATGTGCAAGAGGACCCAGAAGCAACCATGGTGGGGTTCCTTAATGGGTTAAATTCTGAAATCAAAAAGAAGGTTGAGCTTCAAGATTACTATAAGATTCAACAAATGGTGTCCTATGCAGAGAAGGTGGAAATGCAAGTCATATCTTCAAAAACAGCTAGTGGCCGAACCACTACACCCTCTTCCATTCCTTGGAGAAGAAATCAATTTCCAGCATCCAACGCTTGGCCTAAGCAAGGTAATAGCGAAAGGGACAACAAGCGGATGGAACAATCTTTCCATTCCAGTACAACTTCTTCTAAATCAGCCCCAAGGCCGAACTTGGCAAAGACACATACATCCCCAAATGCATCTACCACCCGACCAAAGGATTGCTTCAAATGCAAGGGAATTGGCCACCTAATGGTTTAATGCCCAAATTGAAGCATCATGTACATGAATGATGATGGAGTGTGGCAAAGCGAAGAAGAAGAGGAGTATGCAGGCATGCCATCCCTTGAAGAAGAAGGGAAGGATGAAGGCATAGCTGAGGTAGAGGAAGAGCCCGAAGCTCGAGCTATGGTGACTATGAGAGTGCTTAATGCACAAGCTCAAGAAGATGATCTCCAAAGGACCAACATCTTTCATACAAGATGCAAAATTGGAGATGGGGTATGTCTTATGATCATTGATAGTGGATATTGTACCAATTGTGTAGCTGCTGATTTTGTTGAACAAGGACACATTCCATGAACTTACCACCCTAAACCCTATAGATTGTCTTGGTTAAATGATGGGGGGGAAGTCAAAGTGAACAAACAAGCTGTAATCGCTTTTTCTATTGGTACATACAAGGACCAAGTGTTATGTGATGTAATTCCTATGCATGCTAGTCATGTATTGTTAGGGCGTCCTTGGGAGTATGATGGGCAGGCTGATCATATTGGACTAACTAATAAGTATAAGTTCATTATGGACAATCTCAAAATCACTCTTTCACCCTTGACGCCTACACAAGTGTATGAAGAACAATTGCATCTCAGAAAAGCGAGAGAGAAAAAGCAGCAGAGCGAGAAAAAGAAAAAGCCAAATGTGAGAGAGAGTGAGGGGAAAAAGAAAGTAGAGGTCGAGTTGGGTGGAAAAGAAAATTTGAGTGGAAAAATAATCAGTGAGGCCGAGAGTTTGAAAGTGAAAAAAAAAAGTTTCTATGCAAGTGTGCGTGAGGTAGATAGGGTCTTGAATGCACAAAGTCTTCTCATAGTACTTATGTACATGGAAGCTGATTATTATTCTTTTTACACACTAGGCATAATCGATTCTCTTCCTAGTGCAATCTACTCTCTTTTGCAAGAATTCCAGGATGTGTTTCCAAAAGAACTACCAAAAGGCTTGCCTCCAATTCGAGGCATCAAACATCAAATTGACTTTGTTCCTGGAGCAATTCTACCAAATCGACCAGCCTATAGAGCAAATCCGGAGGAGACAAAGGAAATCCAAAGGCAAGTCAATTCCCTCCTTGAAAAAGAACAGGTTCGTGAATCTCTTAGCCCTTGTGCCGTTCCAGTCATTTTAGTGCCTAAGAAAGAAGGAACCTGGAGAATGTGTACAGATTGTCATGCAATTAATAAAATTACTGTTAAATATTGTCACTAGGGCTGCAAACGAATTGAGCCACTCACGAGCTGCTCGAATTTGAGCTTGACTCGAGCTCGAAAATATCGAGCTCGAGCGGCTCGTTTCCATGTTCGAGTCGAGTTCAAGCTCGACTCTCTCAGGCTCGATAGCTCGCGAGCTGGCTCGATAAACTCGAATATATATATATATATATATTATTTTTTATTTTTATTCTAATAGTGAAATTACATTTATATCCCTAATATTTTTATTATTTATTAAGAAAAATAATTATTTTATTTTTTTAAATAAAATAATTATTTTTTTTTTCAAGCTCGAGCTCGATTAAACTCTTATTTAAACTCGAGCTCGAGCTCGAGTTTCATTTTTTGAGCTCGTCGAGATCGTGCTCGAGTTCGAGCTCGATGAAAAATGAGTCGAGCCGAACTCGATAAGGCCAAAACTCGGTTCGATTCGTTTGCACCCCTAATTGTCACCCTATCCCTAGGTTAGATGATATGATGGAGGAATTGCATGGGGCAATCATTTTCACTAAATTGATTTAAGGTCTGGTTATTATCGAATAAGAATAAAGGAAGGTGATGAATGGAAAACAGCCTTCAAAACAAAATATGATCTTTATGAGTGGCTTGTGATGCCTTTTAGCTTAACAAATGCCCCAAGTGCCTTCATAAGGTTGATGAACCATGTTTTAAGGCATTTTCTTGGAAAGCTTGTCGTTGTTTATTTTGATGATATATTGATCTATAGAAAGTCCTTAAATAAGCATGTTGAGCATTTGAAACTTGTTCTAAGTGCCTTGCGTGAAAATCAATTGTTTGCTAACATTGACAAATGTATTTTTTGCACTCATGAAGTCAATTTTCTTGGATATATTGTTAGTGCAAATGGTATAAGTGTTGATTCAGCAAAGGTAAAGGCCATCCTCGAGTGGCCAACTCCAACCAATGTGTCTCAGGTAAGGTCTTTTCATGATCTTGCAAGTTTCTATAGGAGATTTGTTAAAGACTTTAGTACTATTGCAGCACCTTTGAATGAGATAGTTAAAAAGAATGTGGGTTTTCAATGGGAAAAAGAGCAAGAAGATGCTTTTAATACGCTTAAGAAGTTGTTAACTTCAGCACCTATTCCTGCCTTACCCAATTTTGATCTAACCTTTGAAGTTGAATGTGATGCCAACGGCATAGGCATAGGAGCTGTTTTAACTCAAAATAACCGGCCCTTGGCATATTTCAGTGAGAAGTTGAGTGGGGGAGCTCTTAATTACCTTACTTATGATAGAGAATTGTATGCTGTTGTGCGAGCTCTTGAAGTGTGGCAGCATTATCTTATGCCTAAGGAATTTGTGATACACACTGATCATGAATCAATTAAATTCCTTAAGGGTCAAGGTAAGTTTCATAAAAGACATGATAAATGGGTTGCATTCATTGATTCATTTCCATACATCATTAAGTATAAGAAGGGGAAAGATAATGTTGTTGTTGATGCATTGTCCAGGCGGTATGTTTTGATCACTAACATGAGCACTAAGTTACTTGGTTTTGAGCACATTAAAGACTTGTATGAGAATGCTATTGATTTTTCTAATGTGTTCAACGCTTGTGAACATGCTACATTTCATAAGTTTTATAGGCATGAAGGTTTCTTATTCAAAGAAAATCGTCTATGCATTCCTAACTATTCACTTAAGGAATTACACGTTAGAGAAACCCATGGGGGAGGGTTGATGGGGCATTTTGGCATTGATAAAACGCTTGACATCTTGCTTGAACACTTTTATTGGCCTAAATGAAGCATGATGTTGCTAGCATTTGTGATAAGTGTTTAAGGTGTAAGCAGGCAAAGTAAAGGAGTAACCCTTATGGTTTATACACTCCTCTACCCATACCTCATGCTCCTTGGACAGACTTATCCATGGATTTTGTGCTTGGTTTACCAAGGTCTTCTAGAGGTATGGATAGTATCTTTGTCGTAGGGGATAGGTTCTCTAAAATGGTTCATTTTATTCCTTGTAGGAAAATGAGTGATGCACGCCATGTTGCTGATTTGTTTTTCAAAGAAGTGGTAAGACTACATGGAGTGCCCCGTACTATTGTAAGTGACAAAGATATCAAGTTCCTTAGTTATTTCTGGAAGTCACTCTGGGGTAAGTTAGGTACTAAGCTTTTATTCTCTACCTCCAGTCATCCTCAAACGGATGGTCAAACTGAGGTAACCAATAGAACCCTTGGTGCTTTACTTCGAGCCCTTGTACAACGGAACTTAAAAAGATGGGAAGAATATTTACCTATTGCTGAATTTGCGTTTAATTGCACTACCTATTCCACTACTAGTCATTCCCCCTTTGAAATTGTTTATGGTTTTCACCCCTTAACTCCCTTGGACTTGTCACCTATTCCGATTGATGAGTGTTTAAGTGCAGATGGTGTCAAGAAGGTAGAGACTGTTCAGAAATTACATGAGAAAGTTCGCGCTGAAATTGAGAAAAAGAATGCACAATATGCAAAATATGCCAATAAGGGTTGAAAGCAAGTTGTATTCAAACCTGGTGATTAGGTTTTGGTACATATGCGGAAGGAAAGGTTTCCCGCCTCTCGTAGGACCAAACTACATTCTAGAGGAGATGGGCCTTTTCGTGTGCTTCGAAAGATTAATGAGAATGCCTACAAGTTGGAACTTCCCAGTGAGTATGGCATTAGTGCAACTTTTAACGTGTCTAACCTATCCTCTTTTGATTTTGATACAGATTTTGAAGATTTGAGGACGAATCCTTTCGAGGAGAGAGGGAATGATGAGGACACAAGCAGGGATGCACACCTTCAATCTCGGGATCCTTTAACCAACATTGATGGTCCGATGACAAGGGCGAGATCCAAGAGGGTGAAGGAAGCTTTACAAGTTTTGATCATTCATCATGGCAACAAGGAGCAAGCTAAGTTTAAAGGTTTGGTAAACCATGAAGTCACCTTGTTCACTTGTACGTTTGAAGTGAAGGAATGATCTTGACTGTCGTGGGCACGTCTTACAATTACAAGTCTTCTGATCGCAAATTTACTGTGACAGATTTAAGACGTGGGTACGCCTTACAACTGCAAGTCTTCTGATCGCATATTTACTGTGTCAGATTTAAGACGTGGGCACGCCTTACGACCGCAAGTCTTCTGGTCACATTCCTAGTTTCATTAGGGTTTTTAGTCTTTTTAACAATTTCAAGTAGTATTAGGGTTTGTCTCGTAAGGCTTATAAATAGCCACTCTTGTGGGGACTTTTCGACAAATACAAACGTGAGGTTTTTTCCTTCAAGTTCTTGATTGAACTTTCTTTTGAATTTTTGAGTTCATAGCTTGAGATTCAAATTAGACTTTATCGATTAGTTTGTTCCCTAATCGTGGTGTCTTTTCTTCTATCGATATTTGCTTGGGGTTGCTGATTACCTTCGTGTGTTAGAGGCCTTGAGTTCATGCGAACAACTGAGTTCAATTTCCATTAAGAGAAAAGATCCAACTCTGATATTTTTCGTGTTGGGAGGGTTTAGGAGGATCTACCCCTAGAGTTGCTCATCAGAGAGAGAGAGGGAGAAAATCCATGAGTGAGAAAGAGAAAAAAAAGTGAGAAAAAGGTTACTTCTTACTTGCCATCTTCTTGCTCTTGGATTTGAGGAGGAAATCACCATCAAGCAAGCAAATTTTTGGTTAAGATTGGAGGTTATTGAGGTTGCTAAGCTTGGAAAATCATTCTTGAGTAGATCTTCACTAGATCTTACTTGATCTTACTAGATCTAGTTAGATCTTGAGGTATGATATTTAAATCTCCTACTGTTACTCTTGTTAATGCTAGATCCTTTAGATCTATGGTTTATTTTGCTAAAAATGATATTCTTGGAACTTTGAGTTGGGCTCTTGAATTCCCAACTTAGGTAGCCGATTTGAGGTGACCTCTTAAGTAACAGACTTGAGGACCTGGTTGTGGTTGTGATTGTTGTTTTTGAGATGGATTTATTTTGTTGTTAGAAAGTAAAAATATTAGTGAAAATTTTGAAGAAATGAGTTGTTTGCTGCCCGAACCTCACTTGGAAAGTTATGATACTTGATTTCAAAATTTTATGATGTTTCTTGGCTAGATTTTGCCTAATAAATATGTATTATATTCATTTATGAGTATAAGCTTGAACAGAGTTGAATCTCAAATTTTGAACGGTGAAAAGTTGAGTTTTTCACTAATTTTTGGATAAAAAGTGTTACTTGGACAGATTTGAGTATTTGAAGTCTTTTGATTATTTTTCATGATTTCGTGTGTCGAGATTTGGTGTAAATTGAACTAAAAAAGTGTTAAAACATTGACTAAAGTTTAGTGTTGAGTTTGAGCCCGAATGGGTGATTTTTGAGGTAAAGACCTCATTTAATTTCATTGTCTTAAAGTTAAGAGTCACGAATATGGGTATATATTTGGAGCATTTTATTTTAAATGTTGTAGCAATTATAAAAAGAGTATTTTGTGATATCTTACTACTTGAAAGGAATACTTTTTACTAGAGGAAATTTTGGAAAAATCTTGATTAAACCGATAAATAAGTTCATTTCGATTTGGTTTCGCTAAAGGAGGAGCAAAACTTATCCCATTTCTTTATTTGTTTTAGGGAGTGTGGACTACTTTGGCAGGCAAATTTGGAATCCAAACCTTGCTATTTTGGTGAGTTTCCATGCATGTTACTTGACTATGTGAATATGTCTCGAGTTATGCTTAATTATGTGATTTGATGTGAAAATTTGCTTTGTCAAACCATCAAATAGAGTAGTGTGTACTTCACTGCACTTACCCTATTTGAATGGAAATGATTGTGAAAGTGTTTTGTTATGACTTTGGTGTGTGTGAAATTTTGGGAATTCCTGAAACCTATCAGTAAGTCGTTCAATTCAAGCTGTAGGTTAGGCCTAGACCGAGGAGAAATGACGAGCCATAGGGTTATTTATGTGATGTGTGCTCTGGACTTGGCATATGAACTTGCCCCCTTTGGAGAGCAATAATCAATTTATGTGAGCCTGAACAGGAGTAAGTGTTACGCCTGCTAGGACGAGAGTCACCTCTTAGTCCGTATCAGTCATCTATGGTATATTTGAGTATTACCCTTTTATGTGTTTGGATTGCAGGCCCGGTGGGTATTTTGGTGGAATTAGGAGTAAATGGAGTTCTGCATAGTTTATATGTGTGAAAGTTGATGGAGTATCAATTACATGGAACGTGATCAAGTTTCGTGGATCTTGGCTCCTGAGAGCTTCCGTATCCTACCTTTGTGTTGTTAATTGCTTTCCTTATTTGTTTGTTTCTAAATATGTATTTGAAGTGAAATGTCATATGCTTTATGTGAATTGCATGTCTTTTGGAACTCATTGGGCTTTAACTCATTTTTTAAAATTTGTTTTCCTTAACAGGGATTGAAAATCCAAGTGAAGGTGCGAACCATTAGAACTAGGATTTACTTTTGATTTTGGCTTGCAAAACTTGAACTTTGAATTTGGAGTTTTGTATTGTGAGACTTTGAATGTATAATTAAGTATTTCATGTATTTTGGGATTTTAAGGCTTGAGTAATGAATTTGTGAGTTGTCGTTTGGTTTAGATTTGTTTTTGCAATTTAGTTTGAAGAATTAGTGATCATTTGAAAGAATGAGTCCTAGTGAGAGTTAGGTAAGTAGTCCACTGATACCTTAGAGTACGTCCTAGGGAGATGTGGGACTGTCACAAAGATGTTCTTTTTTTAAGACATAGTGATTGTGAGGAGCCAGGTTTCTTGTTGTATATCTGTTGGTTTGAATGATTAGTACTATGAGCAAGGAAAGGAATCTGGAACAGGTATCTAATGGTAAATATATATTTGACTAAAGGGCTATCGTAGATGTCACACTGCAGATGCCTTCCTTCAAAGTAAATCATTTAACAATATCTATTAATGTTTGTGTTCATTGACTACATCTTAATTTAGTTTCATGCAACCTATTCTTGAGTATATCATTCAACTGCCAAGATGCACTTAGACAATTTATATAATGTTGCCACTGAGGTATCCACCTACGGATGCCCCCAACTCTTTTCTCTTTGAAAATTTTATAATCCAATATTTATACATTTATTTTATTCTCTAATAACAATGTACTAAATTTATCTTACCCTTCAAAGATATATTGGTAGTGATATATAGTCAAACAAAAATTTTTTTAACAATGCTATTACATGATCACTCAATTTTGATGGAAATAAGAATGTGGTTATAGAAGATTAGAATCGGTTGGAAGTAGAATAAAATTTGAAACAGATCAACTTACATCGAAAAAAGAACTTAGAAAATATTCCAAATATGGACAAAACTTGCAGTTGCAAATTAGGATTAAAAAAGTAGTCGAAGTCCACGACGACCCAGACTCCAGGTAGGCTTAATCTTAGGAAGGTCACAGTGATCTTCTACCAGACTCATAGGCCAAGGAATTCCCACTCCACTCATTGGTGAGCTAGCTCCTTTGGCATTGGCCATATGGATCTCCATGTGCTTGGTCACTGAAGAGCCTGAAGCTGAATGATCAACTTCATTTGATATTGCAGCCGAAGTCATGAAATAGCTGCAGAGTGCAAGAAAAAATGAACCCAAGTGCAAGAGTTAATTTTGGGAGTGTTGATCTGGCCATGGCTCAAGTTTATGGTGGAAATTAAATCAGCCCTGATTAGTTGCTATATGCTGCAAATTAACAATGACAGTTTATATAGATCTCTGAAGCCAAATTTGGAACGTCCCCGCCATTCGCTACTAACAAGAAGACACTTAAATATATCCCTGTCTTTTTCGTTTGGTTGCTATTTCATATGGCTTGTTTCATGTGGCTATTTACAGATTTAGAAAATATTAGAATCGAGAGTTTTTCTTTTTTTTTTTATCGAAACAATATATTCAACTCTATTCTACTCCTACTCTATACTAAGGGGAGGAGTGGACCCAAATCGGTCTAACTGGGAAATTTCCAAGATATCTTGAAGGAAAATGTAGATCATACGATTTGATTTCATCACCTACATCCAATGAGAGTTTTAAACTCTCCCTGATGGCCAACTTGACTTATCAAGAGCTTGTTTATAGAAAGAACTTTTTGTTGTCATAGTCCTGCGTGCCAGTATATGACACGGGAAGTTGCCAAACAGATTCATTCGTGGAGGCTTTTCATTTTTTTTTTTACACCTTACCAGCCTCCCTACCTATTCCCTCCCTTTACTCCAAACTTGACAATCAAGTTCCAACCCCAGTTTGGCAGCCAGGTTTCATGAAATTTCTTGTTGTCCAATCTTAATTAAAAATCAATTATATCTTTATTTGGGACCTAGCATCCGACTTTCCAGTTTCCACAGATATTGGGATCTCCACTTGTATCAGCATTTATAGTTGCAGACTCTCGCTATCAGTTAGGCTTTGGCAAGCCCATGCAAGTCTCTAAAGGGTCTCGAATTTTCGGACTTTTGGGCTTCAAGTTTCGGGCTCATGTGGTGACGCACACACTTTGTTCATATTATAATCAGGGCTTCAGGCCTATCTATTGCTTGGCCCAAGCTTCCCATTAATGCACAATGACATATAACGTAACATGTAGTAATTCAATTCAAAATTACAAATTATATACATTATACTATGTATTACTAAAATTCAAAATACATGCCTCTATTTTGATGACCGCACTCCATCCAAAATGAATTGTTGAAAATTGGAGATTCAAGGATTTGTTTCTTTTATAGGAGGGTAGAGATTTTGACAAACGGAGAGAACAAGAACTTGTCCAAATACATAAATCATTGAGTAATGAGAGAGTTTAGAGATTTTGTTAATGATGAAAAGTATATCTCGAATAAAGCATCATATCTACATTGGGTTTTGAGATGAAAAAGTATTTTGAATAAAGCAATTTACATAATTTTCTTTGTTGGATTGTTGCAAGTACTTTACGAGAAAAAGTTTTAAAGAAGAAGACAAGTTTATTTTTATAAATCATGCGTAAAGCATTGTTTAAGTGTATTTTCAATATTCATTGCACTAAAATGCCGTGGAGATTTTCAAAGGATGTTTATTATGTTTTGCAAAATATTAAGTTAAATTATGTTTTTAATCAAAATTAAAATTTAGTTGGAGATGTGCAGTAGATTTTAAGAGACAGACTTCTTGATGATACGAAGATTTCTTAAGAATTTGAATCAATTGATAGATTTTACTTGCTTGCATTGTTTAGAGAAATTATAAGTGATGAATTTGTTAAGAAAAAGAATGTGTTAATGCAGTAAAGGAAGAAGAAACTTTACTCCATGAAGTATGGCCAATTCTTAACTCGCACCACCATCAATTATGCATGTCGACCCAAGCTCAAATCTGGCTATTCTCAGGAAGGTCACCATAATATCCACCGGAAAATTGAAGGTAGCTGCTTTATCATTGGCCATCTGAGCCTCCATTTGCCTAGCCATTGAAGAGCCTGAAGCTGAATGATCAACTTCATTCGCCATTGCAGCCTAGGTCATAAAGCGGCTGCAGAGCGCTAGAAACACGAGCCTAAGTATTAGAGCTGCTTCTGGTAGTGCTCTTTTGGCCATTGCTCAACTTTATGGCGCAAATTAAAATCAGCCCTAATTGAATGCTGCGCATTGCAAATTAATCATGGCAGTTGCATAGATTTCCAAAGCCGAATTTGGGTTGTCCCACCCAATTGCTATTGACAAGAAGACAGTCAAGTGCTTGTCCTTCTCATGCCGTTGGTATTCTCCAAATTCGGTATGTATCTTGTTTCATTTAGTTAGAGCTATTTAAAGATTCAGAAGATATATGAATCGAAATTTTGTTTGTAGAAATCTGTGCTTTTTGTAGTCGGAGTCATGGCTACTATTACAATACACGGGAAATTGCAAACAGATTGATTCATGAGTTCCTTGTCGTCTGATCTTAATTGAAGAATCAATTACAAAATCCTTTAGATTGGTACTAGTTTTTCTTTCTTTTTAACATGAGATTTATCATCTTGGATCAGTTGAGACACTTGTATCATTTCCAGTTACAGTTGATTTCCACCTATACTGGATTCTAAATGCAGTAGTTTGCTTTTCTTTTGGGAGGTATAATTGAAGAATTCAAGGAATGACAGTATACTTTTTAACTAATGACTTGTTACAACAAATCAGAGTGAATGTTTTCCCAGCAAGGGAGAGCACGAACACACATTGGAGGCTTTTGGTTAGGATTCAACAATCACAATCACTATGGATATTGTTAGAATATCCTACATTAATATTCCAAATATATATATATATATATATATATATATAATTTTGGATCATTTCACTCATTGTCAATTAGTTTTAAAATATAAATTTAAATTCTTTACCATAGTACTAGAATTGGGCCTTTGAAATCCAAGTTCTTTATTACATACGATAAACTGGTCAATAGAAATGAGTATAGCGAAACCCATAGGATGTTTGGTTTCTAAAATTCAGGAAACAGTTTAAGACTTTTCCATTTTTTCCGTTTTCTTTTTCTGGACTTATATATAGGGTTAATGGTACTGATTGACTCATTTCCTGCCACTGGCCTAAATCGAACAATAAGTACTTAATTAACAATGTCTCATACCAGAGGCTGAAGCTTAATTACCAAACTCTTCGCATTGTATATTCGTCCATCCATACTTTGAAAAGAAACACGGAGAGGAAATGAGGAATTTAATGGTAAATAAACCTAAGCAAGGCACATCAGAGAGTAGCATACAAGTAAAGCTACTTTTGGTATTCAGTCATGAATTCAAATACATATCCAAAAGAAATTGTTGAACAAACTACAACAAGAAAAGACACCACGTAAGAAAAAATTACATAGAAGCAAAAGTAAATTATTCATCAGTCCACAAGAGATATAGGAAAAGGCAATTGACGGAAACCAAAAGAGTAAAAACACACCATGAGAAACTGATGGAATGAGAGTGAAATGGGACAGTTGATGCTTCATCCGGACCACCGACTATGAGTTGAAGCTTGCGTACAGCAGACTCAGTTGATTGGTTTGTGGCAAAAACACAGCGGAGCACAAAAGGGATCGCACTTAGGGCTCAGTTGGATCAGTTTACGTCCCAAAGTCAGCGAAGGGTCATTCTTAGGCATCACCTCGGCAGCTGCCAAGAGACGTGAAGCTGAACCATAAGCTTCTTCGGCCATTGCTGCTGATGTAGTTATAAGGTGGACATAGACGGCTAGAAAACTGATAAGTAGAGCTACTTTTAGCACAGTGATTTTGGCCATTGCACAAGTTTAGTACGTACTTTTGAGATATGACGGATTTCTTTAGCTGTAAGGGAAGCTTATATAGATATCTGATGCCCATCGACTTGAGAATGTACCCTCCATTTTCTACCTTGAGGTTTTGCATGTCGTTTGCAATATGCCTTCGGCTTCCTGGCCTAGTAGACTTTTGACTTAGCAGATGCATCATGATTTTTTATGTATGGTCAATGTCGAACTCAAAAATGGACATTTTGTCTATATCTGTTTGGATTGATGACAGTTTTCTTTCTTTTATTGTCGTAAAAAACAAATCTGAGTGGTTCTACCGGCTATCATACTAACCGGCGCTTTTTCTGCTTAGTCTGCAATGCTGACTACTTCCATCAAGCAGACCATATTACCAAAAAAATTGGTTCTATCGGTTTACAGAACTTTGCACCAAAAAACGGAAACAAAAAAGAAAAAAAAAAGGTCCCCGAGTGTTCAGGAAGATTTAACAGAGTCAAAGTGTGAAATTCATCATCTTGTCCAGTTCACAATTTGTTGTGAACAGACCTATAATTTATGGACACATATTTTGGTACTGAACAAATTAGTTCAATGTTCATATTTTGTTAGCAAGTTTTCTTTGGCAGCTCTGTGCCGTCAAACCTCTATCCAGAATGGATCTTCGACTTTTAACTCGGCCTTCTATCATCTATGGGTGCTGCTTGTTTCAAACAGTCGCATTCCAAATTTCCCTTCAGCATCTTGGCAAATCAGAAGAATTAGGCACGGAGGAGGGAGTTAAATTTCAATAGCTAGGAATTTCTCAAAGCTCGTGGTGTCCTCTTTCGTATAGTTTCCAAAACTTAGTGAACCCCAAATCAAGCGCTATCAACTTCAAAAATTGTAATAGTCGGTCACTTACTCTTCATCCATTGCTATCTCGAATCACTTTATTATCCACATATAGATTTCTGGTATTTGTCTTTTAATAAAATAGAAACAGGAGTGTTAATGATGCTGTAATTTTGAATGATGTCGACTATTCTTAACCACTAATTTTTTTTTTTTTTTTAGATTTGTGACAATTCTATTTTCTTATCTCCAAATTTTAGATAATTAATAATTGTTATCCAACAAATTTTGCACCAAACAGGCGATAAATTGTTTCCTCTTTTTTTAGGCTAACATAGCTAATGGACAATCCTTTGGCTGCTTCATTAAGGTTAGAATAAATAAACTCGCACCCATTCTATGTTTAGATAGGTGGATTTAGATGGATTTGATTTCAAATCCATAATATAAATTCTTTTCACTGTTTGGAAATTTATATTAAGAATGAGACTTTAAATAAACCTATAAGATGGAGTAAGTTAGTTTAGGAAATAATAAATCTATTCAATATAGGAGTCATTTGAAATTCATTCTTCTCAAATTCAAATTCAATGATCCAAACACAATCTACTAAAAGTTCCATAAATTTAGGGGTGAGGGATTCAAGAGAAGGGTATACTGGAGAAGAATCTCGGACTATCACAATTATGTAGTCTGTAGAGTCAATTGCATGTTTAACCCTTCCTCATTTCCCCTTTTCGTTTTCGCTGGGCGGCCACAAGTATTGCAAGGAGTTGAGTGATGAAATGCACCCGAAGCTTCCAACATCCAAGGCAAATTCATCGAATAATATAATGCAGCTATCTCAATTTCAAAGGAAAAAAATTCTTTGAAAGATAACTTATTTTTCCTCCTCATTCGTATTGATGAGATATGTATTCAAAAATAAGTAACTTAGAGCGTTTTTGCTATCAACTGCATCGACTTCCAGTCCTTGAATTTGTTTGGATAATGGATTATTTATAAATATTTATTTTCTTTCATTACCAACATATTTTTCAATTATTTTTATATTTCACAAATATCATATTAAAAATTTGTTACAGCATTTTTTTAAAAAAATTATTTTAAATAATCTAATATCCAAGCACACTCAATATTTGTACTCCAAAAAGGTCAACCCGAATACCAACGAAGTGAAAAAATATTGTCTAGCTCCCTAAAGACCAATTACATTCCAAAACATACTTATTACAGCCTGCAAGTACAGTAATTATCAAAGATCCTCCCAAGTTTGTTAAAAGAACCAACACTAGGCGTCATGTCAAGATTCATGGAAGTCAACGCTTCAAAGAAGATAGGATTAACAAAATCAGTTGTGCAAGTGCTGGCCATTTGTCTATCCGTCCTGTCCCGACACATTTTTCGGGTTCAAAATATATATCGTGTTTTTAGACGGCCATTTGACGAAAGAGTAGAAAATGTGAATGATGAATCAGCCCAACTTTAATATGCCTGTAATATGGTGCATTATCTTTATCAGTCGGTCTATCTGGTTGCTAGGTAATATTTCCCAAGAACCAGCATAATAATTTTAGAATACACATACAAGAAATGATTGTAAATATCACAATATTACTGGAAAACACAAATATGAGAATCCCTAATATTAAGGAGGTAGGGTATCCTTTAATTTATTTTGTTGCTTAATATAATTTTTTCAAAATTTTATGTACATTTAGTCATTTTCTCCACAGATGCATCCTCATTTTCTTTTCTTTTCTTTTCTTTTCTCTATTTTTCTTAGATGGTCTTCAATACCAAAACTTCTTGAAAAAAACCTAAACCTCTTCTTTAATTTGTCTAATTAGCTTGATTATTGAACTAAAGTTGCAGAATTGAACATTATATGTGAGTACAAAGGAGATTAGTTTTAAAGTGGGAATCCAGTTCTTAATTTTTGGTTAAAAAAATTAACATTTTGACAACTAGGTCAAAATGACTAGAAACAGAAGTTTACATGTTGAAGTGTCAGAAAATAGAA
This sequence comes from Gardenia jasminoides, assembly GCA_013103745.1. NCBI lineage: Eukaryota > Viridiplantae > Streptophyta > Magnoliopsida > Gentianales > Rubiaceae > Gardenia > Gardenia jasminoides. The sequence goes on along the minus strand of CM023096.1, from coordinate 824,835 downwards.
GTTTGCGACCGGTTCAAAGAATCAGTCAAATGAAATATGTCGGATCTGCAGTTTGACATTTACTTTTTCCTTTTTTTTGGACATTTACTCATTAATCAAAAAATAGAAAATAAAAATTAATTTGTTTGTTTGGACTAACACCTAATGGAACTTTAAAAAACCGATATAAGTCGACGAACTATTTGCCTAGCGCCATAGCCTATCTAAATGCTTTGCAGATTTTTTTTTTTTTTTTTTTGTAGCTAATGCTTAAACATGTTTGAACACGCAATATTTTCAGCAATATTTTCCTGAGTCGGTTATATGTTGTCTAATTGTGAAGAAAATTTTGCAAAATTTTGCGAAAGGAAGAAGAAAGATAAATCTATCATCTAATTGTATTATCATTCTACCTATTTTATAGGTTTTTTTCTCTTTTCCCTCCCACTCCTTCCGTTCTCAATTTTCAGGCCCAAAACTTACTAGACCAACCCCAGTGATTTTTTCTAAATGTATTTATAATACTACATAATTGTATTGCTAATGTGTTTAATATTCTATGACTAATAAAATCTTATATTTTCTATCAAAAAAGCTGCATTCTATCCTGCTATTATCTGATACCAATTATCTATTTTGTATATGTGTGTGTATTTTTATGTGATTTATCTAACGCTGTCGTCCAAGCACTAGTTAAAAAAAGGCTCACATGTTAGTTTTTAGTGAAAATGAAGTAAATTAAATTTTGAAAGTGTCTACATGTAAAGACAACGATAAATGTGTGTGTGCACTTAAATCAATACATAAGTAGTTCCCAGTGGACCAGAATAAATGTATATCAAAAGTGACACTATTAGATGGTGCATAAATGTCAGTCATATGCTACCAACTACACCTGCTCGATTCTTCATGTCTAATACTTTCACTACATAGGGAGAAGTGTAATTCTTTCTTTATTAATCAGAGTGCCAAGAGTTGAAGGATAATTTTAACTTAATGAATAACTAAAACTTTTAAGTTTATATGCAAAAAATTTAAAAACAACATAGATAAAATTTGATATGTTAGTGTGAATTGCAGAAAATAATCATATAACGTACTAGATTAATTGGATGATTTCATTTACTTGAGTAAGAAGGAAATCACGTATGACTAGGAATCATAAAATGACTATTTTCTTAAGGGATAATTTCAGAAATCTCTCCTGAGGTTTCTGACAGTTTCACCTGGCGGTCTCAAACTTTTAAAAAAACCTCACTTGCCTCCCTTACTTTATGCTTTTGGTATCATTTACAACCCAATTTAAAATAAAACATTAAAAAATTAATTTTGGGAGAGTAAATGTAATCTCATTCCAAAATTACCCTTTGTTGTCTTACTTTTTATTGCGTAAGTATATTCATAACAAAATAAATGAAAGTTTATTTTGATTGAAAAAAAATATAGTTTGTTTTTATATAGCAAGCATTAATATTTGAATTCTACAAGTTATAAAGATAATATTTTCTTTATTCCGAAGTGTTTTGAGTTAATTTAAGAAGTTTTACAAATTATTTACATATTTTTGAATTTTCTACTTTTTGTCCAAATTGATGGCTTGAAAACTAAAAAGATTATAATATGCTAAAATTATATATAAATTTGTTTGTATTGTTTTAAATCAGGCAAAAAGGTATTTTCATGGTTATAAATTATTGTGAATTATTTCCAAGAGTATTATAAATTATTCATAATTTTGAATAATTTAACATTTCTTGTCCAAACCAATGACATAAAAACTACTAAAAAGTTTTTAATATTATTATCAGCTTCAGAAATTCTGTCCATCTTTCTATAAAAATTAACAGATAAGTTTGGTGTATTATAGTAATTGAGAAATCATAAGAAAAGGGCAAACTTGGAATGAAATTATATTCTCTCACCCAAAATAAATTTTTTAACATTATATTTTGAAATGGGTTTCAAATGACATAAAAAGTTTAAAATAAGGGAGGCAAGTGAGATTTTTAAAAGTTTGAGGGCACCAGGTGAAACTGTCAGAACCTCAAGGGAGGTTTCTGAAATTATCCCTTTCTTTTTTAACTTGTGTCCATCCTTTTTAAATTTTTTTTTCTAGCAAATGAATGATGAAATTTAAGAAGCGGAGAGGGGAAGGTGAACTTTGAACTAATAACTTCTAAATCCTGAATTATACACAATCAAACTTTGAACTCATAACTTCTAAATCTTGAATTATACATAATCGACAATTATATGTATTTATTCACATTTATTAATTATTACTCTTCCTTGTATATATACACTTTCTTTAATTTTTGAAAAAAATTAATATATAAACTTCTATCTTAAGGCGTGTGTAGTAGGTACCTTTAACCCAACCCACCACTCATTATTAAGATAATTTATTCACTTGCTCATCTTTCGCCACTGTTATTATTTCATAACAGGATAATGGTTATTTTGGTTAAGTATGAATAAGAAATCAAGTGGGATCTTTTTAATTTCTTTTCTTTTTAGTAATAAATCAGGTCGTCCCAAGAGAACTGAAGAAATTCAAATGATACACCACGAAAGGACACCACAAAAGAGAAAACAACAAAAGTTTTGCAGAAAGCAAAAGATTATTATTCATTAATTATCCACGAAGGAAATTAGGAAGAGGTGATGACAGAAACCAAAAGGACATAGCCCAGACCCCAAAAAAAAAAAATTGTGTTTTTTTCAATAAAGTCTCTCCAAAGTTTTCTTAGTGAGAGTCCTCTGTTTCTCCTAGGGATGTCTAGTGAGAATTTTTTTGTTTCTCTTAGGAACTCCTAATGAGAATTTTCTATTTTTATCTTTATTTTCCTGTTTCCTCTAAATTTATTTTAGATCTGATTGTCATATTTGAAAGTTTTTTGGGTCATGGACGAATCTGTTGGAATGTATGCTCTAAAACAATCATTTTGTTTAAATACATTCCTAATTAAGTTTTGTATTTTATGAATTTCCATTTTATCTGTTAAATATTTGATATAACTGATAAAATCCTTAGGATATTTATTGATGTGATGAAATTGTTAAAATTTTAACAATGAAATAACAATTAAAACATGAAATAACAAATTTCATAACAATTAAAATTTTAACAATTTCTAAAATTTTAACAATGAAATAACACAATTTCATAACAAATTTCTAAAATTTTCTGATTCACGAATTTTAATTGTTAAAATTTGTTATGAAATTGTGTTATTTCATGTTTTATTAGGTTAGGAATTGATTTGAATTTTAATATGATTAATTCAAATAATGTTCCAATTTATTTTCTAAATTAGTTAGAATTAAAAGTGACCTAATAAAATTATTTTACCAAAATTTTCTGCACATGTATGATCTCAAAACTTGTTTGGGATCTTAAGATATAAAATCCAAATAATCCATGAATAGTTGTTGACTGTTATTACATGCTTTCTTTTAATTTAAAGTTGTTTAAATTTATATGAATGCATGGTGGATGGTTGTGGATATAAACCCAATGTGATTATGAATGAATGGTTGAATGGTTGGTTTTTTATAAATAGGGCCTGCGTATCCTGCCTTTCTTATTTTTCTAATTGTAATTTCTCTCCTAATCTAATTCCCCCATAATGTAATTCGGGGTTTTTTATATTCTATTTGTAATGTACAATAGACAGGAATAGATGATAGGAAATTATAAATAGTATAGAAATTGTAAATTGGAAGATGAAGAAATGAGCTGTGCAGGAGCTGTGCCATCAGAAGGAGCAAATTTAATTTAACCTTAGTCAACCATTAATTTTCCTAATGGTCGGGGAAATTAATTTAGGAATATCCACAACCATCCACGTTTTATTTTATGCTATATTTATTTTTGAAATATTTATATGCATGATTGTTGATGAGACTGTCAAATGATTTTTCCAAAACTTCAAACTAAATTAAAAATGTTTTGGAAAAGGCAAACAAATCCCTCAAAATCAATATTAAATCAAGACTACCTTCCATCATTATAGTATAAAACAAAATGTGGTCATTAAGTGCTAACTTATTGGGATTCACCTAAAACTGCCTTACTTACTACATGTTTTTTACTATAAGAAGTGTTCTTAAGAATGATGGGTTTGATTTAATTAAAATTATGGTTTGTTGGGATTCACTCAAGGCCATGAATTTTAGAGACAATGGTTAGGTTAATACATAAGATGTAAAAATCAAGAGTTGATACCTAACAGATCTAGAAATTACAAATGGGTTGTAATTGGTAAAGTACCTACCTGTTAAGATTATTTTGATTTGTTGAGATTCACTCAAAGTCAAAATAGTTAAGATGGGGTTCTAGCCACTATGGGTTTTTTAGAAAATCCCGAATCAATTTATAGAGGGTAATTGATTTGGAAAAAATAGTGGAAATAAAATCATAATTTTGGAAGTTTTTATGATTTTATTAAACAAAGCTTTTTCTGACAAACTCTATCTTTATTTTGTTGTAGAATTAGTAATAATATGAGCCTACGTACAATTCTCACTATTTGTAAACTGAACGACACAAATTTTCTCGACTGGCAACGCAATGTCCTACTCGTTCTCACTCATGAAAAAATAGAATATGTACTTGATGGGCCTATGTCTGATGAACCCGAACCAACTACACTTGCTACTGTTAAGAATACTTACAACAAGCATAAGGATGATAATAGAGTGGTTTCATGTATCATGATAGCCTCTATGACTCCTCAACTCGAACAGCAGCATATGAACATGGGGTTATATGAAATTGTACAACACGTGAGAGAGTTGTTTGAACAACAATCTAGGACGGTGAGGTATGATACCTCCAAGGAATTGTTCAGGTGCAAGATGGCAAAAGGAGTACCTGTTGCTCGACACATCTTAAAGATGATTGGACTAATTGAGAAATTGGCTGAATTGGGTTTTAAGATGGACCACGAGCTAAATGTTGATTTAGTTCTTCAATCTCTGTCAGATTCTTTCTCTCAATTTGTTATGAACTATAACAATCTGCAGCACACATTGCCTCAATTGTTGAATATGTTGAAAACTGCTGAGAAAGAAATCAAAAAGGTGAAGGGTCCTACTGGAGTGCTTGTTGTTGCTTCCTCCAATAAAAGGAAGAGGCAAGGAAAAGGGCCTAAGAAGCCCAAGAACAAGCCCACCAAGAAGCCCAAGAAGGCCAAGACAGACCAGTCCAATGCAACCTGCTTCCATTGTGGATAAATTGGACATTGGAAGAGGAACTGCAAGGGCTATCTGGAGAGCTTGAAGCAAAAGAAGCTTGGGGAAGCTTCAACACCAGGTACATATATGCTTAAAATTAATGTTTCTACTTTCAAATCTGGCTCTTGGGTATTAGATACTGGATGTGGCTCTAACATTTGCACATCTATGCAGGGTCTAAGAAACAGTAGAAAGTTGGGAAAAGGAGAAGTAACCCTACGTGTAAGCAATGGAGCCAAAGTTGCTACTTTAGCTGTAGGGACTTACTACATTAGTTTACCCAGTGGGTTGATTTTAGAATTATCAAAATGTTATTATGTTCCAACACTTACTACAAAAATCATTTCTATTTCCTGTTTGGATGTAAATGGGTTTAAGATAACCCAAGAGAATAAATGTTGTTCTTTTTCAAAGAATGGTGTGTTTTATGGTTCTGGAAAATGGAATAACAATGTATATATTCTAGATCTTGATAACCAAATCCTCAACAGACAAGAAAAGAGAATGAAGTTAGATAAACTAAATAAAACCTACCTCTGGCACTGTAGGTTTGGTCATATAAATGAGAAACGCATTTCCAAATTACACAAATGTGGGTATTTGGACTCATTTGATTATGAATCATATGACGTATGCGAAACTTGTTTACTTGAAAAAAATAAAACGCCTTTACCGGTAAAGGGAAGCAGTGATGATTTACTTGGGCTAGTACATGCGATGTATGTGGCCACGACAATCACTAGAGGTGGATTTTCATACTTCATTACCTTTACTGATGACCATTCTAGATATCGTTATGTGTATTTAATGAAATACAAGTCTGAATCTTTTGAAAAGTTCAAAGAATTTAGAAATGAAGTAGAGAAACAAACCGGTAAAAGTATTAAAATACTACGATCTGATCGTGGTGGAGAATACTTAAGCGATGAGTTTCGATTTTATCTAAAGGACAATGGAATAGTTCCACAATGGACTCCTCCATGGACACCACAACTAAATGGTGTATCTGAAAGGAGAAACTGCACCTTATTAGATATGGTACTGTCCATGATGAGCCACTTGAGTGCCCCAAAATCGTTATGGGGATATGCTGGACACGCTTCCCATACTCTTAATAGCAAAGGTTGTTGATTCCACACTATATGAGATATGGAAAGAAAAGAAACCAAAACTGTCTTACATGAAGGTTTGGGGTTGCCCAACCTATGTGAAGAAGGCAGAGTCAGATAAGATTGAGCCAAGATCTGACAAGTGTTTGTTTGTAGGGTATCCAAGAGAGTCTATAGGATACTATTTCTACAATCCAAATGAGCACAAAGTATTTGTCTCAAAACATGCTATCTTTCTAGAAAAAGAGTTTATTCTAGAAAGGGGCAGTGGGAGTAGAATAGAACTTGAAGAAGTTCAAGATACTAACATGGAACTTGAAGAAGTTCAAATGGATCAAACAAATATTGAACAACCTGTTGAAGAAAGGGTTCAACCACATAATGATGAGCCACAAACGGAAGCTGTGAATATTCAAGAGCCCCGTAGATCAGTAAGAGTACGCTCAACTCCCAAGAGATATGAGTTCCTTGTGAGCCAAGGCAATGATATACTAGTCATTCAAGATGACGAACCTACTACCTACCAAGAGGTCTTGAATAGTCCAGACTCCTCCAAATGATTAGAGGCCATAAATTTTGAAATGGATTCCATATATGACAACAAGGTATGGATCTTGGTTGATCCACCTGAAGGGGTAAAACCCGTAGGGTGCAAATCGGTCTTCAAGAAGAAGACAGACATGGATGGTAATGTGATTACCTATAAAGCTAGACTGGTAGCCAAAGGCTACGAGCAGAAAGAGGGAATCGACTACGATGAAACCTTCTCACCAGTAGCTATGCTTAAATCCATCGGATATTGCTTGCAATAGCAGCATACCATGACTACGAGATTTGGCAGATGGATGTAAAGACTGCATTCCTTAATGGGAATTTGCAAGAGGATGTGTACATGACACAACCTGAAGGCTTTACGTCGCCAAATCCCAATCAGATATGCAAGCTACAGAGGTCCATTTATGAACTTAAGCAAGTATCTAGGAGTTGGAACATTCGGTTTGATGAAACAATCAAAGAGTTTGGTTTTCTTAAAAATCCGGATGAACCTTGTGTATACAAGAAGGTTAGTGGGAGTTCAATCATTTTTCTTATATTATATGTGGATGACATATTAATAATGGGAAACGATATCCCAATGTTACAATCAGTGAAGGGTTGGTTATCCAAAAACTTTTCCATGAAAGATTTAGGAGAGGCAGCCTATATATTGGGTATTAAGATCTATAGAGATAGGTCTAAAAGGTTGCTTGGTCTTTCACAATCTACATACATAGATAAAGTGCTAAAAAGGTTTAGCATGGATCAGTCTAAAAAGGGTTTCTTACCTATGACTCATGGGATAAGCCTTTCTAAGAGCATGTGTCCTAAGACACAAGTTGAGATTGATAAGATGCATAATGTTCCATATGTTTCGGCAATTGGATCAATTATGTGTGCTATGTTATGTACAAGACCAGATGTCTTCCATGATCTGAGTGTCACGAGCAGGTTCCAAGCTAATCCAGTTGAAGGTCACTGGATAGCCGTTAAGAACATCCTTAAGTACTTGAGAAGGACTAAAGATTTGTTCTTAGTATATGAAAATGGTGAATTGGAGGTTAAGGGCTACATAGATGCAAGTTTTCAGTCTGATAAGGATGACTGTAAGTCACAGTCAGGCTTCATCTTTACTCTCAATGGAGGTGCTATCTGCTAGAAGAGCTCCAAACAAGACACCACAGCGGATTCTACAACAGAGGCTGAGTACATTGCAGCCGCGGAGACAGCCAAGGAAGCCGTTTGGATCAAGAAGTTCGTGTCTGAATTTGGTGTGGTTCCTAGCATAGTTAATCCAGTAACTCTGTACTGTGATAACAATGGGCCATTGCCCAAGTAAAGGAACCTAGGTCCCATCAACGGTCCAAACATGTACTTAGAAGATTTCACCTAATTAGGGAAATCATTGTCAGAAATGATGTAAAGATAGAGAGAGTCCCCATTGAGGATAATATAGTTGATCCTCTTACTAAGGTACTATTTCAAAAGAAACATGATAGTCATGTACTTTCATTTGGATTAAAGGTTATGAATGAATTATTTTAGTGCAAGTGGGAGGTTGTTAGAATGTATGTCCTAAAACAATCATTTTGTTTAAATACATTCCTAATTAAGTTTTGTATTTTATGAATTTCTATTTTATCTGTTAAATATTTGATATAACTGATAAAATCCTTAGGATATTTATTGATGTGATGGTAGTCATAAGAGTTGCTGACTATGAGATATCAATCACATTTATAATAAATATTCTTAAAGTTCCCTAGTCATAGTATTAATGAGACAGGACATCATTAATACGGAAAGATTAGTACACAGTTAGTCTCTACTTAATGTAAATAGTGGTTTTTCTCATCAACCAAGGTATAGTGATACCTAGGCTAATGTGTAGATGAATTGTAAGGTACGAATTCATTGGAGTGATCCACATAGAAATCCCATTAGGATATCTATCAAGTGCCAATGGTTGAATCTCTTATGAAAAATTGTGTAAGTGATCCTAGATTTGAGATCACCATAGTATCTTGAGTATGAATCACTGCCTTTTGATTCTATTACTTGTTGCTCACCAAGAGTGACTTAAAAAATAGAAATTGGGGGTAGTGTGAAGCATGGAAAGATAGTGAGTGATCAAGAGAGGATTCACCACTCCGATAGTGGGAGTTGATATCCAGGATGGCCACTAGTGGGAGATTAACCTTAATAGTCAACTACCTTAGATTAGTTGAAGAATGTCTTCAAGTTAACCTAATTTAGGGTTAATTCCGGGAACTAGAAAATTAATTAGTCATTAGGGAATTGGCACTTATTCCTGATTCCCTGACTAGTTGGATATCTATGGTGAAAGGATAATAATTACATGGTAATTTTCCATAGAAAGGTTTGGTCAAAATTCCCTTGACTAATTCTTAATACCTGGGTGGTTGTGATGTGTTGCTAGACACCGCTCACAATCTATAATTATGAATGAATTAATTATTGTAATTAATGATAAAATAAGTTGTTTATTTTATCTAATTCATAATTATTGCCAGTGTATTTGGAACCTATTGGATCACATGCTTAGAGATTGAATTCTGGATTAAAATTGTGTGTCCAAATGGAGATTTGAAAATAAAACCTTTTGGGGTCTACTTATAAGGAATAAAGGATTCCGGGGCTATTTGAGCAAATAGGATAAAATAGTTATCCTATATTTGTTTTGATTTGGATCAAACAAGACCCTATCTTTTCTCTACCTCTCTCCTATAAATAGACAGACTATATGATACGTCTGTACCATAACAACACAACAACGGTTGACAGAATAGAGAGAGGTTAGGGTTTTTGAGAAAAACCTACGTAGAGAGAAATTCCAAAGAAAGAGAGAATAGGCTAACACCTTTTCTACACTTTCATACACACACATCTAGGATCGTAGAGACGATTCAAGAGAGGATCCAGACTTCTCTCTCGCGTGGATTGCAGTAGAGGCAGGACACTTGGACTGCTGAAAGGAGTTGACCACTCTCTACAACGCAACAAGAAGCCGCTTCTAGGATTAAGGTAATCCTACAACTCCTCTTCTCTACAAGTCATACGTAGTCTAGCGTGATTCCTGGTGGGTTATTGGGGCTAAAATTTTTGCTTTCCGCTGCGTCTGTTGCCCCAAAACGTAACAGAATCTCGTCAGTTCTCATTATTATTATTAGAGCTTGAAGCGATTGTTTAGCAGATTCAACGATAGCAACATGCATGAAAGAGAGATTCATACTTTTATCTTATTAGCAAATAATTTGAAAATTGTTTGTATTTTTCAGATCTGTTCTTTCAAATGCGTGTTCAACTTACCATTAGGATAGATATGTAAATCAAATGATGTTGGACTATTTCCAGTAATTTGTTAATGAAATGTGCCTTTTATCAACAAAAAAAAAAAAAGATGAAGAAGAAGAAGAAGAAAAGCCCAGACCAACAAAAGGCTGATGACAATGAAACTGGAACAAAACAATAGATCGATGCTTCAACCACGCTAGAGGACGATGAGTTGAAAAATTAAGATGCAACAGGCTGAAATTCAATCTCGCAAAAGCACGCTTCACCACAAATTTCAATGCAACCCTTGAAGTGTAGCTCTTCTTGCAGGAGTTTACGTCCCAAATTGAGCAAAGGGTCATTCTTGGGCACCACTTCGAAAGCTGCCAAAATGCTTGAAGCTGAAGCCTAAGTTTCTTCAGCCATTGCCATTCCAGTCGTAAGGTGGCTGCAGAACGCACGAAAACTTTTAAGTAGAGCTACTTTTGGTACTGCCATTTCGGCCATTTGCACAAAGTTTCTGCGTTTAAGATTCGATGGATTTGTTAGCTCTACCAGGCAGTTTATATGGAACATTTGAGGCCAAGTTTAATAGCCAACTGGGGTAAGCACTATCTTAAAACCATGCTAAATTGTCTACTTGATTTTGTCTTCAGCGTAGTGATACCGCATATATTTAAGGGATAATTTCAAAAACCTCCCCTGAGGTTTCTGACAGTTTCACCTAGCACTCTCAAATTTTTAAAAATCTTACTTGGCTCACTTACTTTATGTTTTTGGTATCATTTATAACCCATTTTAAAATATAATATTAAAAAATTCATTTTGGGAAAGTAAATGCAATCTCATTCGAAAATTATCCTTTGTTGTCTTACTTTTTATTATCTAAATATATTAAAAACAAAATAAATGAAAGTTCATGTCGATTAAAAAAAATAGAATGCATTTTTATATAGCAAACATTAATATTTGAATTTTGCAAGTGAAACCCATTTCAAAATATAATGTTAAACAACTTATTTTGGGTAAGAGAATATAGTTCTATTCCAAGTTTGCCATTTTCTTATGATTTCTTAATTACTATAATATACCAAACGTGTCTTTTAATTTTTGTAAATGGATGGACGTAGTTTCTTAATGAACATTTAGGAATTGGTAACAATATTAAAAAAACTCTTTAGTAGTTTTTATGTCATTGGTTTGGACAAAAATGTTAAATTACTCGAAATTATGAATAATTTATAATACTTTTAGAAATAACTTATAATAATTTATAAGCATGATGATACCTTTTTGCACTGATTTATATATAATTTTTGGCATGTTATATCTTTTTAGTCTTCAAACCATCAATTTGGACAAAAAGTAGAAAATTCAAAAATATGTAAATGATTCGCAAAACTTTTTAAGTTAACTCAAAACACTTTGCAACAAAGAACATATTATCTTTGTAACTTGCAGAATTCAAATATTAACGTCTGCTATATAAAAACGCACTATATTTTTTCAATCGACATGAACTTTCATTTATTTTGTTATTAATATATTTAGACAATAAAAAGTAAGACAATAAAGGGTAACTTTGGAATGAGATTGCATTTACTTTCCCAAAATGAATTTTTTAATATTATATTTAAAATGGGTTATAAATGATACCAAAAACATAAAGTAAGGGAAGCAAGTGAGATTTTTAAAGTTTGAGAGCGCCAGGTAAAATTGTCAGAAACCTTAGGGGAGGTTTCTAAAATTATCCCAAAAAGAAAAGGCTAGAAAGTAAAATATAAGACATGGGCTGCCATTGAAAAGTAGTGGTGTTCAAAGTTTGGAATCGACGATCCAATATAGACCGAATATCAAATTTTGGTAAAAAAAAATATCAGTAAAATCGATTTATGTCCAATCTTAAATCTTTGGTAAAACAATTTGAGAATGAATATTGAGATTCGATTCGTGAACTTCCCACTACTGGCTGAATTACGAAATATTATATTGTTAATACACATTATATATTATATACCCACTAGTGGATTATATTATAAAGGAGTTTCAAATAACAAAGCATAGTATTAACTCTAATATGCACATATACGTGCTCTAAACTAGTTTCAATTAAATGATGATGTATGAAAATTGTTGATTACCATAGCTGGGTAACTTAACCATAGTACTGACAACCTTCTAGCTTCCGTTATCTTTCAATAACAGGCCATGTATAATTTGTAACAATACTAATTAAACTCTATAGAACTAAATTATCTCAGCCATTCGGAAACAAGTAGCTTTGAAATTTGGATTATTTTTCTATACACTAATAGTGTATACACGAGTGCCATTAGATACATATGATAATTAATCTTAATTTGGATTTGAAATCTAAATTTTGCATATGTGTCATTGATCAATCCGTGATTATGTAAACACCAATAGTGTATATAAAATTAACTCTGAAATTTTTTCTTTTCGTTAACTCTTGAAATTTATACTTACAACTACTTATCCTTGGACTGTAGAGTTCCTTCGTAGTTCATGCATGCATTATACACAACAAAATTTTGCTGAATAAGTACAAAGATTGGCACTCGCAGCGACAATATCCCATATAGAGAGGAAGGAACGAAAGGATTTTTGCAAGTGAATGCAGACCTACTTGAGCGGTATTCAAGAGTATCATAAATGATGTTAAAGCTATCACAGCTACCTAGCTAGAAAAGAGTAGAACACATTAAAAGAGAATTGGCAATTGAGAATTGTTAGGTTGTTTAGACCAAAAAAATTCGAACTTAGCTAGTTATTAAGATTTGAACATTTTATAGTTTCCTTTGCATTCCATGTTTAAAAATTGAGACTCCAAAACTTAGCGGTTCTGGATTGTAATTTCACTTTTCTCTTTTCTGCTTCTAAAATCCAATCCACCCCCTACTGGAAAAATTTAAAAGAAAAAATAAAGTGCTTGGCTTTTGCCTAGTGTTGAGACTCTTCTCTTTGCAAGCACGTTTGTTTCTTATTATTATAAAATGTAGGTGCTACCAACAGAGTAAATGAGCTTGTAAATAATTGTAATGAATCAAGATTCGTTTATTCTCTATCCAATTTTGAAGTTGATATTTTGTTGATAATGCGTCCTTTTTTTTTTTCTTTGAAATTTTGATGCACATAGAGCATTTAAGTTTTTCCTTTGGGTTATGTGTTCCTATAATGTTAAAGGCTGCTAGCATTTAAGATTTGTACATTTTATAGTTTCTCTTTGCAAGCACGTTTGTTTCTTATTATTATTATAAAATGTAGGTGCTACCAACATAGTAAATGGCACAACACATCCTGGCAGTATGGTTATAGCGGAATAACAGAGTAATAGAATAGCCTACTCTAGCTTATATAGTTGGACCATATATGGGACTACAGCAGTTACATGCGGAATTGGTGCTTGTAATGAAGTTTTACATTTAATTGTAGACTCTTCTTTTTGGGATGGCTTGGTTGGCATAAAAAAAGAGTGTAAATGAGAAGTCTAAGTTTCAGAACCCTCACTTATTAGAAGGGATAATTTCAGAAACCTCCCCTGAGGTTTCTGACACTTCCACTGGCCTCCCTTCAACTTTTTAAAATCTCACATGGCTCCCCTATTTTGAACTATTTTTTTGCTTGTCAGCCCAAATCAGAAAGGTGTATAATAGAAAAATAATTTCAGGAGAGAGAAAGCAATTCTCTGCCAAAAATGCGCTTTTGATTTGTTAGAACTATTTGGTTTTAGAAATTGTTAGATGAAATAAAAACTAAGGGACAAAAAGCAAAAGCCTGGGGGTGTAAGTGAAATTGTAGAAGTATGTGTCTAGGATCAGCAACTCAATTGCAGTAGCAAGTTCAACCAACGGCTTTATTCCTTCTTAACGATTGAATTTGCAGGTAACAAAATCATGTATAATGATCTTAATCAAAGAACTTAGAAGAGAAACTTGTTCATGCAAGATTGAAAAGCTGAAGCCTAGAGAAAGGAAGTGAAGCTTGGGATTAAGTGAAACAAGTGCAAGGTAGAATTGGAAAGTATAACAGCAAAGATTTTGGCCATCAAACTATGGCTTCGTCAAGCTATAGAGGGGAGTCTTGGAATTCACTGTCTTCATTCACAATAAAAAATCATTCCTGTGATTACTACAGGAAAGCTACAATCAACATTTCAAAGAGTCAAAAGGAATCCAAGCAAGTTGTATTTTTGTTGTGGAAATCGTGGATATTTTCAATGGTATGAAGGCAATAAGAATGAGGTGCAGAGTGGAAATCAAAAGGAGCATTCAACAAACGAAATGGCAAAGATGGCACAACCAAGTTCCTGGGCAAGGATTCTAATCAATATCAACCTGATACTGGTGGCAACTTATGTTTTTGTACAAATTGTAAAATCTATTGTTTGAAGTTTAGATTTAGAAATTGAAGTGTTGTAATACCTGTACCAACCTTTTTGAGCCTTTCTAGCCATATATTACTAGAAAGAAAGACAATGTATGCTGAAACTAAGTTTAAAACTCAGAATTTTAATGAATGAAGCAATTTCCTAATATTTATTCGGATTGATACTTCCACTTTGCCATGCACAATTCGTAGCAGTCATTGATTCTCACTCAGACAAGCAAACAAATACACAATAGTAAAAACACACCACAATTTCCATAATAAACTACATAGATAGTGAATTAGTCACAAGTCAGTCTAATAACTAACATAACTTAACACTGCAATCCAAATTTTCTCAAAACACCATCTGAGAAACACCATCTAACTTTAGGATTATGCTCAGATGATGAGGATTGCAAGGTCTAACATAGTTCATGTGGTTTGTACAAAATACATGAGCGAGGACCACATATAGACATCACCAAGAAATATGAGTAGGAGTTTAGATTCTTAGCAGCTATACTAGTTCTATCTGCCTAATGGCATACTGGGCTTAAACATTTTCTCAAAATAAGAAGCTGAAAGTGCTACTAAGACTGCGGGAGTCCTTAGTTGCAGCTTCGTTAATGCTTCCGGGGGCTTGAGTCTGAGAACTAGCATGGAAGTTATTTTCAGATCCATTTGGTATAACAAGTGGTTTGTAAAAGTAGTAGCATGAGCTTGAGTTTGAGTATTTCTCCATTAGAACTTGTAGCTCAAGTGGTAGCCTTCTTAAGTCGTCCTCTCCAATAAGCAACAATTACACACCAAAAAAAATAAAAAATACGTTAAGTTAGTATAGGTGAAAGTTTGCTTAGAAGAAAACTATCACTATGCTTGGAAAATTAACACTATGAATTGGTGTAAGTTACATTGTTACCTTCTTGTGAATATTACTTGGACCAGATTCTGCATTACTTGTAACCCTTATAGTAGCATCTTGGGTCGGTGGAGTTTGATTACTTCCCTGATTCGAAACAACCATAGGGATATTGCCCTCTACATGTTCCTAAAATAAATGTAACACAGTAAATAAGAGTCATCTAGAACATAGATAATTCTTGAGATCACTTACCCAAAGGACAGCTTCTGCTAGACCTCTCCCAGCAATGCCTCGGCCTGGTTTAGCTCTCCTTATAGAAGCCTGTGAACAATAGTAATTATCAGTACTAAAGTGCACATATGACACTATAACTACTAGCTTCTGAGGTCGTATACCTGAGTAGTAGCAGTGATGTTTCCTGTTCTTGGATTGACAATATCTCTCTGGCATGTCCTCCTATTGTGACCAAATGCACCACAATTTGAGCATTTCAAAGTGGTCGATCTCTTTGTTAATGACGGTGGAGCTCCTTCATCAGCTTCCCTTCTTCGATTCTTTCTTGGTCTACCTGGAGCTCTTCTAAGAGGAGGTGGCATCAGTGTTTTTGGTGTCACATTAGGCATAGGAGGCCATCTCTTTTCACATGGAATTGGATGGATCATTGAAGTATATGTTTTCATGTATTGATCCTTTGAGAATGAATGACCACAGTATGTTTCAAGCTTCTCCCTCCTATATATAATTCCTAAAGCTGCATGTTGGCATGGAATTCCAGTCAATTGAAATGCGCCACATTCACAAGACTTATCCACCAAGTTCACTATGTAAGTTTTTTCAGCATATCCTACTTCAAATATATCATGACTAGCCATAATCAGTTCACATCTTCTTGAATATTCTGCAATGTCTCGAAGTTTTTTAGCCACTTTTGGAGTGACAGCACTAGTCAATGTACATCCCTTTTGGAATCTCTTATGAAATTTTTTCATCAGCTTTCTTCTTAAGCCATCAACAAGTGTGAGTATTGGCCTTCCTCTTAGTTGACCAATCCAAGCATTAAAGGACTCGGTGAAATTGTTAGTCACATGGTCACACCTGATTGCGGAGAAAAGCATGCCTTGCCCATGGGCTTTGGGAATTTGCTCAAGTATCTCCAAGCAACATTCGTTGTTTAATTCTTTCCATAGCTTCATTATGCCCTATTATCAAAACTTTTTGCAGCTTGCCAAAAATAGGTACTAAGCAATAACTTGGAACTTTATCTTGAAATTGCTTTTGATGTGTACCAGGCAATACCTTAGATCACTTGGGGATGATCTCTTTGTATGCAAGATTCAACCCCTAACACAAAAAACGAAAACATAGCTTAGTAATCAAAATCATCAAGTATCATGTACTAAACATTCTTGATAAAAATTAGAAAGTTTGATTACCTTCTGCCTATCACTCATGAAGGTTAATGGTACACTATTGTCAAATGGTCCATAAAACTCATAAAAAAAATGAAAGAACCAACTCCATGTTTCTTTGTTTTCACACTCAAGAATCGCAAAATGCAAGAGGAAATAGGCTATTATTTCCATCCAATGCTACAAAAGAAGAAGTACACCTATGTATGGCCCTTTAGATGACATCCATCGAGATCCAACAAATGGCCTACAGCTAGCTAAAAAACCATCTTTTTGTGCCTTGAAACTAATAAATAACCTCAAGAATCTAGGCTCAACCAATAGATTTGGTCTATCATAGTGAATTTTGCAAATGCTCTCGGCATTAGTACTTCTCACCAGCTCAGCATACTTTGGTAACTTGGAGTAAGATTCAATGTGTGTGCCTTCGATCTCATCGCGTGCTTTGTTAATGGACCTGTACACTTGATTTCTACTAGGAGTCACACCAATTTCTTCAACTCAGCAACTACACCCTCGTTGACATTTGTGGATGATCTCTAGAACGGTACTAGCTTCTTGGCCATCCAATCAAGTGGCTTCAATTGTTCTTATTCATCACACAAGTATGCTCTGGATTGTACTTCTTAATCATATAAGTCACGGTATCAGCAATGGGAGAAGCATGAATTCTCCATGGGCATCCAGCAACACCACACTTTGAAGTGCATCAACTCTTCTCATTCTTCAACCTAGCTATTGGAAAACCTTTTTGAATTACATAGTCTTTGAGAGCTGCCCTGAATGCATCTACATTGGTAAACAACTGGCCTTTCTCAAACTCTATATCCTCTCTAGGATTATAGACCCACATCTTGGCCCTCATGGCCTGTTTCATAGGATTATATTCTTCCTCGGATTCAGAATCAGGAACAATAGGAAGGTCATCATTAGCCTCATAATCAGAAAAATTTATGTCACTAGAATCACTGGATGACAGAGACACCATATCATCAGCCATCTCATTCACATAGTCACACTCTAGATCATGCTTCCATGACTCATCAGAACTAGAATCATACCCATCATCATCCTCAAAAGTTTCTGCATCAACTTTTTGTTTTCCAATATTATGTTGAATTTCCAAGTTCTCATGCAAATTCTGATCCTTGGATATAACCAAGTTGTCACATCCATCATCAGGGATGATGTCCATATCAAAGACATGCAAATTGATGACAAGTTCATTTTGATGAATCTGTAACATTTCTTTCACTGATTGGTCATCGATAATGTCCAATTTCTCTATTTTTTTAGGAATTTCACATCTCATATGAAG
This sequence comes from Gardenia jasminoides, assembly GCA_013103745.1. Lineage (NCBI taxonomy): Eukaryota > Viridiplantae > Streptophyta > Magnoliopsida > Gentianales > Rubiaceae > Gardenia > Gardenia jasminoides. Next base: position 806,700 of record CM023096.1, on the reverse strand, counting down.
TAACATATTAACATTCCCTGGCACTTCACGCATGCACTTGTCAGCAACATCACTCAGTAATTGCAGGTAAGAATAGCTTGTAGGATCGACATTGGGGACTTTGGTTTTCTTCCCCATGTAGTGGACGACAATATCATGAACAGCAACACTTCCCATTCTACAATTTTTTACATTTAGAGAAAGATACATGAAAATACACAAAAGCCTTAAAACATATTATTTTAACTGATCACTATCACGCAAACATATTTCAGGTATATCAGTTTCATAAATTAGAGGTTAAGTCCGTCATACAAATTACTTCTACAACTTCTAAAAGGAACTATAGATATTGTACTATATACTTCCTGTAATAACTCCAAAAAACAAAGTAATATCTCAATATAGAAAAAGTACAGAACTTATGTGAAAATACATACTACTTATCTACAAATAGTAGCACCATGATAGTCACAGCTTTTCTGCAACTTTACTAGTTACTGGTTCATGTTAAAAATCATGACAGAACATCATCTAATTTCTTATAGTATCTATTTTTCTTGTTTAGCTCTAAACAACAGATAGGTTCTTTGAATTTCGAATCATTTCTTCACATTATCAGCATATTATGTTCATGATCAGGACATTAAAGTCACAAGTTTCAAGTTACTCTTAAGTTTATTTTCAAGCCATCTTTTTCACGTCATGAGCTTCATTTACCCATTAAACTATATAAAAATCACATCTTTCATTAAAAAAAGATACTGATCATGAATTTTTAACCTAAATAAGATCACCTAAACTTGATCAGAAACATACTATCTATTTTACATAATTACATCATTAGGAATTCTATCTACTTTGTACTACTTTTCTATTAGTGTTGAAATTTATGGGAATGTGTTTGCTGCACAAAAAGCATCAAGTTTGTTACCTGGATTAATATTAACACCACCGATGATCCAAGGATTAGTTTCCTCTCGTCAGAATTTCTTACTATCCACCTCTGCTTTACTAAGAAACAGAGAAACAAAGAGATTATGGCTTCTACTCTACATAACAATTTCCAAAGTTATGACATGGTATATGCACATAACCTTCCTCTGATGGAATGTCATATCAGAAAAGCGGAGGAGTTGTTGCCTAATTTGTTAAAAGAAATTGGCAAATTTCCCATTTTTATTTTTTTCTCCTACTATGCCATAATAAACATTTTTTGAGAAATTGAGTCGTTAATATCACCAACTACTGAGGTTACAGTCGACATTAAACCTCACCGATGTCAAATAAGCGGCCCAATTCTGTCAGGGAGGCCATGTGAGATTTTAAAAGTTGGAGGAGGCCGGTGAAAGTGTCTAAAACCTGGGAGGTTTCGATTGAAATTATCCCTATTAGAAATGTAGTATAAAGCCAATGAGTTCTACAGACTAAACCGTGCGTCATCCTCCAGCTGATAGTCCATCACATGAGGTTCACATGTCTCTCTCTCTCTCTCTCTCTCTCTCTCTCTCTCTTTGGTGGTCTATCCAAGTGGGTCTCTTCAGTAGCTTGAACTTCCGAGGAGACAAGACCAAAAGAGAAAATGATCGTCATTTCTGCCAACATTTCCAGCTTTTTAGTACTTCTATGGTAAGAATTTGGCTGGTTATGTGCTCAAGACATCAAAATATGTTCCACTTTCTCCCCTTCTAAAATCAGTCGCACCATTTCCTTTCTTCTTTTTTTGGTGTTTCTTCTTCTTCTTCCTAATTTCTTTTGCGGATCTAATCTTCTCTTCTAATCAATCTATCTTATCAACAAAGGAAAAAATTTTCATCCTGGAGATCACGTGCTCCCTCTTAGACTCTCTCGAAGAGCGAATGACCCAAGAAGGATGTAGCACAAAAGCAAGGGAAAAGAATCACGAGTGGAGCGGTGAGAATCCATGATTTCTTCCATGAAGCTCAACACCTTGGCTATGTAAGCTAGCTCGCCTTCAAGGTCCATTACAAATGTTTCTCCTTTCCACCTCTCCGTTTTGTAAATTTTCTATAATTTTTTCCCGAAAAGAACGTAAATGAGGAAATCATAAAACTTGATATGAAATGCCACCCGGAACAAATTGGATATGAAATTTGCTGTCATAAAACACATTACGAGAAAGGCCATATGGTAGTCGGATTTGGCCATACTTTAATATTTTGAAAAATTGCAAATTCTATAATGGGAATGGTAGTTGCTGCAAAATCGAAACAATACAAATTGATTAACCCAACTTCTTATGTTCTTGAACATGGACTGTGGTCTGGTGCTTGCTTTTCGGGTTCTACTTTTTTTTAATTTGATCGTTTGATCTTTCTTTCTCTAAAGTTGTGTTTTTTTGGATTGATGAAGAAAAATGGGCTTCTTAGATGGCTTTTGGATTATTTCTCTGTAATTGTGATGCGGTGGCATGTCAAAACTTGGGATTATTAAAGAAAGATGGGGTGTTGTGGGGATCGATATTAAGGTTCTTGTCAGTTCAACTTTATTATTTCTTAGTGTATTTGTGAAAATTATTATGTGAATGTGTGCGGTAGTTCCTTCAAACTTGGTAGAGTAATAAGAGATTGTGTTGTAATGAGAATTATGGCTGTGGTGCGAAGGTGAAGATTCCATCAATGCATTATGATGCAAGGGCTCGATTGTTTGTGATGATGTGATGAACTTACACAAAGATCAAATGAGTGCTCTCTCCCCAGGTATTATCAAATTGAGTTTCATGTCCGCGGTTTGCGGTCCGGACTTGATATATTATGGTCAAGCTGAAATAGAAAATTCATTAGATTTTTTTTTTTTTGAGTTAGTAAGTGTATTGGTCATCTTAGTTACTGATTGAGGAAGAACAAAGTGTGTACTAAGAATATATTATAGTCCCGCTCTAGAGTTAGCTGAGTTTTGGCCTTCTCTCAGCGGATTCCTTGATAATAGATGGATACCTAATATTTGGACGAGTTGATAACAACATTCCGGTGAATTAATGAGTTATTGGCGAGAAATGCGTCTTTCGTGCATTCTAGGTATGTGTTTTCTTTGCTTAACATATGGACTCGAGTAAATACTTTTAATGATGGCTGAAGATATATGCTACTTATATTATGCCAAGAATTATTAGAAACTTGGTGTAAAGGGAATGAGTTCATAACCAAACCATGGTGCGTCATCCATGTGATCACATGCACCTGCTTTGTCATTTGATTTGATCTTCTTTCATCTTGGAGTGGAATTATTTGGAGTTATTATATGTTATATGATTTTTATTATTATCTTCTTTTGGTTTTCCATAGGTTTGGGAGTTTGTCTGGAACACAACATCAATTATGATGCTTTTATAAAAGCTTTAGAAAAATGTGGGACACTTTTAGGGCGTTGTGCTCAATACTCCATCTTCGCATCGACGCGTCTATGTCAGCTGTTTGTATAGGCTACCATTTCATCAAACGTTGTTTGCATCAGTGGAGAAGAAGGAAAAAATTTCCTACCGACGATAAAATTGAATTTTTGGCTTCATAACAAAAAAAATAGAATTGATTTCTTGCCTTTTCAAAGAAGGGGATTACTGCTTTGGAGCCTTCTCGCTTTTCATGGATGACCATGGAGGCAACTTTCCTTATTATTATCATAGTTCCTCTTAGCGTGATGCCTTCTTATTCTCTGTCTTTACTCTTTCTGCTGTTTACTGTTTCTTCATTCTCCTCCTAGCCATCATTGTCCATTTTGCTTGGTCATCTTTGTTGCTTCAGCAGGGGTATGCAATCTTTTCTGTTTTCCTGTTTTTTTTCCTATCTTAAGTCCTTCTTTATCATGGCTGTTAATGATTTCTAAAACTTTGCTATCAAATTTTGCATGCCTTACTTCTTGTTAATTTCTGTTTTGAAGTTATGTTCTAGGATGGCTATAAAGATTTCACCCAGGGAGCCTTTTTAGTTCACGTTAAATTTTGCATGCCTTGTTCCTTTTGTTAATTAAGAAATGTAGTTTCTGCTGCTTTGCGATTGAGTTGTTATTTTTTGCGGATGACTTCTTTCTGACATGTTTCCTTACTCATGCTTTTGATTCCTTTTATCAGCTTGCTATGCATTGTTTTCCACTGCCTTTGTTTAGTTTCACGTTTTTCCTCCCAGTAGTTTACTTCTTTCACAATATTGCTTCATGCTCTTTTCTGGGTTTGATTATGTGGTGACTAGCTCAGGGTACATTATTTGTTATCCTTTGTGTCAAGTTTAGGTAGAATTTCTGTCTGGTTTCCTTTTATTTAATAAATTGTTAGTCTTTGCTTATCTCATGCTCTATTTTCCCTTATTGTTCTTTTAAAGGACGGTCTGAAAACCCTCTTTTTATTTGGTGGCTGCTCTATTAATTTGGTGATGTGATTTTTGCTTTGAGCTCATTTTGTGTTCGTTGTAGTTTGCATCTTGGTACAAACTTAGTTTTCATCTCATTTGGCTCGGTATTGGTATGGAGTTGCTATGCATTATTTTTTTCTGCTTCTATTTTGTTTTTTGTCTTTTCCCTCGGCTCTCAACTTCTTTCAGAATATTGCTTCATGCTCTTGATTTGAGTTTGATTATGTGGTGACTACCTCGGGGATATATTAATTGTAATCATTAGTGTTGAAGCTCGGTAAATTCTATCGGTTTCCTTTTATTTAATACATTGTTGGTCTTCACTAATTTTTGTACTATATTTTTAGCTTATTGTGCTTTTAAAGAACAAAATAGAAAACCACTTATTTGTATTTGGGTGGATGCTCTATTGAATTGGCCCATGATATTGCTTTGAGACTTTTGAGTTCATTTATGTGTGGCTGTAGTTTCCATCTGTACAAACTTTGATAAGTTTGTGACTTGGTTCAACTCTTATTTCCCAAATATTTATGCCTTGGATAGATTTATGACATATTATATATTTTCGATGATTGTCTTGCTTTTAAGATGTTTATGTGTTATTCACTTAGCCTTTATGAGTTTCATGAATAAGCGGTTACAACATTTGTTATCGTGCACTGTCAATGTTTAAGGAAAATTTCCATCGATTTTCCTTGTTATTGTCGGGGTTAGTTCTTTGTTATTCCGCAACTTCACATTATATGGTTAACTTGGTCCCTGCCTTTTTTATGGACTTTTTCTTGTGGATACTTTTTTTGAGCTTTTAAAGCTCTATACTGGATTTCAAAATTTGCTTTTTTGGCCTCCACGGGATATGTTCTTAATCTGTTGAATTACCAGGTATTTTGCTTCCTTGTATGCGTCATTGTTTGTTATGTTTAGTGACTCATTTGCATTCATTTCTGTACAACATTGTTCATTATTTGTCTGATTGGTTTTGGTGCTTAAATTGTATGTATTTCATTCCCTACGACTTGTTTTAGCATTTTGCTTACATGGTGATGAGCCTTCAATTACTTTAAGAACTGGAGCCAAGACAATAACAAAGGCTGTTCTACTAGCTTAGGCTACATGTACTCGGAAGCATATAAGCGTGATACATGGTGAACAAACTTGCCATTCTTATTTTCATTTCATTCTCAAATAGCTACTAAACAAATATAAAGAACATATCCAGCAGTTGTACCTATCCAATAGCGGTTAGCTCAGTTTTTGTTTATGGAATTTTAATGTTCTCGATGAATGCATTCCAGCATATTTCCCACTCCCAACAAATATTCAACCACTAATTAAATAAAAACAATGCTCGTTATCCATCTTTTATATAGTGCGGATCGCTATTATTTGAGCTTGGGCATGCTTATAATTTTGCACCGTCGCTAGCACGGTGTTCATCTAGTACTATTAAAGAAGAAGAAGAAGAAGAAAAGGTCAAGCATCAAACCTGATCATAATTCCCAACCCTTTCCCCTTCCCCAACCAACAAAAACAAAACAAGCCCGGATAGAAAAATATATATACTGACCATTACAAGGTGGCTTTTAAAAAAATAAAATAAAATAGAAAATAAAAACTGATTAGAGCAATGACAACACATTTATTTTCCTTTCTCATAAATATTTGAAAGGATGAATTTCCATTTTCCCTCCTCTTTCGGGGAATAAAATAATAGATTGAAGAAAATGTGATGGTGATATAATGAGAAAAGAGAAAGACCTCATTTAACTCTCATCCCTTTAAGTGCAGCTTGAAATCGGGGTTTGAACAATTAAACTTTCCAATTATACAAGAAACTAACTTGACGGGGACACGAGTTTAGTTAGTTGTGGAAGATATTAATCAATCGGGTCCATTCACATTTGCAAAATTTTTTCAGCTTTCAATCTTCAATCCATTTAATTATCTAAAAAGTGTTGGCATATTAAATCAAGTCTCAAAAATAGAATTTTCTATATTATTATTTAGCAGTGTTTTAGTCAAATTAGGTTTTTGGTAATTCTAATGGAGTCAAGTTATGGTAGTTTTGTCGTTCAAGAATTAGTATCTGATTGTAGTTATAAAACTTGTTTACCAAGTCATCTACTCTACAAATAGGGAGTTTTATTATTGTTGTCAGTTAAGAAGAGTGAAGTTTGAGAGTCTTGAATGAAGTTTGAGAGTCTTGTTGTTATGTTTGATTATTGATATTATTCCTCTTCTCGCACATATACTTGTATGTGTGTGTAAATTGTCTCCCTCTCCCCATACACATTGATTATATGGAATTTATCTCCTATAATTTTTTCGTGAAATTTTTGGTTCTACATCTAGTATCAGAACCCTAGATTCAAGAAATTGATTCTAGGGTGCTTGTGAATATTGAAGAATTAACCCGAATAAAATTAGTCGTGGATGTTTTCCGCTGTTAGAGTTAGAGTATAAGGTTTGTTGGGAAAAAATTAGTTGATTGAGTTAGACCTCGAGGCTGGTCCTGAAGTGTGGAGTTGATAAAGATTGGAGACCATAAGATTGGTCCAAGAAAATCGTTAGATTGATTCAAGGTGGCGACAGAGATCGAGAAAGATTCCTGTCAATTAAGTTGTGATTATCGAAATCACAAGGTGAGTTGTCATTAAATTGACATCAAAATTGTGCGACGAAAACAATCTATCCAAGTGCATGGATTATTGCAACAAGAAAAGTGTTTGAAAATAAAGAACTAGTACAATAGAATTTGCAAGAGAGATGTTGATCGTGATTGTGTTGGAGCCAATTCGAGAGAGTTTGATTTAAGGAGTCACCGTTGGCATATTAAATCAAGGCTCAAAATAGAATTTTCTATATTATTATGTAGCAGTGTTTTAGTCAAATTAGGTTTTTGGTAATTCTAATGGAGTCAAGTTATGATAGTTTTATTGTTTAAGAATTAGTATCTGATTGTGGTTGTAAAACTTGTTTACCAAGTCATCTACTTTATAAATAGAGAGTCTTATTATTGTTGTCAGTTGAGAAGAATGAAGTTTGAGAGTCTTGTTGTTATGTGTGATTATATATTATTGATATTATTCATCTTCTCCCACATATACTTTATATGTGAGTAAATTGTCTCCCTCTCCCGATATAGATTGATCATATGAAATTTATCTCCTATAACTTTTTTGTGAAATTTTGGTTCTATATCATAATGTAGGAGTTAAATCAAGTTTAGTGTTATTTGTTAGTTTCATAATTTTGTTGGTTAGAGATTGGCCGAATCCGAGTCCGAGTCCGAGTCCAACTAGTCTTAGCTGATGTCCCAATCTAATTCTTCTCCATTATGTGCTCGGATTTTGTGAGTAGGAAATTGAGAACTCTATGGGTCCATTTGGTACATGGGATAACACAGGATTGGATTACTAATCCTATGTCATCCCATGTTTGGTTGAATTTTATGTATGGGATGGCACATCCTGCCTAACGGAAATAATCCTCCATACAGGGGATAAAATAACCCCATGGGGGGAGGTAGTATGATTTATCTCGGGATAAGGTAAGAGGTGGGATGATGATAATTGACATTTATTTACCATATTAATAAAATAATACACTATACAAATTTACAATTCTCTATAATATTATCTAAATTTCGGACTAATTTGTCCCTATTAATCATTTAATAAAATTTTTGACAAATTTACCCTTACTAATAAAAAAATTAAATTTTGAACTAATTTGCCCATATTAATGATATATCATAAATTTGGACTAATTTGCCTATGCTATTAATAAAATTAGACTTTTTAAAAACTCATCTGTCTATATTAATGAAATAACTAAAATTTTGGACAAATTTGCTCCTGCTAATAAAAAAATTATGTTTTGAACTAATTTACCCATTTTATTGAAACAAATAATTTTGGACTAATTTGCTCCTGTTATTAATAAATTAAATTTTTGGCTAATTTGGCCCTACTAAAATTCTAAATTAATTTAGCCCTATTAAAAATAAGAGTATATTTTTATATTATTTTGGTCCTATTAATTAATTGTATAATCATATTTTCTTGGTCAAATTTAATTCATAAAAGGTTAGATATATAAATTGAGATTTGTGAACCCAATTAATAAGATTGAACTCTGCTTATAATCGCGCGCGCGCCCGCCTGCACACGCACACACATACACATATGTATATATATATATGTGTGTGTGTATATTTGTAAGTCGAGTTTGTGTTTATTAAAACTCGAACATCCCTAGTTGTAGGACTAGCAAAAAAGGTATTTTGGTTTATAAATAATAATCACATATCATACTATTTCCAACCAATATAGGATAAAATTATCTTCTAAGACATCCTATCCAATAAAAAGCTAACCAAATACTAGATAATAAGATTACTCATTCGAGGATGACTCAACCTAAGATAAATAATCTGAGGATAATTAATTCCCTCTCATCCAATCCGTGAACCAAATGCATCCTATATATACTTTGCTTTCCTGATGTATTGTGTGCCGAGAGAATCAATCAATAAAAGATTGAGAAATAAGTTTGAGAAGTATATAGCCTCCGAAGCCCTGTCCTCCTTTGTTTCTTCAGCATCGCGGTTTTATGTTTATTCCACTGCAAAGCTAATTGCTTGTTTGTGAGATTTATTGATTTTGTGATTTTTCCTTTTGACAAATTTTCTACAAAAAGAATACATTCCTATAACTGCTAATCATATATTTTGTATTATACATATATATATACACACATATATATATACATATATACACATACATACATATATACATACATCATTGTTGATTTCATTTTACCAGATTAATCTATGGCTTCCTTTTTTAGATCTAACTCTAGATCTTCTATCTCAAACATTTCTCCTACAAACACTCGTCTTAAAGAAGAGATTAATCTTCAAGATGTAAACCAAGACATTGATAACTAGGAAATTCCTAGGTATCAAGAAACTGAAATTTATCAAAGTAGTAAACGTTGGAAGATAACTATAGATTACACAATTAAAACTGTAGAACAAACTATTGCCCTGAACAATGATCATGAAGAAATCAAACTTTTATCAAAGAAAGCTATTGAAAGGCATCAACAAAAATACAACTATATACATTTTGGACTTGTGCAAGTTGCAGCTAAACCTTTGACAAGAGAAGGACTGGACACATCCCTACTCCTTTGCCTCCAAGATTGCAGATTCCTGAACTTCAATGACTCATTACTCAGAATGGCAAAAACAAGCCAATGCAGAGGACCTGTATATTTTGACTGTTTCCCAAATTTCTCCATATGCCTCCAGGATAGAAATATGCTAGACGCTTTAACCCTAAACATAAAAACAGCAAATTATAAAATAAAATCTGGCACTCTTCTTGTTGCTATTATTTACAGGATCCAATACAAGGTTATGAGCTCAGTCTTCAACACTAGAGCCCTGAAGACAACAAAGAAGGGAGAAACGGTGCTTTTCCAAACAGATCTAACCAGATCTAGGATCTCCATTCCTAGAACTATTTCTTGGAATGAAGTATCTCTCCCGGCAGACTGGACACTACCAGATATAGCCTCTAGTGTCCCAGCCCAAAATACATCAGTTTCAAGCATCAAGCAATTCCCCAGTGGTACTGTCCAAATAAAATTTGACAGGTCTAGAAGTGTTAAGGCATCTTCTGCTGCAAGCACCAGTATGGATACCATTGATGCAGGGAGACGCTCAGTCTCCTCCATATCCACAAAGCTCCACAACCTTGATCTCTCTTCAAGGATTTCTCAAGCAAGATATACAATCCAAACAGAAGATCCCTAAGAAAAACAGTCTTCAGATGAAGATACAATCCACGAAGAACTTTCAGTATCTCCTACATATTCAACCATGACCAACGAACCTTTGCTAGAATTAAGGGTTCTCGATTCAGGTTATCAAATCAACAAGCAAGACCTGCTAGCTGAGTTCTATGCAGATCATAATCAAGCAAAGAGACAGTGGTTCTTCAACAAGCAGAGCTACCTCCACCTAAACCTATTACCTTTCCTTACAAATCCATAGAAATCAATGCTAAACCTTTCAAACTGAAAGTAGCCCAAGAAGAAGATCCTGTGAGTGCCAGGGATATCCAAGGTATCTATTAGGGATGGGCACGGGTCGGGTACCCACCCCTAATGGAATTTGGCTGACCCGACCTTAACCTATCAGGTTAGCAAATTTCCGACACTAACCCGCCCCACATGTACTCGGATACCTATAAAAAACGGGTCGGGATATAGGGTACCCGACCCTAATTTTTAATTTTGGTAAATGACCACATTTTATTAAAAATTTAATAGTCTAAAACCAATCCATTTCAACAATCCAAGATCCAACACATTTCATCAAAAATTTAACAATCCAAAATCAACACATTTCAAAGTCCACACATCAATATTCTATCACACATTTCATCTAACAATCAAACTAGTCTTTCAACTCTTGAGTATCCAATACAAATTAAAGTTACAATATCTAATAGACAAAATAAAATTTTATTACACTTTTGAATACAACTTAAGTTGAAAAGTTTTGATTGTAGGTGTTTAATTACAGAGAAAAAGTCAAACAATCACACCAACCCAATATATACTACCACTACTACTAGTCTATAAAAATGAATCACTAATATGATAATTTAAAAAAATAAAAATGTCCCTGAAGCTAATAGCAATAACAAAATTCTAAGCTAACCCCCAACAAATTCCAATCTAAAAATGGCCACCTCAGAGCATTAGATTGAATCAAAAGTTTGAAAATAAATGAGAGATAGTAGAGGATAAATTACCTTAGAGCAGCCTTTTCTTGTTACACTTGATAAAAAAGTTGAAGAAAGAGGAGGACAGTAGGTTGAACTTTTACTAAAATTTCAACGGTGGTCGTGGATCGATGTTTTGGAGAGAAAAAGGTGGAGATTTGGAGTTGGAGGCAGAGTAAAGATAATAATCGAATGTACTACTACTGCTTGGGTGTTCAATTAAGGATAAAACTTAAAACATATTAAATTATATATTGACCTCTAATTTTTTTAATATTTATACAATATACCCCAAGGTCGGTACCATGCAGGTTTTATTTTTTGACCCATTATCCAATATTTTACGGTACCGACCCTAACATGATCCGATGAGATCAATCGGATCGAGTATCCTAAAATTCGGATCGGGTTGGATCGGGTAGGGCGGGTTTTCGGGTCGACGGGTTTTTTTGCCCACCCCTAGTATCTATGAGCAAAATAACTACACCAACAAATATTTACAAACCCTCGGTGAATATATTACTTCCCAGCCTAAAACTTTACTTCCTCCAAGTACCAAAACTACAACCTCTTCATCCAACCCTCTGTTCAGACCATATGAAATACCAAATAAAGTTCACAAAGAACTCCAGAATAAACCCATTGATGACCTTGGAAAACGAATTGCCAAAATAGAACAATCCTTTGTTTACCCCACAAATAAACAAAAATCAGGACAAGGTTCTACATCTACCAATAAACCTGATAGTCAATCAGCCTGTATCTTAGAAAAACCTTCATTAAACTTTCCTATGTCAGTCAACCAAACTCTAAAGAAAACAACATGTGTCCTAAACAAATCTAACCTAGAATCCACTACTGATCGAATAGCCAAACTTGATATGACCAAATCTTCTTCTTATATTCCAAATTGGAAAAACTCTCAAAAACTTTACTATTCCAGGGCAACCTATCCTGATGTCCTTATAGAAGAAAAACCAAACATCCTTCAGAATTCCTACAATGCCAACAATATCTATGAATGGAACATAGATAGAGTATCTGAATACAATATAATCTCAATCCTCCAACAAATGGCGATGGTGGCGACATGTATTACAACTCAAGGATGAATCGACCAACTTGTAGCTCATATCCTTATCACGGGATTCACGAGGGCAACTTAAGGATGGTGGGATGAACATCTTACTTGATGACAAAGGAAAATCTAAACTCAATCAAAATTGATGCAGATGGAGAACCAATCATACAAGGCGGTGATACAATTTGGACGAAGTGGCAACATTGATATTCACCATGAAAAAACATTTATTAGGGATCCGGGGAATATTCGGGGATAAATCCTCGGAATTATTAAACAATCTCAGTGTGAACCTCTCATATTTTGATGGTACAAAGACACCTTCCGACAAGAATATATGCACGGGCAGGAAATCAAGCTTATTGGAAGAAAAATTTTTGGATAGGCTTCCCAAATCCCTAAGAGACCTTGTCAGAAGAAATTGAAACCGGTATGATGGCGTGGTACCACAGGAAACAATCACTTATGGACAGCTTACAAGTCAAATCCAACAAGTTGCTTTAAAAATTTGCAAACAAGATAAGATGCTTAGGCAGCTTGCAAAAGATCAAGCACAGAGAGCAAAAGACCTTGGATCTTTCTGTGAACAATTTGGCCTCCCTAACTGTCATACAAAAGCAAAAGACCCAAACCCTCAACAAAATCATCTCCACAAACCAAAGAAGAGCCCGTCTTACAAAGCTAGAAAACAACTACTACCAAACAATCGATTCCAAATACTCCAACAACCTTTACACATTACCACCCATTATCTCACATAGATGTAAACAATGGACATATAGCCGATACTGCAAACTAAACAAAAGAATCAGCACATTGGGACTCAACGAGCGGGATAGTAAGTAACTCTCAAACCTTCTCATCGAAGAAAGCAGTGATTCAGAACGAGAAGAAGACAATTGGATCAATCAACTGGAAGATGATGATGTTTCATCTTTATCAACTACCAGTGAGAATAATGATGAAGATGAAAAGAAGGACAAACCCAAATGTCCTAACAAAAGAACAGGATCTCCTCTTAGATGCAATCGAGATCATTCGACCTTGAAAAGAGACAGCTTTATCTTAGCAAATTCAAAGAATCCCTAAACAGACCGTCAAACACCTTCTCCAGCCCATTAGCCAAAGATCCCAAACTACTCAATACCTACAACCTCACAGACATCCTAAACAGATTTCCATCCAAGCCAATAAGACCAATATCAATCCAAGACCTTCAACTTGAAATTGCCCTTCTTAAAGAAGAAGTAAGAGCAATTAAAGCTAAACAAGACCTTGATAACCTTGTCTTACAAAATATAGTCTCTTCTCAGCCCAAATTCCCAAAAGGAGAAGAAACCTCTGATGATGATACAGATTTTCTAAACCTATTATCCAAAAAATCCCGTAAGAAGTTTCTAGTACAAATTAAGCTAGTTATCCAAAATGACTACATCCTTGAAACAGAAGCCTTGTTTGATACCGGAGCAGACCTCAGCTGTATTCAAGAAGGACTAGTCCCTATTGAGTTCTTCGAAGAATCTAATGAGGGACTCCGTGGAGCTAATGGCTCTAAACTCGATATCCAGTTTAAACTTTCAGACGTAGCCATCCAATTTTCAGAAGTCTCAATCAAAGAAACCTTTCTCCTAGCAAAAGACCTTACAAACAATGTTTTGTTAGGGACACCCTTTATCTCACATCTCATCCCATATTTAGTCACTGAAGAAGGAATCCCACCACAAAACTATGGTCCAGATGCCCTTCTCCCTTTTAGCAAAAATACCCTTATCAATATTTGATCTAACCTTCAAACAATTATTTCAACTAAGACATTGTTGATCTTGTTCAAATGTATATATGTACATATATACACATACATATATATATATACATACATATATATATATATATATATATATATATATATATATATAAGCTCACATTTGATTAAAGTAAACCAAGTAAAATGATTTACTCACTAGGATAGAACTATTATCATCTTAATTATCTACTAATCAAGATGAATCTAACGTATGTTCAGCATATATTTTAATTTGACAATTGATATCTAGGTGAACGGACAAATGAATGGAGGAAAAAAGTGAGCGAATCCATTCCAAAACCACATTAACAAATGAAAAGTACATTCATAAACAGAAACTTCTGAAGTACGATGGACCCTCCAGGTTCTAGGACAAGCCACTTTTAGTCTACATGTACTATATTCCTTAAATAATACGGCATTACCTATGTGGCATTAGGGTACCGAGCATCAATATTAGGCTTAATTCATGCATATTGGTTAATAGACCTAAGTATTTATTTAAACAAGAATAAACTAACCATTTAAACAATAATGAACTAACCCATTGTGCACGATGATATTTCAAGTCTACAAAAAGACAAGAAAAGTACACGACAAATATAAAATATAAATTTAAGGAAAATGTGAATACAATCTCTGGGATTTTTACAAATTCGTAGAGAAATTCTTTCGATTATTCTCCTCAAATGCTAATCCATGGGTTTCACAACTAATTCTTGGATCAATAATTGACTTTTTCAAATCTTGATATGAAATATTTGAAGAACTTGATGAACACGATAAAAGTTTCAAATCTTGATATGATGAAGATTTGAAAACATTTGAATATTCAATCCTTGATATAAAGAAGACATGAAGACTTGAAATTGCAGAAATTTCCAATGCCTTGGAGTTTTAAGAAAACTTGAGAATGTAATCTCAATGTGTGATGTCTAATGTGTGAGTTTTGGTAAAGAGGCCCTATTTATAATTGTAACATGAGGTACGCTTAATATCTATGCACCACCTTACTTGTCTCAAGAAAACATGCACATATAAGTGTGCCACTTTGAATATTATCTCTTTATTTTATTAAGAGATGATACTATATATATTTCTTTGATTGGTCAAACCATAGAGACATATGCGTGGCATATATATTTCTTTGATTGGTCAAACTAGGGGTGAGCAAAAAAACCGCCGACAAAACACGACGATCCGATCCAACCTGAAATTTAGGATACTCGATCCGGATTTATCTCATCGAATCATATTAGGGTCGGTACAAATATCGGGTAATGGATACTAGTCAAGAAAATAAAATGCAGGTACCGATCCAAGGTATATTGTATAAATATTAAAAAATTAGGGGTCAAATATAATTTAATATGTTTTAAGTTTTAACCTAATTGAACACCCAAACAGAGTAGTACATTTGACTCCAACTCAAATCTTCACCTTTTCTCTCCAAAACATTGACCAATAACCACGTTGAAATTCTAGCAAAGTTCAACCTACTGTCCTCCTTTTTCTTCAACTTTTCTATCAAGTGTAACAAGAAAAGACTGATCTGAGATAATTTATCCTCTACTATCTCTCATTTATTTTCAAGTTATTGATTCAACCTAATGCTCTGAGGTATCCATTTTTAGATTGGAATTTGTTGGGGTTAGCTCAAAATTTTGTTATTGCTATTAGCTTCAGGGACATTTTTATTTTTTTAAATTATCATATTAGCGATTCATTTTTATAGACTAGTAGTAGTAGTAGTATGTACTAGGTTGGTGTGGTTGTTTGACTTTTTCTCTGTAAATAAGCACCTAAAATCAGAACTGTTCAACTTAAGTTGTATTCAAAAGTATAATGAAACTTTATTTTGTCTATTAGACATTGTAACTTTAATTTGTATTAGATTTTTGAGAGTTCAGAAACTGGTTTGATTGTTGGATGAAATGTGTGATAGAATATTGATGTATGGATTTTGAAATGTGTTGATTTTGGATTGTTAAATCTTTGATGAAATGTGTTGGATCTTGAATTGTTGAAATAGATTGGTTTTAGACTGTTAAATCTTTAATAAAATGTGGTCATTTACCAACAGGAAATTAAAAGTTAGGGACGAGTACCCTATATCCCGACCCGTTTTTTGTAGATACCCGAGGGTTTGGTACCCAAGAACATGCCGGGTTAGGGTGGGAATTTGCTGACCCGATAGGTTAGGGTCGGTCACCAAATTCCATTAGGGGTGAGTACCCACCCGTGCCCACCTAGGTCAAACCATAGAGACATATGATGTGGTGGTTCAATTGGACAAACTCTTGCAATATATAAGATATATATATATATATATATATATATATATATATATATATATATATAAGGACTAAATAATTCTAAATATTATCTCTTTAATCGAATAAATATTTAGATATTTATCATTAATTTACCCAGTCCTTAAAGATATGTGATGTGGTAATTTGATTGGCAAAAACACCTCAACATGTGTAAGTGGCTAGAACGACTCATCTTGACATTTAGAGAGACATAATTGGTTATTTAATAACCAAATTTTCACATATACACAACATATGGCAATATTTGATAGGCTAATAAAATAATTTATAGACCAATGAAAATTTTAGAAATTAAATAAAATTCCATTTTTTACACCCATTCCATTGTCCACACCTATATTAGGGATACTGATACACCATTCGGCCAAAGTCAACACATCAAACTCATCCTTCAGTATAATTTCATCAACATGCAACAACACCTTGTTGAGAAACTATATGCTATGTTTAATTTACCAATAGTCTAGAAGTCCATATATGAATCAAAAATAACTTTTTTGTAGAAATCCGTCATTTTTGGTTAAGCTAATCCAAGCCATTGCTGCACAATCACAACATACTCAATATAGTAAAGCACAATAGTTGTCTATACAAAAAAGGGGTTGGGGTGTACTAAACATTGGATCCGTTTGAATGTGCATATTTTGGATATTTACACAAAACTTTATTATAACTTACTATAAAATTTGTTTAAAGAAAAAACTTGTTTATTTGAGAGTTTGGAAAAATTGAAATACTTTTTTTTTCTTTTACTTTTCTTTTTCTTTTTTCTTTCATTCTTTTCACTTTTTTCCTCTCTTTTGCTTCCTCTCCACACCAACACTTCTCTTCCTTCTTTCCTCTTCTCTACTGCTGCCACCTCAACCATCACCAACATTACCCTTCTCTCTTTTTTTCTTTTATCTCTTCTCATGGTGAAAGGGGGAAGGGGTAAGGGAAGGAGGGAGAGTGAGTGGGGGGAAAGGGGGGAAGGAAGAGGAGGAGAAGAGAGGGAAGGAGAAGAGAAGGAAAAAAGGAGGAGGAGGAGGAGGGGAGGAGAAAAAAGAGGAAAGGAAATGACAATGGTGGAAAGTCAATAAATAGGAAATGAAGAAGAGGAGAAAAGAAATAGGGAGGAGGGAGGAGGTGAGTGGATGATGATGAGTTAGGTGATGGATGATAGAAAAAAGAGATATAAATTATTATACTTTAGGTGTATCCGAGATTGTGTGTATTTTTAGAATTGTTTTTAAAATATTATTATAGTCTTCAAGTGCAAAAATAATTTTTGAAAAGAATTCCATATTGATACAGAGTTAGAATTATTAAAAGACTTGTATAATAAAAGCTAGGGAGAGAGGGCTCCGGGCAAGGTGTTTTCAGACTTTGTGGCATTTGTTTCTTAACAGGAGTGTGTTGAGGTTTAGTACTTGTACTAAATGTTACTGGCATTTAAGAGTTTGCCTAAATTGCCAATTATATAACTCTAGAATCAATTAGAAGAAAGTTATATAGGAACACGAGAAAAACAAAGCACCATGAAAATAACATTAGTAAAGATGGCCCCAACAATAGGAAAAATACTTATACCCGAGAGTTGTTGATAACAATAGTGAGTAAGATTAGTAATGGAAAGCAAAGAACTAAATCTGTGATCTTTCTGGGAAAAAAAAAAGGGAGCTAAATCTATAACAGCAATATTGACAACTCCACATATAAATTGTAAAATATTCCAACTATGCACTGAAAGATCATTCTTATGATCCTGTTGACACTATAAACTTAATGCCTAATCTAAAATTGTTGTGGCAAAATAATTAACATACAGCAAAATTGTTGTTCATTAGATACTGTCCGAGTAAGACAGCATAAGTTAAATAAAAGAGTATTTTGTACTCAAAACAAGTAAACAGCTAAAATAAATAGAATCAACTGAAATCATTCACTTACAACTATAAGGCTAAAATAAACACACAACTCAAGGTCAAAAGTCCATTAATAACCATAAGTTCAAATAGTCAATAAGAGTAAAGTAAACACACCTTAGACAATCTATTATAAAGCATTGCATAAGTCTAATATTTCATGATAGTAGTCTGTTGTTGAAGCAACATGTACCTAAGAGTTTAAAATAATAGTAGATATTGTTAAAACACCAAGTAATCAAGAGTTTAATCCTCTCCTTATTGTGATAATTTCAAATAGAGACACCATTATTATCATCAAGCATAAATCTGCATGCAATTACATATCTATTCTAACAAGAATTGCAAAACTAAAAGACACAGATGTTAAACATAGATGTCTCAGCAAATTCCCTGATTTTCTGCTCTAGCAGCCTCGAACATTAGAAGAACACGTAACCCAAAGAAAAAACTTAAATGCTCTATGTACATCAAATTTTCAAAAAAAAAATTGACACATTATCAACAAGACAACAAAACATCAACTTCAAAATTGGATAGAGAATAAACGAATCTGAATTGCAACCGGACAATATGCTTTGTAGAAGAACATTGCAACAATTTGATGAAATATCTCATTTTAATAGAGAAGGAAAGTTGAAGAATTCTAAAGGAATCTGAAATTGAAGGAAAGCAAACCATTTCAATTAATTTGCTTTAGTAATTCCGTTGAGGATTGTTTGAGATAAAAACTTGAAGCTGATTGATACTTTAGAATATAATCCAACACTTTCACAGCCGTTACCAAGCATAAATAAAACCCCATTTTTTGTACCCATCTATTTCCTCAATGAATTAGGTAATTAAACATCATTATTATAGTTGGGGACAAACAAGTCAAACAACAATCATCCAGTTGTATGATTCTGTACTTCATGCATAATCAATTGCACCCAATACCCCAAATGATGAAACACAGCTCACATCCTCATTTATACATCACTTAATTCAGTAATTTAAAATCATCAATGCTTTTCAGGTGAAATGACAAAAACTTCTACCATCTTCATTTATACACAGAAGAAACCTGTCCCAGTATAAGTATCTCTACAACCCCAAAATAGGGTGAATATGTAAAATTCCCACTAAAAAACACATAAGGCACTTGTACTAAAGGTAATTATGTACACCAACATATCTTAAAAAGACCAAAATAACTTTACAAACAAGCGGTGGAAATGGGTTAGTTCGCTATCTCTAAACATGTTCTTACATATTATAAGGAAGGATATCTATGGGGTGCCGGTCACTGCCATTAAAAATTGTATACTGTTATATCATAAAAACATTCTAACTTGTCAAGAGTACAAGGTCATTATTTTTTTGTGTCACTTTTCTACACTCAAAAGCTGCACCTTGATACTAGTGAGAACAACCAATTCATATTAGGGGATTTATTTATAAGACACCACATAAAGATGTATATTTAAGTGCAAGTGTCAAGCAGGGGTGGCAATTGGGTCAGAAACGGATTGACAGGTCGGGCTAAGACCAAGTATAACATAGAACCTACTGACTTGAACCAAACCTGTAAACTCGTAGTGCGTTGGCGAGTCGACCCGAATACGAAATTTTTAGGTTGGCGGGTCGATTCAAATGACCCGAAATGACTTGAAATCTAATAGCTTTAATTTACTATTTTATCGCTAAAATTCCTAACAAAATCAATTTCGTACAAGACTTAAAGACCAATTACATAATCAAATAATAAAACCATGATAAAATGATCCCATTCGATTTGAAATAAATTAAAACACCTTAAAAGTAGAAAATGATGTAATATCTTACCAGTCCAAAGATAACAACTCCAACTTCACAAAAGTCAAATAAATTCAGTTAAAACAATATTTTTTAGATTAAGTGGTTTATGGTTTTAGGAAGAAAAGAATAATCAAATAATAAAAACCTTGATAAAACAATCCCAAGTCAAATCTGAACTAAATTAATATACCATAAAAGTAGAAAATAATGTAATACATCATCTATCCAAATATAATAACTCCACCTTTACACAAGTCAAACAAATTCAATTAAAACAATATTTTTTAGAATTAAGTGATTAATGTGTTTGGGAAGAAAAAAATATGCCAACCTAATTAAATAATATATTTAATATATTTATTAAATTATTTTAAATTTATAAACGGGGTGGCAGGTTGAGGGTTGATACGAACCCAACCTGTTTTCTTTTCAGGCTTATCGGGTTCAACCCAATTCTAACATGAACCAGTAGAAGTTTAACCCAAACCCGTTAATTTCGTGTTAGATTCATGTCATGTTTTAGGGTCGTGTTGGAAATTACCACCCCCAGTGTCAAGGATTCAAACTCTTACACATGCTTCTAAATCCAAAGAATCTTACTTTACATAAAGCCCCAAAGGCTTGGCAATAGTGATTTCACCGGTTATTTCGCAATTAGGCTGCTGATTTTGGATGTTTCTGTCTTTTCCTCTATTCCATTGGCCATCTTGCAGCTCCATGTGCGCAGCTGTGCAGCTGATTTTGCCATTTTATTCCCATTGTGCCCTTGGGCTGGTTTATCTGTAATTCCGTGATAGATTTTGTCCTTTCTTGTTTTGTGCACTAGCCCTACTCCGATGCCCCTTGATCTGCATGTGGTCTTCCACCCTTTTGAGCTGAGCATAGCTTTTGCGTTTGTCCCAAACTTTTTGTGACATAAAGTGATTAAAATTTTGTCTCTTAAATTAGTGTTTGTAATTTTTACCACCACACAGGCCTTCATTGTCTGAAAAAAAATACTAATTGCTTTATGTAATTTAACATATAGAACGGTAAATGCTTGTGATTTTGAGATGTAACTATTGGAGTTACGAATTCTATAATTGGCAGCTCCATAGTTCGTGCCTTGGGATTAGATTTTTAGATATGCTGGTAAAAATTGAAGATGAAACTTTGCGAATGTATGGATTATATATGTTTGAGGTGAATAATTAAAATCTATGTGGAATATTTATCTTCGAGTTCCATGCTTCCTATTCATATATATGGTTTTTAAATATGCTAACAACGATTAGAGATGCCATGTTGTATGATTTTTTTACCTATTTAGCACCCATTACTTTTCAAAAAAAATAGTATATATTGAGCGTCAGTTAGTTTTAAAAAAATTTATTTGGAATATTAATTTCAAAAAAATAACAAATTGACATTTTAAAAAAATACAGAATATTAATTTCCAAAAATAATACTGAATTGATTAGTATTTGTTATCTTAATTATTGTTTGTAATTTTTTATTGCCACGAGCATTGATTATATGAAAAATATCATTTCTCTATCTTCCAAATTTATAATATAAAAGCGATAAGTGCTTTCATTGATTTTGAGTATGACTATTGGAATTAAGAACTCTATAATTGACGACTTCATAGTTCATGGCTCAACATTGAATTTTTAAATATGTTTGGTCAAATTGGAGATAGGACTTTATTTGGTTAGTGATTTTGCAATTATATGACTTATATAACTTTGAGATGGACAATTAAAATCTATGTGAATTATTTATCTTGACTTGCAATTTTATTCATACATTATATAGGTTTTAGATATGCTAACAATGATTAGAGATACCATTTTCTATGAATTTTTATCCAGTGATCACGTATTAATTTTAAGAAAAATAGTATGAATTGGTATTAATTTAAAAAAAATAATACAAAGTATAATTTTAAAAAATTAATACATAATTGTATGTCCAAAAATAATGCAAAATATAAATTTTAAAAAAATAATCAAAAATTGACAATTTTTTGGTCAACAATTGTTTACAGTAATCTAGGTTTGATATTTATATAGTCTTAATTTTTATTGTTTAATGTGCCACAACTATTAACATTTGTAATTTTCATTAATCAAATTAAACAATTACTTAAATGTTGAGTGTTCATAGTTTCCAAATCTAGCTGTTCCAGTTGACAATTTTATAATCATGACTTCAGATTAATTTTTAAGATATATTGATTGCAATTCAGAATGATATGATCGTGTTCTAAATACTGTTGAGTTGTGTTATTTTTAGATGTATCTGTAAGATTTGACGATAATATTTTATTCTGTAGATTTTGTTCTTTGTGGTCTTTGCAACTTTTCCGTTTGGAAAAGCACTAAAGCGCAATTGAGTTTTCATGGTATTGGTAAATTCAAATGTAGGCATTACGGTTGACAATTTTATAGTCACTGAGATTAATTTTTAAGATACATCAATTGCAATTGAGAATGATGTGATCATATTCTGATTGCAATTGAGTTCTATAATTTTTAGATATGTTGGTAAATTTTGGGGATAACATTTTGCTTATGTTAATACTTTTCCAAGTAGAATTAATTTCCTTATGAATTAATCATCTTCATCTTCGATATACTAATGAAAAATTAGCGATGCCATTTTGTATGATTCTCTATTTGTTCAAGTGTTATTAATTTTAAAATGATAATACATATTTTATTTATTCGTTTAGGCATCCTCCTGTGTAAGGTTAATGAATCCAGTGTCCAATAATTTAAAGAAGGGCCAGCCAATTAAGAAATCCATATCTTACAAAGCTATCATATGAAACTATTAGTCTAACTAAAAAAAAAAAGATCATATGAAACTGTTCTGAATTATTAATGATCTAATACAAGTATCAAAGTATGTGAACCTTTCCATAAGAAAAGGAAACCTGTGGTATTAATATAGTTTCGAGGGGCTTTGTCTCCTTTTATACTTTTTGCACTGGTTATTTTGGTTGTGGACAAATATTCTCTCTTCCTTAGTGTATACGTTGCTATGGTTTCTTTTATTTATGCCACACTTTTTTCCTCATGTGTGATTTTTACATTTGCTTCTTGCTTTTATTCTTACTTTATTATAACTCCATTTTCATGGAAAATACTTCTGAACTCCATTAATAAATAAGTCTTCCGTTATCATCAACCTAATATGATCAACTATGAGCACCCGCGGAATGCGTGGGGCACCATGCCTAGTATATAATAATACACCCATTTAATTTGGAGGTGGGTTTTCCTTCCCTATAACCCCCTCACCCGATCCTTCCCTTAGCATAGGCTGCGTCTGAAATTAGCCCTCCTTTAGTATGGGCCCATTTAGAAGCAGTGTAAATGTAGACAACTAACCCCAAAAAGAAAAAAGGGGTACATGTGAAAATACATGATAGTACAAATCAGCTGCTTCCCTTGCAAAATTGGTCCCCATTACGCTTGTATAAGTACTGAGAATTACCAATCAACTTTGGTAGCAAAGCCCCTTTATTGGTCTTTGAATTTCTTAGAGAAAAACATGGCAGCAATGGCTGTGTTTCCAATCTCCCCTTCATCATTCTTCTGCTTCATTTTTATGATTTTGCTGTATACCCAATTTTGCAATAGTTCTTTCTCATTTCCAGTTTGTGGGCCAAATTATCCAAAAACCGCAATTCCAATATACGCAGACGACATAGACAAGATGCAATTTGCATTGAACCTGGAACACTTAGAAGCGGAGTTCTTTTTATGGGGTGCCTTAGGACATGGACTTGATGTGGTTGCACCAGACTTGGCCATGGGAGGCCCTCCTCCCATTGGTGCTCAGAAAGCAAATCTCGATAATTTGACAAGCAACATAATCACAGAGTTTGGCTACGAAGAAGTTGGTCATCTGAGGTTCATTACTGTTCACATGTCTATCTGTAGTAGTTATGCTTGGAACTTTCTTACATCGTTCAACACGAGCTCTTTAATTATATAAAACTTGATGAATTTTTTATGATCATTTCGACCAGGATCATAAAGAGAACTGTTGGTGGATTCCCGAGACCTTTGTTGAACATCAGTGCCGGAAACTTTGCACAGATACTTGATCAAGCCTTAGGCTCTCACCTGGTGCCTCCTTTTAACCCTTACCGTAACAGCCTCAGCTACATGCTAGCTTCCTATGTGATTCCATACGTTGGACTCGTTGCCTATGTGGGCACCAATCCAAGTATCAACGGCTATCAGACCAAGCGTGTGAGTACATCCATTCTGAGCTTAATACTTGCTCCTTCCCCCAAGTCAGATATCTAAAGTTAGATGCTTGAAGCCCATCAATTCTTTGCAGCTTCTGTTGCGGAATAAGAAGCTTCAATGAGTAGAGTAGATAATTCGACATTGAAACGTTTAATGCACTTTAGAGTACATAATTGATATTTAACACTTTGGATGCGTGCAAAACTTAGCCCAATTGAACAGCTTTTGGCAGGACTACTAGGTGTTGAAGCTGGACAAGATGCAGTCATCAGAACATACCTCTATGAAAGAAGAGAAGAAAAGGTGGATCCGTACACATTCACAGTAGCCGAGCTTACAGACAAAATTTCAGGGCTGCGAAACCGCTTAGCCATGTGTGGCAACAAGGATGAGGGCATCGTCGTGCCACCACAGCTAGGCGCAGAACATGGGACTTCAACCAATCTGCTATCTGCAGACACCGACTCCATCTCTTACCAACGAACTCCTGCAGAGGTACTGAGGATTGTTTATGGCACCGGTGATGAGCATGTCCCAGGGGATTCTTCCCTAAAGGAGGAAATGGAACCATAGCTAGAGGATTTCTGAAGTAGCCAAGTGAAAAGAAATTCGTAATTTCCTTAATACATATTCCCATATCCCCCAGTTTATGATGTTTATGATTAGTCATCATCTGAATAAAGAAAGAAGCAGTTAGTATAAATTGGCATTACCACAGTTAAACGGGGACGCATTACATATTTTTACAATTATCATGGACAACTAACTAAATACCAGAGTCACGCTTTGTCCAAATTTCATCAACATTGCCTTTGACTTTGACATGCCACTGGCTGAAAATTATCCAACACATTGCTGTTCTTATTGTATGTCTGAAATCATGTTTACACTTTGTAAAAGAATTTGCAACTGACTGATCTGATCGTGTAAAAGAAGAAGGAAGCTACAGAGTAAACCTTGAGATAGTCAGTCCAAAATTTTCTCATAAAAAAGGGCCATTCCTAACTCAGAGGGGAAATGCCATTTGACATTCAGTCCAAAATTCTGCAGATAGAGTTTGATAAACCAGAAAAACGACCAATGCAAGGCAGAATGGCATTGCCAGTCAAGATAAAAATCATATCTTTCTGATTAAAAAATCTCCACGCATGAGTTATTGCCAACATTCAAGGGCATTCGCTCGTTCCCATCAATATTGAATCCAACTTTATAAGGCCAAACTTGACAAAATGTACTAAGAGCAACCAACACCTACCATTCAACAGATGTTTTAAGAGAGGCTTTTGCCATCATTCAGAAGAAACAAGACGAGTAGATTTCATGACCTAAGAATGGCCACATAGACCCAGAAGGGAAGATGTTCTCTCAACTTGAGAAAAAGATAACCAAAGAAAACCAATGGCTTGCAAGAGCTACATAGTGGCAAACAACGATAATCAGAGTTGTCATGCTCCTTAAATTTGACCGAAGAAAAAATTGATTCAACCTTACTAATAATCTCCACAGTTAGTGCATATTGAAAAGGTAAATCAGTTCTATCTCATCACTCATAAAACAAATCTTGGGAAAGAAGATTGAATAGTTCTTACTAAACATCACCAAAAAACAATCACAGTATGAACTCCAATGTTCGGGATAATTCAAACATAAGAACAAAGCCGCGGGGCCAGTCAAAGAATATAGACACATTAGGATTCCATCAACTTCCTTTAGAAGAAGAAACGACAGAGAGGTTCTCCTGACTTTATTTTTTGAAATGCATCAGCAGCCAAAGGAAATCACTCGATGAGAAATGTCCCATTCATTATAAGTTCCCAAAGTTTGGTAATTTAGCTAGCTGACAACACTACCAAACTTCTTCAATTCATTCATTCTCTATCTTCTCCTTTTTGTTCCTCTTCGTTGCCACTTTAAAAAATGGCAAAGGAAGGTATGTGCTCCAACTTAACTTGTCGTAATTCCCTTATTTGAAGAATTTTCAAGCGTGCACGAAGCTTAAGCTTATCCCAACCAGCTAAGCTTGCCAGATAATTGAAAGTATGAGGAAAATAAGTTTCCATGCAACAAACATGGAAGACACAATTACCAAAGAAACCTGTATTTTTAAGAGATACATCCACACATAGATGAAGAAAATACAACGAAGTAGAAGGCAGATATTTTCATGACTGAAAGGGCTAAAATAGACAGATATTTCTGCTACTAAGATGACTAAAACAGATGGTTAACTTGATAAAGCTGAAACAAGCCGAGCTTCAAGAGATATAACTGGCCAAAATTTTCACTGTAGGTATGGAAGAGTCACTTGAAAACCATAATCCTAAAGCAGTTTTATGCATACTATGAAGATCCTTTAGCAAAAATTCCCTCCACAAGGCTACAGTGCCAGAATCAAAACACCAGGAAGAATAAGTCACTGTTGTTGCAGTTCAGCCTCCTCCTTCTGCCAGAGCGTCAGGAGCGCTATCAGCATCTCCCTGCACAATACATTTCAGGACATAAACAAATTGCAGCATATGACAACCAGGACAATGAATTGCAAAATACCAAGGCAAACACTTGTGTCTTTTGTGATATGCTCCGTCCAGGTCTAGGCGCTATATTGTACTGTAGCATAAATAAAATAAAAAGCGACTCCTGATGTGTAAAACAGCAACACGCGCACAAACTCACACAGAAAAAAAAGACCTAAAACTAAAATAAAAGGACACAAGTGATATGTGGAAAGCAAATCGATGTCTGCATGCATTCAAGCTAGCTCCTTAACACCCAGTACTCAATTAATTTACAAGGTAAGAATAAGAAAACTGCAACCAAAATTTCAAAAAGTTTTGAGAGAGAGTACAAAAAAAATGTGGGACTAGGCATTCTCCTGCAGTTAGTAATGGGTACATGCGCGGATAGAGCAGGCAAATACCATGGGCACACGTATAACTTTTCGTTTGTACATTATAGTAAATCAAAGAGAAATATAATCCACTTATAATCTAATTATCACAGTCATTATATCATTTTCATCCATATTTCATGTCGCTAATCTAGTCCATCACATACTCAAGATGGTCAAAGCATCATGCAATAAAACAAGTCCCACAAGGATAAGTGGAAAATTAAACAGTATAAGAATCATCCTCAAGATCAGAGAATGTCATTCCTATTTTAGGCTGAAACCTGAGAAAGAATGACATAATTCAAATGATACATGGCCAATCCAGTAGATCTTGTAGAACCAAATAAAATTCACAAAAAAGATACAGGAGATAGATTTCATCGAATCAATGTATATGGGAAGAGGGAGGCAATTTACACACATACAATTATGTGCGGGAGAAGAGGAATAATATCAATAATATATATCAATAATCACACATAATAATAAGGCTCTCAAACTTTCACTCTTCTCAACTGACAACAATAATAAGATTCCCTAACAATAATAAGATTCCCTATTTCTAGAGTAGATGACTTGGTAAATAAGTCTTACAACCATAATCAAATACTAATTTTTAAACAATAAAACTACCATAACTTGACTCCATTAAAATTACCAAAAACCTAACTTGACTAAAACACTGCTAAATAATAATATAGAAAATTCTATTTTTAAGACTTGATTTAATATGCCAACATTGCCTCCTTTAAATCAAGTTCTCTTGAATTGACTCCAACACAATCACAATCAATATCCCCTTGTAAATTCCTTTGCAAATTCTATTGTACTGATTCTTCATTTTCAAACATTTCTAACATTTCTCTTGTTGCAATAATTCACGTACCTGGATAGACTGTTTTCATCACACAATTTGATGTCAATTCTTGACAACTCATCACTTTGTGATTTGATACAACTCAAGCGGGATTCTTCCCAATCTCATGCAACCCCAAATCAATCTAACAATTCCCTTGAAACCCCAAATCAATCTAACAATTCCCTTGAACCAATATTATGGTCCAATCTTCACCAACTCCACACTTCAGGACCAATCTTGTGGCCTAAATCAATCAACTAATTTTTTCCGAGCAAACCTTATGCTCTAACTCTGACAGTGGAAAACATCACGACTAATTTCGTAGTCGGAGTCAGACCAATTTTTCAATGTTTACATGCACCCCAAGATTGAACTCTTCAACCACTTGAATCTAAGGTTCTGATCCCAGATGTAGGACCCAAAAAACCAAAACGATATAGGGGATAGATTTCATCGAATCAATGTATATGGGGAGAGGGAGGCAATTTACACACATACAATTATGTACGGGAGAAGAGGAATAATATCAATAATCACACATAAAGGCTCACAAACTTTCACTCTTGTCAACGGACAACAATAATAAGATACTCTATTTATAGAGTAGATGATTTGATAAACAAGTCTTACAACCACAATCAAATACTAATTTCTAAACAATAAAACTACTCTAACTTGACTCCATTAGAATTACCAAAAACCTAACTTGACTAAAACATTGCTAAATAATAATATAGAAAATTCTATTTTTAAACCTTGATTTAATATGCCAACATTGCCTCCTTTAAACGAGTCATAAATAGATAGTTGGGTATACCCATATCCATTTATTAAATGGGTATAAATGGGTTAATTCAATTATACCCATTACCCAATTATGATCTACCCAAATCTACCCAAATGACCCATTTTGACACTTAATACATACAACCCAAGGCAGTTAATTACCTGGGCACAGACAAAGCCACAAGGGGCAAAGGTGGAAAATTCACCAGCATGTCGACCACTGGCACCCAAATGGCCAATGTTAATCTGCACAGATGCATGATCCTTCGACGAGATCAGCCCATTAGTAGCAGAACTGCAGTCAAAGCCAAGACAGGACAATCGGCCGAAAGCCCATTAAAGTTAAACATAAAAATATAGAACAAGTCAAAGATATAAAATCAATACCACTTCCCAGGAATATAAACAGACACATTTTCCCCCTCCTCATTCTGCATCTTGGCAGCTGTTTGAATACTCAAACCTTGAAAATGTACCTGACTCGGTATATTCAACAATCAAAACAACGCAATTGTTCCATGATATTGAAACCTAAAACAAACACATCCAACAAATCCCATGATAATTTCATCAATCTTTCTATTGGGCACTACATTGGTCAAGAAAACCAGTCAGTAGAAGAAAATGTCAATATTTTTCCTCATTATACCCCAAAAAAAAAGTCATTTTTGCAAAAATAATTAAAAAAGGAACTGCAGTCAATGAAGGCTATCACGAAGATCAACTTGCCACTAATTGCTACTAAGTTACGGTTATATAGCAAACTAAAAAAGATAAAATGACAAAATAAAAAGATTAGTGAAATTATGGGAAAAAACTTAATTGAAACGTCTATAGCAGAGCCAAACATCAAACAATGGACTTGAATATAAATGTATAACAACGGAGATAAAATGAGCACAGGATCTCATATCTTCATTAACAAATCAAATAGGATGAAAAATATGAAGAAAGTAAACAGGACAAATTTTGATTTATCAGCTTCTTACATTTTGAGTACAATAAGATATATTTTCCCAAAATCTATCAATTCAGTTGAGTTTTTTTTTAATCACATAAAGAGCGTTTATTATTCTAAAATTCCTTTCATTCCCCATGCCAAAACCACCCCTAACCATATATTTATACTCGAGAAAGTACTTAGCTCTTGTTTGTATTGCCATTTTCTACAGAAAAATTCTTTATTTTCCATAAACATATTTTTCAATCAACTTTTTACCTCGTACATATCAAATCACTATAATAAATTTTCTACAAAAATTTCTAAAAATAGCAATCCAAAGACCCTTTTAATTAGAGTTGATACATGAGTCAACTCTTAAATTACCAGATACATTTGAAAAGTCATATGGTCAAACTTACTTAAATATGAAAATCTTATACTACTAAACAATATACCACTTAAGTTATAGAGAAACAAAAAGTCATTTTATATATAACTCATCATTTTTATTTTAGACATTTTCATATTTACATTTATAATTTAGTAATATTGTTGTAAAACTAATACTAATATGGTAGTGGGGCGATATGTATATAGTGGGCACTATACTAATATAAAATAAGAAAACTAGAGAACTTGAGAAAATAGAGAATTAGAGAGAAAACTGAAGTTTCATTCATTCAGAAATGAACTTCTTATGAACTGTTTATGAACTCCTTCTATTCTATTACAGGGGGCCCCTATTATAAGAGGAATCTGAGTAGCAATAGCAACTTACAGTGCTTAGTAGTAGAATAGTAGCTTACTAGCGCTTAATAGTAGCTTACAGAGTTGCTTGACTTCATCTTGTAAGACATGAAGACTGGCAGATCCTTATTTAGGAGATAAGATAAAGTGATCGACATCCACATACATAATTATTTCATAACACTCCCCCTTGGATGTCTATTACACAAAGAATGTGCCTCGTTAAAAACCTTACTAGGGAAAAAAAAAAAACCCTGTGGGAGAAAACCCTAGTGAAGGAAAAAAGAGTACACTATTCTTGTGTATTTATTTCTCCCCCTGATCCAAAACATCATTTGAAATCCTTCAACCGACGCATTCCAATATTTTTCACCAATTTTTCAAATGTTGCAGTCGGCAATGCTTTGGTAAATAGATCTGCCAAATTATTGTCTGATCGAATTTGTTGCACATCAATTTCACCATTCTTCTGCAAATCATGAGTAAAGAAGAATTTTGGTGAAATATGTTTCGTCCTATCTCCTTTAATATATCCTCCTTTCAATTGAGCTATACAAGCTGCATTATCTTCATATAATATAATTGGAGGATTTTCATTCTCAGATGACAACCCACAATGCTTCATCGATTTTAGCCAGACACATTCTCGACTAGTCTCATGAATTGCTAACACTTCAGCATGATTCGAAGAAGTGGCAGTCATTGATTGTTTTGTAGATCTCCATGAAATGGCTGTACCACCACATGTGAATATATATCCAGTTTGAGATCTTGCTTTATGCGGGTCAGATAGATACCCGGCATCAGCATAGCCAAGCAATTCATGTCGAGATTTATTAGAATAAAATAGGCCAAAATCAACTGTTCCTTGGAGATAGCGAAAAATATGTTTAATACCATTCCAATGTCGCTTTGTAGGAGATGAGCTAAATCTTGCTAATAGACTCACAGTAAATGATATATCTGGTTTTGTACAATTAGCAAGATACATTAGTGCACCAATAGCACTAAGATATGGTACTTCAGGACCAAGTATTTCTTCATCTTCCTCTTTTGGTCTAAAGGGGTCCTTGACAGGGTCAAGTGATCGAACGACCATTGGGGTACTCAACGGATGTGCTTTATCCATATAGAATCGCTTTAATACCTTCTGGGTATAAGCAGTTTGGTGAACAAAAATTCCACCCTCCAGATGCTCAATTTGTAAACCAAGACAAAATTTGATTTTTCCAAAATCTTTGATCTCAAATTCTCGTTTCAGATATTCAACTGCTCTTTGGATCTCTTCAGGAGTTCCAACCAAATTGAGATCATCAACATATACAACAATAATTACAAAATTGGACCCATCTTTCTTTATAAAAATGCATGGACATATTGGGTCATTAGCATAACCTTCCTTGAGTAAACACTCACTAAGGCGATTATACCACATACGTCCAGATTGTTTGAGACCATACAAAGACCTTTGTAATTTGATGGAATAAGTTCCTCTAGAACTTGATTTATATGTTTCAGGCATGCTAAATCCTTCAGGGATTTTCATGTATATATCGATATCTAATGTTCCATACAGATAAGCAGTGACTACGTCCATCAGACGCATATCAAGTTTTTCATGCACTACTAGACTCACAAGATATCTGAATGTAATTCCATCTATTACCGGAGAGTATGTCTCATCATAATCAACTCCAGGTCTTTGTGAAAAGCCTTGGGCTACTAGCCTTGCTTTATATCTCATAATTTCATTTTGTTCATTTCTTTTTTTCACAAATACCCATTTATAACCGACTGGCTTAATACCTTCTGGTGTTCAGACTACAGGTCCAAATACCTTTCTTTTAGCCAGTGAATCTAATTCAGATTGGATCGCATCTTTCCATTTCGGCCAATCATTCCTTTTCCGACATTCATCAACTGATCTCGATTCATGATCCTCGTCATCCTCCATAATGTCAAGTGCTTCATTATATGCAAAAGCATTATCAATAATCACTTCTTTTCGATTCCAACTTTTTCTTGTAGTGACAAAATTTATTGAAGTTTCAATAGTTTCGTTCTCTTCAGGAGTTGGCTTTTCAGGAGCAATCTCTTCCGGAGGTTGAATTTTGTCATTATTAAGATTTTGAGATTCTAGATCAATTCTTGAGTTCTCAATCTTATTCTCATCATCCAATCCCTTTTTCTTTCGAGGATTTTTATCTTTGGAACCTAGAGGTCTACCACGCTTCAGGTGGGGTTTAGACTCATTAGCACTTGAAATTTGTCCTTCAGGGATATCAATTTTGACTGGTGCATTTTCTGCAGGAATATATGATTTTGTAACTCTTCTGGAGTCATTGAATGCATCCGGTAATTGATTTGCAATTTGTTGCAAATGAATAATTCGTTGAACTTTCAGTTCACATTGTTTTGTACGAGGATCAAGGAAATCCAGTGATATTTTCCAAATGATTTCCTTTTTCGATGTTGCCTTTCCTCCCCCTAATGTCGGGAAATGTGATTCATAAAAATGACAATCTGCAAATCTTGCAGTAAATAGATTACCTGTCAAGGGTTCAAGATATTTAATGATAGAAGGTGATTCATACCCGACATAGATTCCCATTCTTCTCTGTGGGCCCAGTTTAGTACGTTGAGGCGGTGCAATGGGAACATAAATTGCACACCCAAAAATTCTCAAATGAGAGATACAGGGCAGGGCTGATGACCAGAGGTTAATTGTAGGGGAGAATAAGTATGATAACTTGTCGGCCTGATCCTTACTAGCGTCGCTGCATGTAGGATAGCATGTCCCCAAGCAGATAAGGGAAGCTTAGACCTCATTAATAGTGGTCTGGAAATTAATTATAATCTTTTAATAAATGATTCCGCTAGACCATTTTGAGTATGAACATGAGCTACAGGATGTTCAACTGTTATTCCAACGGACATGCAATAATCATCAAATGCATGTGATGAATATTCACCAGCATTGTCTAAACGAATTTTTTTAATTGGATAATCAGGGAATTGTGCTCGTAATTTTATTATCTGAGCAAGCAATCTTGCAAACGCCAAGTTGCGAGTAGATAGCAAGCATACATGTGACCAGCTTGTTGATGCATCAATTAGCACCATAAAATATCTGAATGGTCCACATGGTGGATCTACAGGCCCACATATATCACCCTGATTCGCTCTAGAAATGTAGAGATTCGCCCTACTTTAGCGGAGATGGTCTAACAATTAATTTTCCTTGAGAGCAAGCAACACGGAGAATTCATTTGTATTCAACACCTTTGACCTTTCAATGAATGGCCATGTGAATTCTCAATTATTCGCCTCATCATGATGCAAACCGGGATGTCCAAGGCGATCATGCCAAACCATAAAATCATTGGGATTAGAAGACTTGGTCTTCTAGGTGATTGGTTTCAAGCGCATCTATTTTTGTATCATATAGACCAAAAGAGAGAATGCGCTTTCCAATACATTTCTTGCCGAAATGATATTTGTGATCAATAAATATTCACCATTTGTCTCATTCATTGTCTCGACATGATATCCATTTCTGAATATCTTTGAAACTCAACAAATTTCTTCGAGACTTAGCAGATAGTAGTGCATTATTAATCACAATTTTAGTTCCTTCGGGAGAAATACAAGGTTCTTCCGGAGCCATCAATCAATTGAGCACTACCACTGATGGTATTAACATTCATTTTTCCCACATTCGGAGGGGAAAAATACCTTTCATGCTTAAGTATAGTATGTGTAGTTGCACTATCAATGAGACAAATTTTATCATCACCATTATTTGATCCTAAATATTTGGCATCCATTTTTTTCTTCTGGAAGAAATGATAAAAAAAAAAAAGTAAATATCAAGAAAGTGCGTAATATATATAACTCAAAAGGAAATTACATAAAAATGTGAAAAATAACAAAAGAACAAAATGCTAAGTAAATTGGGTATTTGACATCAGGTCATTTACACCTTCAGGGTGTTCAAAGAAATCGGCCACGTCAAGATGTGCTATATCAATATTAGTAACATCATCATTAGACATATTCTCTTGATCAATAAGATTTGTCTCAGCACCTTTATCTTTCTTTTTCAATTATGCTTGATAAAGCTCAACGAGATGCTCTGCCGTACGACAGGTACGGGACCAATGGCCCTCCATGCCACATCGGTAGCATTTATCTTCATGAATTTTCTTTCCTTCACCTTTCTTATCATTGTCCCTCCGGGGTCATTTTGTTTCTTGCCACGGTGATAGTCATTGTAATATGGCATGTATGCACGCGTCCACGATGCCACGCACCACAATGGTTTCTTCCTCGACCACGGCCACGACCATGAGTTTGAAGATTGGGTCACATTCACTGGAATGGATTAGTTCTGGGACTCATGATTTTTCAATAGTAATTCATTATTTTGTTCATCCAATAAAAGACATGCAATCAGTTCAGAATATTTTCTAAAACCTTTCTCTCGATATTGCTGCTGCAGGAGCACATTCGAGACATGAAAAGTGGAAAATATTTTTTCCAACATATCCTCATCAGTCACATTTTCACCACATAATTTTAACTGAGAGGTAATTCTGAACATGGCTGAATTATATTCACCAACAGATTTAAAATCTTGTAGTCGCAGGTGAAGCCAATTATACCTGGCTTTTGGAAGAACGACCAACTTCAGGTGGTCATATCTTTCTTTTAAATTATGCCAAAGATCAAGACGATTCTTGACCGTAAGATATTCCGTTTTTAGTCCTTCATCCAAATGATGATGGAGGAATATCATAGCTTTGGCTCTGTCTTGGCTTGTTGCATCATTATCTCTGATAATAGTTTTGCCAAGACCCATGGATTCAAGATGTATTTCAACATCCATTGCCCATGATAAATAGTTCTTTCGAGAGATATCAAGAGGTATAAACTCTTGTTTCGTGAGGTTAGTCATAATAAAAGTGAAATAGATTAAAGATGAGAAATATTACCTCCAAACGTTCAGTAAAAATTGTCCAGGGAGGCGCCCGATGATCGATCTAATACTGGCAGAGTTTCGGTAGAGTCTCGTGCTGATAACGTGTTGTAAAACTAATACTAATATGGTAGTGGGGCGATATGTATATAGTGGGCACTATACTAATATAAAGTAAGAAAACTAGAGAA
Organism: Gardenia jasminoides; assembly: GCA_013103745.1. Classification (NCBI taxonomy): domain Eukaryota; kingdom Viridiplantae; phylum Streptophyta; class Magnoliopsida; order Gentianales; family Rubiaceae; genus Gardenia; species Gardenia jasminoides. The sequence continues at coordinate 770,991 of CM023096.1, read as the reverse complement.
CTTGGGAAAATAGAGAATTAGAGAGAAAACTGAAGTTTCATTCATTCAGAAATGAACTTCTTATGAACTGTTTATGAACTCCTTCTATTCTATTACAGGGGGCCCCTATTTATAGAGGAATACGAAGTAGCTTAATAGCAGCTTACAGAGCTGCTTAGTAGTAGCTGCTGAATAGTAGCTTACTAGCAGCTTACAGAGTTGCTTAATAGTAGCTGCTGAATAGTAGATTACAAAGCAACTTACAGTAGCTGCTTAATAGTAGCTTACAGAGTTGCTTGACTTCATCTTGTAAGACATGAAGACTCCGTCCTTTATTTAGGAGATAAGATAAAGTGATCGACATCCACATACATAATTATTTCATAACAAATATCATGATTTATAGTCATTTTTCATATTTATGCCGCATTCCATGGTTTAGAAAGATTTATAGTGAGAATGGACTGAAAGTCTGACAGGGCATGCTATCCCTAGACGGAGACAAAACCATACCAGCCAACGTGGCCTCCCTTCCCGCCATTTTCAGGTCTCAACACTCTTAATTTGCCCCATTCCCAACCCCAACAGCTCTCTGCTTAGCAGACAAACAATCAATGAGGTGGAGTAGCTAGTATTGGTCTTGAGGATGGAGATAAGCCTCAGCGGGAACGCTTTCAAGACATTTGCTCGGTCCATCACGTGCCTCGCCCGCGTTGGCAACGAACTTGCCATCCAAGCTTCTCCTTCCCTGGTCCTCTCTACTTGCCTTTTTCTTCTTCTTCTTTTCCCCCTCTTTCGTGCTTGCAATTTCTATGTATGAATTCCTCCATTAATTTGGTTGAATATGAAAATTTGAAGTCTCTTTCCCCTTCAATTGTTCGAGAAATTGTATAGCAGTTGCTATTTCCATGCGGCACCTGATCTAAAATTTAAATTATAATCTTCTGCGGTTCTTCTCTTTTTTTTTTTTTTATTTTTCCAATGGTGGCAGCTTGAATTTCACACTCTTAATTCGTCGAGGTCAGCCTATCAATCAATTACGTTTAAGCCTGATTTCTTCGATGTTTACACCCTGCCTAGTGGTGCGCAGGTGCAATCTAGTGTGCTCTTGAAGGCAAGTAGTTCATGATTAAATTTATAGTATTAATCAAGAATGTTAGTTTCAGATAATTTTAGTAATTGTCTTGTTAATTACTTGCCAGGCCGTTTGTTCTGTGCTCCGGACTCCTATATCCAGTATTGATCAACTAAATGTTCTTTTGCCTAACCCTGATGCCTCGAAGATGCAATGGACTTTGAATTGTTACAATGGTAAATTTATACTTGATTTTATTGGTTGCTGTTCTATTGAGAGGTATTGTATTGAAGGTGCTTGTCGAAATGTCTCAGGTTCATTAGATGAATGCACTGTGATTATGTATACTGAACTCTGGTGATGATTTAGTTTATACTTGAATGTCAAAAGGATGCTGATTCATCCAACAATCAAGCTGGAAAGAATCTGACGATTCGTACCCTGATGTGACTGCTGTTGTACTCATCGTTATTGATGTTTGGCTGGCATTAAAATTTTCTATTTAAAGACCATTTTGATTTTTCGTGCTACTGATTGCACAAAATAATGCATACGTGATTTCTAATGCTCCACTTTGTTAGTGCTAGGTCTTACAAAGGGTTGTGATACTATACATTCCCTTGGTCTCTACTGGAAGTGCTAGGTCTTACAAAGGGCTGTGATACTATACATTTGCTTGGTCTCTACTGGAATTGCTATTATCTGCTTGCAATTTTATTATCTATTTATGCTATTAATGAACCATTGAAGTTTAAAGGCATTGAACTACTTATGCAGGTATGAGGAAAGCTTATTGGATTACTTGTAATGTCGAACCTGACATTCAACAGCTATCACTTGATAGGAGAAAGCTTCCCAGCAACTTTGTTGTGAGGCCACGGGATCTAAACCGATTGCTGGGAAATTTCCAGGCAACACTTCAGGAGATAACTGTAATTGTAACAGAGCCTGCTGTTTTACCTCCTGCTATTGCAAATGAAATTGGAGGGAAGGCTGTTGAGCTTAGGAGCTACATGGACCCTACAAAAGGTAGGCTGACTCATTTTCTGTTTCCATGTTTTTGTCTGACTCATTTTCTGTTTCCATGTTTTTGTCTTTTGAGACATATTTGTAATGCAATCAAACTGTGGATTTGCCATCCCAGATAATGATTCATCATTACACACTCAGTTGTGGATAGATCCTTCTGAAGAATTTGTCCAGTATACTCACAGGGGAGACCCTGTGGATGTAACATTTGGAATGAAGGAACTGAAGGTATTATTGAAAGTATTTTAGAGCTTAAGTGCCTTCTAAACCAAATGCCACACAATTTGATATGTTCTCATGTCCATCTTCTTTCCTTTGATAAGGGAGCAGCTTATTGAGTGATGTCACTAATAACTATCAAAAGGTTTTTATCAGTATCCTTTCTATTTATAGGTAAATATGATTATTATCTTTCTTAACCAACAACATTATCTGAGTCATGCTAAGTGCCATGTGCCCATTTTTTGCTTCATGTATTTTAGTTCCTAATTTTGATGGACACTAATGATATCTGATTGAAGATTCTCACTTCCTTTATTTTCCAAATTCTAGGCATTTCTTTCCTTCTGCGAGGCATGTGAAGTTGACATACACTTTTACTTCGAGAAAGCTGGAGAGTAAGATGATTTTCTTCCTGTTCTAGTAACTGTTTCTGTGCTTTCATTGTTACCTACAACTGCGATGGATTGATTTGATGGTAACCCTCATCTCTGACATATATTTATTTTCCTTTCTTTAGACATCTAAATGGACACTTATAATGAAAACCAACCATCATTTACAGCTCTTCTTGTGTATGTATCACCACTGTAGTGCATAATGGATGTGCAGTTGCATTGTTGCATGGCGAACAATGAGAAGATTGATAGTATCATCAGTTTATAAATTAAGGGCACTAAATTTGTTTATCTGACTTTGTTAGTTAAGAAGAATGACTTAAGTATTGAGATAAAAGAGTGAATAAAAGATTGTTGATGCCCTATTTTGATTCCCTAATTTATTGATACTATGTACTTAGTTTAGCATCTGATATTGGTACAAGAAAGTAGAACAGAAATCCCTAAATAAGAAATTTTGCAAAACGGTAGTATGTGCTTTGGTTTAGGGTTATGTTTTTGTACCCGTCATGTAATTAAATGTTCACATCGAAGAGCATTTTACTTCGATAAAAGCCCATACCTGATTAGTTATGCAATTGCGTTCGTGATTTTCTGTGCAAACTGTATTTGTATTTCCAGTTTTTTCTCCTTTTACTGTTGAGTAAAGATTATTCTTGGGAACAGGCCAATTTTAATGGCACCGAAGTTTGGATTAGATGATGGCTCCTGCTCGAACTTTGATGCTACTCTAGTTCTTGCAAGCATGCTTGCATCACAACTTCATAGTGGAACTTCGATGGAACCTCAACCTGCAGAGGCCAGAGCCCATGGGAGGTCAAAGGGCAATACATCTGAGCATCCATCTGACCATACCAGAATATGGTCTGAGCTATCAGGTAATTGGTTGTTTTTGTAGAACAGTTACCACTGTATAGATGGTTCTCATTGCTCACAAACACATACAGGTAGTGCAGCAAGAAGTAACAACGGCTCTGAAGGTAGGCAAGTGCAAAGAGAAGGTGATCAACATGCTAATGAGCAAAGAGAAATTCAAAGGATCGGTGCAATGCACATTTCTCACAGTGGCTCTTCTTTGGATGCACGTGCTGGTTTGAACAAGTATCCTTCTATGTCTATTTGTTTGATTCTTAGATTCAGAAACTGGAATGTTTATTGACACAATTTTTCATTATAAGTTGAAAGGACCAAAACTTAGAATAGACACTGCCATGATTGAGGCAATCTACACGATGTCATGCACACCTTCCATCAGTAAGTAGATTACTTATTTACAATGGTGAAATTAACCTGAGCAAACAATGAAATTTTGTTTGTCTGTAGTTTCGGAATTGGTGCTCTGCAGAATTCTATGAGAGTCTCGTATATACTCTAATGACCTTTTTGTGGAAACTAATTGTTAGTGATTTTTCTTGACTCCAAGCACTAGCCGCCCTCCTAGTGGGAGAAATCAAATGGAAGAAGATCCAGGTATCCAGATGGAGTCTGTTTTTCATGCTGATAGTTGTCAGGCAATAAACATCAATAATTCTTTGATCTTCTCAGATAGGAGAGAAGTTAACGCTCAAGCATCTCAGCGGCATCCTAGTAACTGGGTCGATGCGGATGAAGATGAGGATGAAGGTGAGGAGGCTGAGCTCTGCGTCCAATCAACACCTCCCTGCTATGAAGAATGATTGGAACTGATGTCTGTTGGACATAATTCTTGCAAGCAATGGAGGGATGGCCAGTTTCTTTATTCTGTATATTCATTTTCACAAAAATGCTTCAGTGCAGCTCTTGCTTCTTTTTAACTTTAAAGAAGTTACTTTAGGTCGAATATGATGCTTTCTCTGGTACTTTGTCTTGAAGTATTTGTAAGAACTCGTAAATCCCGCTTGTAGATGTGTAAAGTGAGAGTCTAAGAATTTGAAAAGTTATTTAGCTGCGGTAAAGCCATATGAATGTTAGATTTACACGTAGTAGAATTTATCATAGACAGAGTGTAAATTTGCCCTTACATGCACTTGACCAAACAGAACACAATCCTTGAAACGGGTTTATGATCCGTGCATTATTTTTTGACTTTTTCGTTTCTATCCTTGAGCTGCTGGGCGTGGTCAGAATTCAGCTTAAGGCTTAAATCCTTGAAGTTGTCATATATGAGAGATGCACTTCGACATGACTTTTGTCTTCTTACTCGTTATATTCTGCCTCAGTGCACAATGGGTGCTTAGCTTTCTCGGCTAAGATATTGATGGATATGATCATAATATGCAAAAGTTTGGGTGGTTATTCAATTTAAACTGAAAATTAACAGCTCAGACTGCTGGATCTTTTTAAATCGTATGTATACTAGAATTTCGTTTGCTCCTTGTTACAGGTGGACCATATATTTATTTGTTTGCTTTTATTCTGCAACTTACGTTAGCATAAAGCTTCGATTATTCTTACATGTTGGGATGTCATTCAATTCATCGGTGCTTCACTTGGGAGTATTTTTCTGCTCCAATTCATTTTTAAATCTATGTGATGGGTTTGGTAGAGGGATACTTCTAGGGGAATATTATCCAACCATCAGAAAGTTGAACTTGGCATAAAAATAAACTTTATTCTCGCAAATGTTCCATGAATGAAAGAGTATATGAATAGCCGTATCTTTTAAAGTCAATAAAGACAAGATATGACAGCGAAGTGCTAATGGTTTTTAATTTCTCCATTTTGAAAAGCCTTTTGGACTTCGTTTTAAATAAACAGATTAGATCTTTTGTGCTATTGAAGAAGCAAAGGTTTTTATCACTACACAAGCCATTTCAAGCATTTCATATTGTAAAAACAAGGTAATACTATGTGAAATATGCAGTTTATCAAGGGAATTATGCAACTGCACATTATAGTATGGGTTGTAAGAGTTGAATCAAGGATTGTCTTACTGAAGACATTACTACAACTATTTGTACACATTTAAAAAAAAATTGTAACAAAGACCTAATCAAATCCTAGCTCCTGGCCTAGTATCATAGTTTTACTTCTTTTATTTTTTGCAAGCCTAACAAGTTGAGGAGATGAACTAACTCAACCAAAATATAATATACTATGACTCAAGGCATCATTTGACTGACAAAGAAAATCATAAATCTACTATAATTTTTGTTGTCAAACATGGAGGGATGTCTTTTATTCCATTGTTGACATAGTAATTTAATTTAATTCAAATAAAAGCAGTTGAATCAAATGATGCACCAAACCCTCAAGGAGTGAGAAATGCTTCTCAGTTGAAAACTTAGACAGTATACTTTAAAAAAAAAAAAAATCCTGCCTGTATCATGCCAACAATATGTACTAACAGATTTAAGTGAATGTCCTATCATCTCAATCTAAATTTAAATTACTAAATTTGCACATGTAACTTTAATTCAAACCTACTAGTATACTGTTCTTGTAGAAATTATTCACCCCTTAAAAAAGGAAGACCTTGTTTGGAATGAAATTTTTCTTTAAAAATTTTTTATATTTTTTGTAACCATTTATTTTCCAATCATCTTTTTACCTCACATATGTCAAATCACTACAGTATATTTTTCTACAAAAACTCCAAAAAATAACAATCCAAATGATGACTAGCTGGTACTTGTCAAGAGGGGTCTAAAGTTTTGCTTTTCTTCAATATTAATTTTGGATAGTGTTTAAGCGCAAAGGTGTAATAAAGTTTAAGCCCTAACGCATACCATTGGACACTTTGATTAAATTTTAAGTTGAATTATCATTTTGCAAATATACTTTTCTTTCCCCCCAAAATCTTCTTAGCTCTGGGAGATCCAGCTGGCTTGACAAATGACAGAAACTATCAACGCGCAAACACCGCCTATGACCTGTTACTGGGACCCACACCTCTTCAGGTAGCCGAGACGTCTACGTGCACGTATTATGCCGGCGCTGACGTTTGAATTCATAGTAACGCCGTTAGTGCTCAGTTTCCACGTTTTCCTATCATTTCTGGGATGTGGACTTTCCCAGTTGTTTAACTGTAGCCAGACTAATTTCTGCCGTTACTGACCGTTGGTAAAAAAATTTTACCTATTTTTTTTTTGGCCCAAGACTTTAAATTTTAATTGAAGGAGTCACGAAATTATATGCTTGCTTTACATGAGAAAAAAAAAAGGACTAAACCATTTCTGTTTATATTTGTTTTCTTTTTCTTTTTTTTTTTGCTAATGTGTTCGGATAGTAAATTATTTGGGATAATTTTGTAAAAAAAATACTGTAACACTTTTTTGATATGATGTATATAAGATAAAAAAGTGGTTGAAAATTATGTCGATGATATAAGTAGAAATTTTTGGCCAAATAAAATCAATCCAAACTAAATTTTTGTCAAGCCGGATAGAAGTTTACTCATTTTTATAATGCAATGTGTGATGTGTTCTTTAGAGTTAGCCCTAAAATCAAATTGAATGGTCAAAATTGTACCAAACTCAAAGTAGGTTATTTGAAATAAAAATGCTTTAGTTGACAAAAGTGAATTACTTGATTAACATATTCACTTAATTAGTTTCTGTATTTGAAATTAAATTATATCTTCTCACGTTTTCCATTAATGAGGATTATTTTCTTAAGAATTTCTTAAGAGAGTTATGTATTCATTGATGCACATTAATAACTCATGACTTTCTACATGATGTCAGATAAGATTGTTTTTAGTCAAGAAATAATACAATTCAGAGGAGGGGTAGGTTTGCTGATTTAAAGATGTGTTTTCCTTACTATGACCTTAATTGGCATAATTGAGTGCTCCCAATATTAACCAAATTGTCTTAGGTTAAAGTTGGCCACCAAAAGTAATTTAAAATCTCTATTTGAACTGTAAGATAGGAGTTCAAACCTCACATCCTGTAGTTAAAAAAAATTCAAAAAATGTGCCAGAACACCTCTTTAATCTAGATGCATTCTATCTTTTGTCTGACTCCTTAATGTACACAGATGTTGTGACACACTCTAATGTGTGTGAAGTTAATAAAAATATATTTATCAAAATTATATCTTTATAATATTTTTTTAGTAGTCAAATTCTTTTATAATGTAGATAATTGTACAAAAGATGATGAAATATCAAAATTATCTCTTTATAATTTTTTATTAGTCAAGTTCTTTTATAATGTAGATAATTGTATAGAAAGATGATGAAAGGAAGTTGAGTACATTACATGCGGGAGTGAGAGTTGGAGTTAATATAAAAAAGTGGGTAAGATTAGTGAGATTTGGGAGGTAATGTGAAATAGTGGATAAGATTAACTGGAGCTGGGATATAGTGTGAAAAAGTGTATAATCTCAATAAATAACTAATGCTGATGAAAATAGTTTGAATTTTTTCAATATACTGGGACAAATTTATCCGTATGCTTAGACTTCGTATAGATGTTATCAACTGGGGAAATAAAAAAACAGACAAGCCTTACTGGCTCTTACCTCTGAGGATAACGGCAAACGTCTAACGGTGACATGGAAGAAACACAAGAAAGGAGAGAGAGAACGGGTTTGGTTGACAGATACTTGGACGGACTCGGATGGAATAGTTGTCAGAAACCCTAGGAGGCCTAGATGCTGCCGTCCTTTTCTCTATCTTCGTTTCCACCCACATTTCTAGCAATAGACAAAATAGTCAACTGAATTAGGACAATCTTACCCTCCCTATTACAACACTACTATCCTTCTCTTCCAATAAATATTTTTGGTGAAGTTTGTTTGGACAGTGAATTATTTTAATAATTTTATTTGTTTATATTATTATTATACTTTTTAATTATTTTTTATTTCATATTTATTAAAAAGTATTACACATATTTGTCAAGAAATTAATCAAAATAATATACTATTCAAATACACTTCTTTTTATTTTATCATGTCAGTTGAAATAGAAAGACTCACCCTAAAAAAGAAAGTAAATTTTACCCCGTCAGTTAAAATGGAGAGATTCACTCCAAAAATAAGAAAAGTTTTTGCGATAAGACCTGAATAAAGTCAACAATTAGGTGATTAGTCTACTTAAGTTAGGTCTTATATTGATAATTCACTTAATTATTTTCTTTATTATCACATTATTTCTGGACTATTACTAATATTAAAAAAAAGTGATGTACTCCGAATGCTAGTTGCTAACATCTGACTTTTATTTTAAATCAGAATGCTAGTTCCCACAGTGCAGTTACCAAAATTCATTCTGCTATTAGTTCTTTTTGCAATTCACTATTTTATGAGGTGCATTAAAAAAACAAATTTAACTATGAATTCCATAAGAAAATGGGTTGTATGATGGATGCTATTCAAGACTCTTGTTTCGGAAGGGTGGGTAATGGTACTACTATTTTAAAAATTAAAAACTTAAAAAACACGAAAGTTAATAAAGAGTTGCGTCTTCCAAAAAAATTAGGAGTTGCATGTTTAAAATAAAATGTCTGTTTCACGTACAAATGATCAGAATTTTTATACCTGAGCAGAATATTTATCCTTCAAGAATAAGAAGGACAAGAGCAAAGCTTCCCATTACAAGAAGAAGAAAAGGGAAAATGAAAAAGAATAAGAAAAAAGCTTTTCCTTTGATGACTTTTTCCATCCTTCCTTGCTAGTTGCTTCTTCATGCTTTTCCTTTATTTTCTTTTCCCTTTCTTTTGCAAGTCCGCGTTTTTCATATTGTTCTTAGTTCAAAAGTCCGCGTCTGCAGTAGTTAGAAGCACGAAAGTGGTGCGCGCCCAACAACGTCCATCCCATAGTGGCAGCCTCGTAAATCACTCTTAACATCAGGGTCAATCTCTCCCCCCTCCACTCTACTTATATTTCATTCTCAGCTCCCCTTTCGTCCTAAACCCCACCTTGTAAAGTACAGTCCAGTCGCCTCGAGTAAAACAACCACCCAACAGCCAAGGCCAAGCCAGCAAAGTAGGAAGAATTCAAATCCAGAGCCCAGAGAAAAAACCGAAGCTAAATTTCAGAAACCCTTGAAAAACACAAAGAGAGCAAAAATTCTCCGGAAGAAAAAAAATTCATTCATGGCAAGTTCGTCTTCATTTCTTTCCTTCCTCTTTGCTCTGTCCCTGCTGACGGCTCTGGTGTTCTCAAGCGCTGTGGTTTCTGCTGGCGGCGGGGACCACTACGATGCGGCCCAGATGGGGTGGATGATGATGCCCCGGATGACGGGATCTGGGTTGGTTGGGGACGACGACGGGGCGGAGTTCGAGCTGGACTCTGAATCCAACCGGCGCATCTTAGCCACCACCCGCTACATCAGCTACGGTGCGCTCCAGAGGAACAGCGTCCCCTGCTCCCGCCGTGGTCAGTCTTACTACAACTGCCGACCTGGTGCTCCGGTCAACCCCTACTCTCGTGGCTGCAGTGCCATCACGCGCTGCAGGAGTTAAAATCTGTATTCAACTTGCAATATCTTTTTTTTCCCTTTTTTTTTATTTTTGTGGGTAAATTAGTCCATTTTTTTCCTTCTTGTGATTGATTATACACTGATAAAAGAAAGAGGGCAGGGGAGAGAGCGTGGTATAAAAGAATTTGGTGATGGGTGTTGATTTGTCTATGTTGAAGAAAGTATTATTGTTAATTTAGGATTTTTTTTTAAGGTAATGCTGTCTTGATTTACATACCACCTACACTTGCTCTTTTGTCAATAATGCGATTGGATATACATCTATTACTATGATGATTCCTCTTAGTTTCTCTGTTTACCATTCTTTCTTTTTCTTTTTTTTTTTGGTCAAATTGCTTTTGGTTTCTTTTTCTTGTTCTTGCTGGCATTTTGACACAAGATTATCATGTGGGTAGTATTCTAGCTCATATGTTTGACTAACCTTGATGCAATTGCCCAAAAAGATTTTGGGTTCAGGTTGAGAAAAGAAAGAGGCAAAGAGCTACTGGGGCTGATCAAATCCTCTACTGGGATAGAGGAAATTGATAGAATTTCCTTGCGTTTTGGTTCGACTTAATGTTAATTTTCGTGTTATAATTGCGTTTCGGCAGGCACTTCGAAGAAAAGACGAAAGAGCCGAAGAAAGATGGAGATGCGGTTTAGTCGGGAGTATCTGATTTTGGAAAAAGGATAGAAAACATATTGCAGAAGAGCAAAAAGAGGGGAAAAAAATATGGTGGTTGTTTGATCATTTATTTCGATGAAAATGAAGTATGATCAATAGTATAAGACAATAACGTTGGAGGCTGGGACGTTTGTGAATGGATGATGTGAAGGACAGGCTTGCTTTGTTTGTCATTTTTCAAATAATGAGTTGTCTTCGTACATTTTCAAATCCGATTTGGTAATTAGAACTTCTGACCATCGAGATCAGTCCATCTGAGCTTACTGTTGATCTTGATTGATTTAAAATTTATTTCAACCGAGTTTGAGTTGATCTTGATCATTGATTTGAAATTCATTTTAAAATTTAAAATGAGTTTGAAATGAGTTTCGTATCAATATAAACTTGAACTTGTTGAAATGATCTCGACCGGTCAAATTTGTTATTGTTTGGATATGTTATTATTTGAAATTATTTAGTTATCTAAATACTGTGGTACTTTTTTGGTGTGATGTATGTGAGTTAAAAAGGTGATTGAAAAATGTGTTAATGATATAAATAGAGAAATAAACGAAATAATAACATATCCAAACAAACTACCTGCTTTGTGGATTCAAATCCATTTTTGGTACTTAGAACTTCTGATTGAGATCTGTCCAATTGAGCATAGGCTGATATCGATCGATTTAAAATTTATTCGATCTTGATTGTTAATTTGAAATTCATTTCAAAATTTAAAGTGGATTTCAAATCAACGACGATTAGGACAAACTCGAATTCTGCTGGAATGAATCTGTTAACCGTGCCTTGTGGATTCAAATCCGTACTGTGGTTTAGCTGTCTGATTTTGAATATAAATCTCATAATATTTGTACGTGTAGGTTATGAGAAGGCTTTCTTCCTTTCTTTTGATTTCTTCTGTTTCTTTACCTTAGATCCATAGAACTATAGACTATCTGATGATGAAATTTTTACGTATAATTGCTGTGGTTGTTGGTTGTCGGCTCATGATAATGCACTAATAATTAGATCCATTAACTTTCCTCCATCATAATAGCGTGGTCAAATTTGAATCTTCTGATTGATTTCCATGCTCTATCTTGGTTTTGGACCATGGATGCGTGATTATACCCACTCTGAATTCATCCTCATGGCATGAGAAGGTTAATTATGAGACCTGTTTGGTGATGTTTGAGCTTCAGTGTGTGGAAAATTTTGGTAGTATCATATTTCCTTATTATATATTATGTCTTTGTACTATTTTATTTCTTTCCCTTTTGACTTTCTCATTGGGGGGCGGGACATTCGGTATAAAATTTTCTTTGTTTCGAGTCTCTTATTTTTAAAGAAAAAGGGGTTGCAAGGAAATTGATAAACTATTAGGAAACTCTCAAGTAAAGTGCAGTGCAAGTTCGAGGAAGGATCTTTAAATATACAAGTATGGTAAAAAAGAAGGAAAACATTCGAGTTTCAAACTCAAGTAATGTGGATTTGGTTTGGAATGTGGTTTACACTCCCGTTTTGGTAAAATCATGTGTGTTGTTGGCTTTTCACGGAATCGGAAAAAGTGAAATTATTGTAGTAAACTTGTCAACATATTGTGATAGGAATTAGACATCTGAAGGTCTTGTGAGCATACGTTAAAGAACCCTATTGCTGCACGTTGTTAAATGTGCTTTTTCTCAACTTTCTATATGTAGATTTGGGGGGAAAAAAAATAGTTCTAAGTTTTTTTTTTTCCTTTTTTCTCTCAATTGTAAGTGGGAGGTCTCGAACCGGTAAATTCTCACTTACGCTTTCTTCCTCCTGCTATGCAACTGATCCCTCCCCCTCCCCTCCCGGGGTTCGAGTTATTACTCCTGCATTTCTGATCCAAATTGTTAAAGATCCAAATTAAAAATTTGAACCTGTCAACACAATTTGATTTTCACTTTTAACCTACAGACTGTTCCTTTTTGTTCTTTTATAAACTGTCCTTCAATAATCACTCCAAACTGTAATTATAAGTCCCACCTGGGACTTAACGATGTATCAGAGCCCGCCTGCAATGGAGTGGTACAAAATAAAACATAAAATACAAGTGGACCATGTCCCAATTGATTTAAAATGCTATACATTGGATTCACAGCTATAATTACGATTTAGAATGTTGAAGGCTCTGCTTCTTCTTTTAAATTTTAATTGTATCTGCATGCTGTTTGTCCCATTAAAGGACATTCACATGCTGTGCATGATTTCATGATTTCAAAGTGCTCCAAATTGCAAAGATCATGCAATCTTTAAAGATAATTTATTTGCTCCTTTATTAGCATGTTGTCTGTTATTGATGGCCTTAGTTTTAGTCACCATGCATTTACGCATCGTGTTAAGCAGCTGAGCTACAAGAAAGATATCTGCATTCATTTTATAATCTGCGACTAATCCTGTTCGAGTCGCGTCGGACCCTTTTGTGAGGGGAAACTCTTCCAATGGTATTTTTTTTATTCCCATGAGTTTCAAAACTGAGATTTTAAGATTAAGAGATGCAAGTCCCTTTCGCTTGCACCAATATCTGTTGGTAGCTATAGGAATACTTAATACCCCTTTTGTTTTGATTGTGATTTTTACGAGTTTTTGTAGAAAAATATCCTATAATAATTTCTTGTATGTGAGCCAAAAAGATAATTGGAAAATATGTTCACAGAAAATATGTTCGACATTTACCAACCCTATTTGGATTGCTTTATATATATTTTTCATAAATAATTTTTTATACATTTTTCAATCATCATTTACTTGCTTCTTTTAGAACTTTTTTCTCTTCTCTTTCGGTAAACTTGAGAATTCGAATTTCCCACAACAGATTAGAAATGTAGGCAATTCTGCAACTTATCTCATCAGATCCTAGCTAAAATTATTTAGGTGAAATTGGAAGTATAAATGGGAGATGATTTTGTCTAGACTTTATCATGTAAAATTTTGTTCACATAAGTTGGACAAACTTCATACAGCTTGTGTGAGAAGATACTATAGTAATTTGATATTTGTAAAATAAACAACTATTTGAAAAATATGATCATGTAAAACATAAAAATTCTTCTGCAAAAAACTCCAAACCAAACAAATTGGTGCAAATCTAGACCTCTACATATGAAGAAAATTTTCATCGTTGGAATGAAAATTTTAAAAAGATATGTTAGTAATTTTGCTATTATGGATTTCAATGCATATATACCTCAATGCCTTAAAAATTCATCTGCATGGATGCCGCCGTGAACTAATAGTAATATCGTTGAGACTAGATCTAAAACCATTTATGTCAAATTATAACTTGGACATTGTGTTTTCTTTACCATCCCAATGCTTTCTTTTATCATCACCAAACTATGTCCGATTTATCAATTGAAACAAAACCTCATAAAGCTCAAAATCTTTCTCATGTCACTGGAAGAGATGTAAATTATTGCTTTTCCAGATCAATTTAGCATAATGTTTAGCCATTCAACCTCGTTTGAGAAACTTGTGCAGAACTCGAACGTGACTATTTCTGTCCCCAACAAATAAACATATTAAAAGCAAAACATCAAACACATCCACCAATTACGTTACTGAATTAGTCAAAGCCCTTTTACCCTATGCGGTCCAATCAAATTTGTGGTCCATTCTGCAAAAAATTAATATCAATTGGTAGTAACCAAGATTAATTATTAGAAGGAGAATTCGATTAGTTTCATTGACTTGGAATCTCCAAGAATGGCAAAGTCACATCCTCTAGTGGATTGTCTTGAGGGTGGCCAATGCCCCCTCCCCCACCCCTATCCCCCAATCCCAACCCACAAAATAAAAAAAAATTTGTTAGATTTGAAAATTTAGGCTTAAAAGTTTTACAAAATTTTAAGTTTTTAAAAACAATTACATCTCTCAATTTTGGAAAATACCATTCTCCTTTGGCATTGCACTGGTATTTTGAAAAGTCACATTTCACTACATTCCGTTTCTTCAAAAAAGTCTCTCCTATAGTACAATTGTACTAGTCTAAATACCCGTGCTACGCACGGTGACATCATTTTAGAAAGGAAATAAAAGAGATAGTGAATTAAAAATCTAAGAAATTCCTATTGAAATAATTAACTACTGCAGAGATGAAGTAGGCCTCAGAATTGGATTCCCACCATGCAATCGTCATCATCCATTGCAATTTGCAATGATTAGACCTTCGACTTTTAATAAACCAAGCAAGTGAAGAACAATCCGTAACACCATCACTACTTACAGGAATACAGATTAACACACACACACACACACACACACACATATATATATATATATATATCAAATTTTGACTCTTTGAAGCTTCTTTGAGCACTATTAATCAAAGTCAAGTTCAAACAACTATAAGATTGTTATATAATGTCTACTTGTCAAAACGCATAAAAGTAACCTATCCCAAGTGAGAATCCAAGCAACCGTAACCTATAAAAATTCCCCCAGGTCCCAAAAATATAAGAATGACTAAGGCAAATATTCATGCGAACCAGAATGGGAAAAAAAAAAGCAAAGAAGAAGGAAACTGAATCCATACGCAACTCGTATATTACATTTTCCAATTTATATGTACAAAATACATATTATTATGTACAAAAGAACAAATAGTAGTAGGGCATTTTTCTTTTGATGCATAAAAAAAATAAGTGAACCAAAAACAACAAATTAAGTGACCAAAACAATCGAAGTTGAAGAACACGAAAACATATAGACATCTGTATGGCCAAAAAAACTTGGCAAGAAAAGGGATGTGTAATACCGGGAATTCTACTTTGTCGACTGCGACGTTTGAATCGATGTAGTTGAGATTTTATGAATCGCAGTTCATGTGAGACTTGTCGTTCTTGTAGGTGAAGTTGCTGAATATTCACCAATGCCTCCGTGGGATCATTGTGGTGCACACTTGACTTTGTAAGCAATTGTTTCCTCCTCTGCAATCTTGCAAGTTTGCAACCAAGGCATCGTTGTAATTCATGCAACGAAGTATGTTCCATGGTAGTAAGTAGGCGTATTTAATTCACTATCTCTTGATGGTTGAATAAATGCAGACATGTTTGTGGTGCTTCAGTGAATGGCGGATGCTTGAGTCACCATTTTTGAGTCACCAATGACGTATTTGTGGTGCTTTAGTGAATGGCGGATGCTTCAGTCACCATTATTGAGTCACCAATGGCGGATTGTGGTGCGACCTTGATTGTTTAATGCTGATGAAAGGCGGGTGGAGGAAGGAAACTTGAAACCTTGATTGTTTAATGCTGATGAAACGTGGGTAGATGAAGGGAACTTGAAACCTTGAAATTAAATAATTTGGGATGGGATATGGATTAGTTATGATAGATATGGGTGGCAGCAATTTAATGGGAAACGTGGGTTGGAATAGTTAGGATAGATATGGGTAGATATGGATAGAAGTTAGTAACCGTTGTTAGACCAATCACATATTTACTCAATTAAATTAAATAGGAATTCCTGGAAAAAAGGATTCAGAATTTCCTGACTTCTAGAGACCCCACCCAGAAAACCTGCCCTCCAATACATATATCATAGATTTAGAGTTAACAAAATACAAAATTCATCATTATTTGAATAAGAAAGGATTTTAGAAAGCTTAATGCAAATAAAACTCAATATATATATATATATATATATATATATTCTTGAATTGAATTTCTCTTTGCATAATAACGACCTCATCTTAGAAGTAGAATCTCAACCTCACTGGCCTAAAGAAACAGTATCGAGTTTAACAGAGGTTCACAACTTCTAAAGCAAACAATGAAGCATACATTTCTGTCACAGAACATGATAGTATTATTTGTGCTTTAATGAAGAATGTCAGCTGCAAATACAGTACTCATCACAGTAGAAAACTTCTTGAAGGAAGAAAAAGGTTTACTCCACACATTTATGAACTGGTCAAAGAGAATTTAATTGCCTTGCACATTATTACCAATTGGTTTGACACTGAAGCCATTGATATGATAAGGAACAAAGGATTTACTCCCTCCCTTTTTTTTTAACTAACGTTTAAGGTTTTGTACACCAATTAAGAAAATTTTTTCATTGCTTAAATCTATACACTACTTTCCTTTTATACCCTCATTAATTGTCCAACTCACCCATGTTTTCTCTCAATAAAGTATTAAATGGTGCTGTTTTACTAGATCAAAAGCAATTAAGAACCCTGTATTGGAAATGAGAGATAAAA
The DNA here is from genome assembly GCA_013103745.1 of Gardenia jasminoides. Classification (NCBI taxonomy): domain Eukaryota; kingdom Viridiplantae; phylum Streptophyta; class Magnoliopsida; order Gentianales; family Rubiaceae; genus Gardenia; species Gardenia jasminoides. Next base: position 754,008 of record CM023096.1, on the reverse strand, counting down.
GGGTAAAATTGTGAAAAAATAATTAATGCTGCATGGGGCTTATAAAACGACAGATAAAAACACATTGGAGTAAAAACCTTGAACGTCAGTTAAAAAAAAAAGGGAGGGAGTATGACTTATGACTCGAAATATAACCACAATCCGATAGGTAAAAGAGAGATCAATGATATCTTAAAATTTGAAGTGCAACTTCCATAAAACAGCAGTTTTTTGAATTTTGTAACTTTCCAACCAATCAATATAGTTATGGAAGGTGGACCTATAGATTTAATCAGTGGGATTGGTCTAGTGGTTAGAAGAGAACTATTAGAATCTTCCTCATTGTCATGTTCAGAGTTCGAATTATATGCTAACATCTAGGGGTTGAGAGAATGTAGTTTCATAATGATTAAGTATTAATGCAACAGCATTTTTTGACTTAAAGAAATTTTTTTTAAAACTTTTTTCCTTAAAGAAAATTTTCAACTTTTTGCTTTTTTCCGTTAAAGAAAAAAGAAGTTTAATTTTCTTACTAGTCCTGCTATGCACTAGTTTGTAACACTTAATCACTATTTAAATGTAGCTACTCATCAAGTTTAGTGTCGTCCTCACACATAGACAATTTATCTTTCTAATTTCAGTTTTGCGAACAACGGTTTTAAAAAATGCACATTAATTGGGCATTAGACAAATCCCAAAGAGAAAAGAAAAATGTTTTTTTTTTCAGGGAAAATAAAAGGAAAATGTTAACTTCAAAGAAGAAGTCCTCCTGTCCTAATGATTGTCCAGAAAGCTCAAGTAGGCCTGACCGTGTTTTTGGACTAAGATTGCTTCACGTTAAGGAGCTTGCTCTTGATTATTCCAGGAATCCTCTAAGAGGCCCAATCCATTGGACTAAGACTGCTTCAAAGATTAAAGATCTTGCTCTTGATTTTTCCGGGAATCCTCTTGGAGGCCCAATCCATTAGAATCTAGCAAAATGCATTAGCACTGAGAATATTCTGGAAGACGACTCATTATGTACTCTTAAAGTCCAACACCCTTTTTTTCCTGTTTTCAGTGCACGTGAGGTCTTGAATCCGAAATCTTATATTTACATTCTGTTTTTCATATCATCTAACCTATCCCTCTCTTATGAATTATGATCCAACTCTTTGAACAAAACTTTGCATAGGCTTTTGATTATAGAAATACCATATGGGTATCAAAGCTAATCCAAGTTTCTGACACATAACTTGTAATTTTTTTAAATAGTAGTTTCATTTTATGTGTCTAACTAGCAAATACTAGCTATAGTTGAAAATTCTATTTACTGACTCAAGTTCCAATTAAAGTTCCATCTTAAGTTCTAATATATCTTCTTCTGTTTCTTTTTTTCTTGTCTTTTTTCCAATTTAGAGCAAAATTCAACAGAGCATGGACCGAGATCAAACAAAGCGTTTTTGAGCTTTATATATTATCAGGTTCGACCTTGCTTAGTCTCACAAGCTAAACTCGAATTCAGATAATTTAAGGGTTTGTTTAAATAATGAATATTTTTGAAAAAAATATTTTCATTATTATCATAAATATCATTTTTAAAATTTTTAACCACTTTTTGATTTCATATATTATTACGTCACCAAAAGCAATAATTGCTATTCAAACAAAAAAAAAATCCAAATAACTTCTTTTGGGATAATTTCAGAAACCTCCACTAAGGTTTTTGATAGTTTCACTACCTCCTCTGAGATTTTAAAAATTTCACTTACTCCTAAAACCAATTTTCTTGTTTCAATTCAGTCCAATTCAAAAAATTGAACCATAAAAAAATAATTTCAAGTGTGAGAAGATTTATTTATTTCAAAAGTGCCCCTTAACTATTATACTAGTTAGATTAAATATTTGATATAACTTATTAATCCACTTATGAGGCCATTACTACACATTGTCAATAAGAAATATTTGATCTAACTTATTAATTCACTTATGAGGCCATTACCACATAGTGTCAATAAAAAATTTCCATCATCCATAACAAAAAAAAAATTAAAATTAAAATTAAACAAAGCAAAAATTTTCCCCATACATTAAGATTCTTTATCATCACCACAATTATAAGAAAAATTAGCCCAACTAAAATCTCTTTATATTTGATTCCTTTTATTTGTCAAGCACATAAATTAGAAAATAGATGCATTGCATTGGATCCCATTTAAGATCCCAAATTAGATTTTCTTTTTTATATGTCAAACGATAGTTGATTTAGTTTGTAAATAGCTTAATTGTTTCTCATGTCTAAATCCTTTAATATATTAGCTGCACTACATTTGATTTCTTTTATTTGTCAAGTATATAAGAATTAAAAAAATACATCTAATATTGGTTCTATTTTTGGATGGAAAATTTGTTAAGCACATTAAATTTGATTTCTTTTTATTTATCAAGTGTATAAAAATTAAAGAAATACATCTAGTATTAGCTCTATTTTTTGATAGCAAATTAATTATCTTTTATAGTCCAAATTATGGTTAATGTAGTTAGCAACCTTTTAACTCTTTTCCTTCACATATATATGTAAAATATCCTAAAGTATAAGAGTAATAGAGTCATTTAATCATTAGTGATGTAATCATTGGTACCTAAATGATTGATAAGGGAGGTAAGTCGAATTTCTAAAACCTCAAGGGAGGGTATTGAAATTACTAGAAACCCCAACGGAGGTTCCTGAAATTATCCCCTTCGTTTTTTCGTGCATTTTTCCAATTGACTTGAACGGAATCTTCTATCACTTATGACTTAACCACGAAGAAAGACGATGATAAGTTCAGTCAAATCAAAGCGACAGGAAACATATAAGAAGTCCAGAAAGACGTCAACACTCGAACCGTCACCGCACGTAACACGTAAGACCCTCTTCCTTTCCTTAGCCACACGGCCCGCAGTCCAAGGTTTCTCTTCCTCCGAAAAATCGATCCCGTCTGAACGCCCACACCGTCCGTTTTCGAGAGATACGCGCCTAAGCTTCCGGACTTATAAAACAACTTCCTTGTCAAATTATCAAACACCTTGTACGCAATTCAAATCACAGAAAAGGGAAAGGGGGAAAAAAAATCCCTCAGATTCTTCTCCCGATCTACAATTAGCATCGTCTTTATCATGGCCGAAACAGATCCCAAGCCTCAAAACGAGATGGTAATTTTTTTAAAATTTTTTTTTGTGGGGCTTTAATCTTATGGCGATTTATTTGCAAATTATTCTGATTTTTGTATGGTGGGTTATTGATGATGAAGGAGGGTAGCGAGGAGCAGAGGTTGAAGTACTTGGAATTCTTCCAAGTGGCGGTCCTCCATGCAGTGCTTTGCGCTGCCAAGGTTTACGCTTACGCGAAAGATAATTCGGGCCCGTTGAAGCCCGGCGTCCAGAAAGTTGAGGGCACCGTCAAAACTGTTGTTGGCCCGGTATATGATAAGTTCCATGATGTGCCTGTTGAGCTCCTCAAGTTCGTTGATCGCAAGGTACTCTTTTGTTCAAGAAATTGGTGTATAATTTGTTCATCTGATTATCATTCAAAATACACTTGTTTCTTGAATTGAATTTAATTTCTTTGTTGATGTATGGTTTGGCTGGAATTTGAAGGGATCTTGTTAATTGCATCGTCTCGTATCTAATTATCTGTATAAAAATTAAAAACATTATGTAAAAAAGCAATGAAATTTAAGGGTAGATCAGGCAGTGGATGGAAATAGATGCCCCCTTTATTGATGCCTGAAAATCACGTGTTTAATCTCGCAGTCGCAGTCGCGGTCTTTGTTCAAAGAGCTAGGATATTATGATTGGTTAATTATATAGTTCATCTCATTTGGGCCTTATGTTCAGAATTTGAATCTGCGTCCAGAGACAAATGAAGAAGTGGAAGTTCTTGTTTCATTTGTACAAATTGCCTGCTGGCAGAATGATCATCTTAATTTATCCACCTTATGCACAGGTTGATGAATCCGTGAGCAAGATGGAGGATTGTGTTCCTCCACTTCTAAAGCAGGCGAAAACTCAAGCATTCTCAGCTGCTCAAAAGGCACCTGCTGCTGCTCGTGCTGTTGCTTCTGAAGTCAAGAGTGCAGGTGTTGTGGAAACTGCTTCAGGACTTGCAAGGAATGCATATGTCAAGTATGAGCCAGCTGCAAAGGAGCTTTACACCAAATATGAGCCAGTGGCTGAGCATTACGCTGTATCTGCTTGGCGCTCTCTGAATAAGCTTCCATTGTTTCCTCAGGTGGCACAAGCTGTTGTCCCTGCTGCTGGTTACTGTTCTGAGATGTATAACCAGACTGTTCAGCATACAGCAGAGAAGGGTTACAGGGTTGCGTCTTATCTACCTTTGGTACCCACCGAGAAGATTGCTAAGATATTTACAACTGAAGAGGCTGAACCTGGGGTTAGTGGCGGAGATTCTGCCGTTGCAGCACATTAATGGTTCCCATCTCTGTCTAAACTGCATGCTACCCTGTGGTATGTCTATAAGACGGCTAGGTTTATGTGTAATGATATTGGATGGTGTTCTCTAGTTTCAGTACCTTTGTGTGGACATCGTGGTGGGTGGTGGTATGTTTATACAAACCTGTTGGATTTATTGTTAGGATTGATGCTTTGACATTGTTCAATACAAAGTTGTTGGGTGCTGCATTTTTCATTTTTCTTGCTCCTTAGAACATGTATCATATCATTGCAATTGGAACCATTGACATGTTATGTCAATTATGTAAATCATTTTAGCTTTGAACAGCTCATATTATGAGATTGTGGTATCTTTATTTCTTCTGGATAAGACTTTGGTTCCTCTTCTCTGCCATTTGGATGCTATGAGGACTAGTAGCATTAGGACACTAGCAAGTTGTTAGAAGACATACCTAAAGGTCATCTCAAGTTACAGAAAGTACATATTTGATCAATTGATCTCAGGTTACAGAAAGTAATTCTCGTGCCACTCGAGTGTCAAAATTTGGTTGTTTGATGAAATGAATAGAAGTTGGGTGTCTATCTAAATTTGGTTTTCTTGATCTCAAGTTACAGAAATTTGGTTTGATGTTCCAGTCCAGCAATGTGATGAACTAGAATGATTGTCACGCAAATTCCAATCCATCTGGCGTGCTGGGTTAGCAGAAGGATATATAGGCTTTCGTGTTAAAGAGTCTTACAACCATTTTTCGACATGGACCACAGAATCTCCATGTTTGGACCTTCATTGATCTGAGTGAACTCTTTGTTTTCCATCAGTCAAATTCTCGGCCCTAAGCGTAGGCAGTGGGCACGGAACTAGCCTTCCACAGCCCCAATTGAAGCCGAATTCGAATTCACTGTAACTAATTATTCTAGAGTTTTCTGTTCTGTTAGTTGGCACAGTTTCATTTCATATTCTTTTGCAAAATTCATAAAGGTGATGGAGGGCTAATGTCAATCCACTTTCTGAAATCTTCAGTGTTTGTTTTGGGAGGAAAAAAATTGAAAAAGAGAAAAAAGAAAAGAGTTAGTTTATCTTTTCTCTTTTTAAAGAAATTGAAAAGCTAAGGCCAGAGTTGATTTTTTAATATTAACCCTGGATTTTGAACTTTGATGAGAGTGACTTCCATATTCTCGGGAACCAGATAAACAAATCGGTACTATTTTAATTTTCGATAGAAAGATCAACGTTAATATAAGCTAGTGTTAAGGGCACAATCAATGTGTGTACACTCTAGAAATAATTAAAATGAAACAATATTATATAAATTTTGTTTTTCACAGAAATAAAATTTATATTAAATTATAAACAAAATTTGATTTATAAGGTTATCATAATTTGCTAGTTACAACACTTGGGGTGGTTATAAATAGTTGGCACAATGTGATTAGGTAATCAAGGTAAAAATTAGTTTTTATAAGGATAAAATTGAAAATTAAAAAAAGACCCAAAAAAAAAATATTTACACCAACTACTACCCTCTTGCTTTGTATATTGTAGAACCCAAATTTAGGATTCTAATAATAATTATGCGTGCAAGGTTGTAGATTAAAGGATGATAAAATCACTCAAAATATATGTATGTGAGAGAGAAGAAAATAAATAACTCATAATATTATTATTATCTCAAAACAATGGAAGAAAACGGTCATACGACAATAAAAGTTTACAGACTATTCTTGACTCTCTTAACAAAATACTCTAACTAATGTTGTATTTATAACCTATCAAACTTGTTGGGTAAGAAACTAATTGCATAAGTAATTACCAAATAAAACACAAATTTTTAAATTACACAACTACTAAAAACTTGACTCCAATAAAACTAGGAAATAAATAAATAAGCAATTCAAAACTTGGTTTATTTTGCCAACATTAAAAGGAATTTTGATATAGCAAGTAATGAAAAAGAAATTGTTGTTGAAGAATTTATTGGTTTGGATGTCTTCAAAGTGATGTGAAAAAGTTGGATTTGACTGACATGGATTTCATTGGAGTTGAAAAATATTTTACTCCTAAAGAGTTAATTGACAAGGTGAAATTTTTTGGTAATTGTGGCAGTGGAGTTTTTGAATTATTTGGTACTGATCATTTTGGTAAAAGAGATAATTATGATTTTATATTTTTGGACACTTATGTTGGGGATAAATATAGTGACTATGGTGATGAATGGGTATGCATCAATGATTATTTTGATGAAGAAGAAATCATTGAAAAATTATTTGTAAAATATAAAGTGCGTCCACTGGCACATGTAAAGATGAACCTGATAACTACCGATAAAATGGAGTTGCATATTGTCTATTCAACAACTAAATTTTCAATGGAGATTGTTGTTCGAGATGGAGTTGGATCTCATTTAATGGAGAGTTTGGTTTAAGGAAAGCAATGTTGGCAAAATAAACCAAGCTTTGAATTGTTTATTTATTTATTTCCTAGTTTTATTGGAGTCAAGTTTTTAGTAGTTGTGTAATTTAGGAATTTGTGTTTTATTTCGTAATTATTTATGCAAGTAGTTTCTTACCCACAAGTTTGGTTGGTTAATTATAAATAGAACATTAGTTAGAGTATTTTGTCAAGAGAGTCAAGAGAATCAAGAATAGTCTGTAAACTGATGGCTTTGTTCCATTGTTTTGAGATATAATAATATTATGCGTTATTTAATATCTTCTCTCTCACATACATATATTTTGAGTGATTGTATTATCTTTCAATCTATAATCTTGCATGCATAATTATTATTAGAATCATAAATTTGGGTTTTACATATACTGTATAGATAATCTGACTTTTCCAAATAGTTTCTCTAAAACTATGCAAAAGAGTTCTTTTAATTTTCCCCCTCGTGAGGAAGAAGTCGAACTGTAGAGATAGATTTGAATTCAGAACCTCAAAAGAAAGTTGTTTAATTAGCTTCTCGTATTTATATTGCCACGTCACTTGATGGCAAACTTATCCTAGCTTCATAGTCTTTCCCAATCAATTTTTTGGTGTTTGTAGTCCTGATTATCTGGTGGGCACCGGGTGGACCTGTTTCACTTGTTGCAGCAGGCTTTCAAAGATAAAATTTAAGGGTCTGTTTGGATTAGTTGTTTTTGGGGTTGTTTTTCAAAAACAGTACTGTAGCATTTGGAATATGAAAAACTACTGTAGCTGTCTTTAAAAAACTACTGTAGCTGTCTTTCAAAAACTTTTTAAAGGTGTTTCTGGGATGATTTTTTGTGGTACTTTTAAAAGTAAAATATTATTTGGGCCAATTTTTAGGGGCATTTTTAAAATTAAAAATTTATTTGAGATAATTTTTTTGGGGCATTTTTAAAATTAAAATTTATTTGATGGGTGGTGGTGCAGGTGGGTTAATTTTAAAAAAAATACCCCAAATAAATTATTCCAAAAATACTCCAAATAAATTTTTAATTTTAAAGATGTACCAAAAATTACTCCAAATAAATTTTTAATTTTAAAAATGCCCCAAAAATTGCCCCAAATAAAATTTTAATTTTAAAAATGTTCCAAAAAAATTATCCCAAATAAATTTTTAATTTTAAAAATGTCCCAAAAAATACCTCTTTTTCATTTTAAAAAATGCCCCAAAAATTTCTCCAAATAAATTTTTAATTCTAAAAATGTCCCAAAAAATTACCTCAAATAAAATTTTAAATCTAAAAATGCCCCAAAAAATTACCCAAATAAATTTTTAATTTTAAAAATGCAACAAAAATTACCCCCAATAAATTTTTAATTTTAAAAATACTCCAAAAATTTACCCCAAATAAATTTCTAATTTAGAAAATACCCCAAATATATTTTTTATTTTGAAAATGCCCCAAAAAATTGCCACAAATAATTTTTTAATTTTAAAAATGCACCAAAAAATTACTGCAAATAAATTTTTAATTTTAAAAATGCCCCAAAAATACCCCAAATAAATTTTAATTTTAACATACCCCAAAAATACCCCAAATAAGTTTTTAATTTGGAAGTGCCTCAAAAAATTACCCAAAATAAATTTTTAATTTTAAAAATGCCCCAAAAATTACAGCAAATAAATTTTTAATTTTAAAAATGTTTGAAAAATACCCCAAATAAATTTTTAATTTTGAAAATGCCCCAAAAATACTCCAAATAAATTTTTAATTTTAAAAATGCCCCAAAAAATTACTGCAAATAAATTTTTATTTTTAAAAATGCCCCAAAATACCCCAAATAAAATTTTAATTTTTAAAATACCCCAAAAAATATCCCAAATGAATTTTTAATTTTAAAAATAACCCAAATAAATTTTAAATTTTAAAATGTGCCAAAAATTATCCCAAATAAATTTTTAATTTTAAAAATGTCTCAAAAAATACCCCAAAAATTTACGTTAAATAAATTCTTAATTTTGAATATGTCACAAAAATACCCCAATTAAAATTTTAATTTGGATGGGAGGAGGAGGGGGAGAGGAGAGAAAGAGGGGAGGGAGAGAAGGAGAGAGGGAAGGAGAGAGAGGGAAGGTGGAGGGAGGGAGAGAGAGGAGGAGGTGGTGGGGTGGGGTAGGGGTGGTGGTGGGTGGTGATAGAAGAAAGAGGATAATTTTTTTATTTGTATGATAAGTTATTTTGAAATATTTGTTTGATTGTGTTTTGGATTGTTTTTTGTAGACATCAGAATATTTGGGATGTGAAAAACAGTTTTTCAAAAACAGTTCAAAAAACAGAGAATCCAAACGGAATTTAAGTTTCTATCTTTGCTCATATCGTTATGAGCCAAAGCGACTGCTCTTTTCGACTCAATTAGCTGCTGGAAAAAGTTTCCGCGTTCTCTGTGTTCCCCACTGGAAACAAAAAGTAAGGCTTCCATACAAAACGAAAGAGCGTCGAAAGAGTGTGATCCATAGGGAATCGATTCACCAAATTCTTAAGAAGATGATGTTTGGATATCTGTAGTGAAGGGGACATGAAGGGTCACTGAGTCTTTTTCATGAGTTTCACAAGGCATCTGGAAAGTGCAGATGAATATGACATTTTTTGTTTTTTTGGTAAGACGAAGGTGGTAGCAATAGTACCATATTTATCATAATATTTACTTTTTGAAGTTTTGTTTGTCTCTGTGTAATTTCAGTCCAATCCATCATAATTCTTGGCTTGAATTCATCGGTTATCTTGGACCAGGACAGCCATCCATTTTAAAACAACACAGATGGATGGACTTTCAAAAATCGACCACTGAGAAGCAATGGTGGAGCCAAGAAATACTCTGTGGGCGCAAAAAACAAAGGATAATTTTTTTTTTGACACGACAAATCTTACTCTAACCTAATCCTAATCTATATTATGGGGAGGCGCAAATCCTACAAAGGATAATGTATTTGTTGTTTTTTCATATGTAGAGCATGACGGAAGGTGGAAGTGTGACATGGCGAAGAGGTTTCAGGGGCATCTTTCATGGTGGAGAGACCACGGTCGATTTGCGGTTAAACCCCAAGACACAGATAATGAGAGAGAATTCTTAGCAATTGGAATAACTAATTAATATTTCACTAGTATTTGATAAATGAATGATAATTACAAAAACCCTAGATGTGCCTATTTATAGGTTTCAGGTACTAGTCTAGGAAATCACTTGATGAATAAGAAATTCCTAAAACATTTAATTAGAATAGGAAACGAAAAATAAAATGAAAAACAAGAAAAATAAAACAAAATGAGGCTGTTGTTCCGATAAAACAACAATAAAATTTGGTGCCGGTTGTCCCCGGACAAGTGTTGATGGATGTCTAGTGCCGATTATTGAGCCAGTTGTGGCATCGAATTTCTTCGTCTTTCCTCTACATGGTCCCTCGTTGTCGATAATTACCATAATAATCCTACTAAATTATATGAAAATAATAATACTACTATAGAAAATATTCTAATTAATTTTAAAACTCTAAAATAAGCAATATTGACACAAATGAGGAATACGAGAATCGAGAGTCCTCATTCTGCATTAGAGCATAATACTAATAATACTCACCACAAATAGAAGGAATAGCTAGTTTTGGAATTCCTTTTCATTTGTTTTTGAGCTTTTACTTGTTGTAAATTATTTATTGCTTTATTTTCAAAAAAATGGGGTAATTTTGCCCCAAAAAAATGTAAAAGTAATACAACTATTTCGTGAATAATATAGCATAAATTCATACTTGAGTTCAAACAATAAACATCTTTGTTAGTACGAAAAAACACGTAGTTGAAGCAATACTAAAATTTGACGAATAAGAAAGGCATGGGAGGATAAAAGAAAATTATTCCCAAAAACTGATTTTCCTCAACTATAAGTGTAGGATTTCAAATTTTTAAATAGAAAAACAAAATTATGAATCCTACTCTAATTACGATACCATAACATGACTCAACCCTATTTTCTAAACAGATTTTGATATCCAATTCTAACCTACTTACTAAATAAAAAATTAACTTCTAAAACTAATAAATTTCTAAATATGCTTGGTTTAAAATATGCCAACAATGCCTTTCTTAAACCAAACTCTTGATTTCATAATCTCTAATACCATCGTGAGTTTGAATCACCTTTGTAGGCTCTGTAGTATTATAATTGACATGCACCTCCAATTTGCAGCAAATCTTCAATTTCTTTTTCACTCGCTGAGGTGGATAAAACTTGTATCTTGCATACAATTTTTTTAGCAATTTCTTCTTAATTAAAGTAGTTACCCATACAAACCCATTCATCATTAGAGCCACCATATTTTGTTAAATAATAATCATCTACACAATTTTCAATTGAAAAAACATACTTTTCATAATCTTCTTTATGGCAATAATTTTCACCATTGACAAGTTCTCTCCCCATACAACTCAAAATAATTTATGTATCTTCACAAATAATATTTTCTTCCCTACTTGAATTCTTGGCCTTCTTGACTTCAGGTTTGATCAACTCCATTGTAGACAATTAACAATTTTGCAGGAGCTCTTTTCTTGATCACTGCACACCACTAAGAATTTCGATAGGGTCCTTTGTTTTAGACCTCTATCCAATTAGGGTCATTTTTTTTCCTAATTTCAATCAACAAACGAGTACTCTAAACCAACTTTCATGGTCTAATCTTTCAATACGAGTACTGTATCACAACCTCTGCACCCTTCTATGGCAGAGATTTATCTATCACAAATTTTCTGAACTCTCCACACACCATAGATACTCCAGGAACAAATTCTTGAACTTACGATGCTGATACCACTTGTTAGCACAAAAAAACACATAGTTGAAGTAATACTAAAATCTAACGAATAAGAAAGGTACAAGAGGATAAAAGAAAATTATTCCAAAAAACTGATTTTCCTTAACTATTAGAGTAGGATTTCAAGTTCTTAAATAGAGAAATGAAACTACGAATATTTTAAACCAATCATATTTAGAAGTTTATTAGTTTTAGAAGTTGATTTTTTATTTGGTAAGTAGGTTTGAATTGAGTATCAAAATCTATTTAGAAAATAGAGTTGAGTCATGTTGTAGTATCATAATTAGAGTAGGATTCAAAACTACGAATATTTTAAACCAATCATATTTAGAAGTTTATTAGTTTTAGAAGTTGATTTTTTACTTGGTAAGTAGGTTACAATTGGGTACCAAAATCTGTTCAGAAAATAGGGTTGAGTCATGTTGTAGTATCATAATTAGGGTAGGATTCGTAGTTTTGTTTTCCTACACTTGTAGTTGAGGAAAATCAGTTTTTTGGAATAATTTTCTTTTCCAATGCCTTTCTTATTTGTCAGATTTTAGTATTACTTCCACTGTGTACTTTTTTGTGCTAACAACCTTCCTTCAACAATTATGTACAACCTTTTCTCTCTTTAAGTCTTATAGCCTTCTTGTTTATGAATCTACGAAATTGTAAAGGGTTAAGGAGGGGACTGGAGGAAGATGCAGAAGAGGTGGTGAGAGACAAAGATAAGAGGTGCTGTTTTATGCGGTAAAAAGAGACCACGAAACTAAAATTTTCATAGTTTCAGATAATGCATATTGATTGCTCATATCGATACATTATACACAAATTCTCCCGTTCCTGTAGTTTCATGCTTCGGTTTTGTATATAGACTCATGAACAAGCTTTTAACTCTGTACTTTCTTTCTTTCTTTCCCCCTTTTTTTTTTTTTTTTTTCTCTTTTCTAATTACGAAGGGCAAGCCATACTAACAGTAACTAAGTAGTTGGTGACAATGCAACGTGCAAATGCTGGTTTAATCATACTTGAAAGTAAGATTTTACGCATGAGTATAACCAATATGAAGTCCGGGAAAAACAAATGAATCAGTGATAAATAAGCAATCCAAGAAAAAAGGAAAAAGGAATTGAAAAAATTTTGTACTGTAATTTTTCTCACCAGTCGAAATTAAAAAGTTAGCTAGAAGACCAACTTAGATATGGCAAAGCCTAAGCACAAGCGACCAATTTGGTCGACACTCTAAAAATAGTAAGGAGATGGTGCAATTCTAACTTCACAATAATCTTATGAATCTGCATTGTTAAAATATACATAGTTTTTGCTACACTTTTGGCTATTATAGTTATACGGATGTTGATGATCGATTTCTAGGAAAATAATCACATGCTGACCTAATTCTTTAAGAGAAAGTGATAAAACAGAAGATATTATGAAAAAAAAAATGAAGGAAAAATCTATAAAGGGACTTTGTCTGTTTCGTGCCTTAAAGGCTTGTTAAATACACGAAAACGAGAGCGTGAACTCACTATAAAATTTTAACATTCATCTATCACCACACTCTTTAAATGGCTTGAAATAAAAAATTTAATTCTTTATAGACAATTGGATTGGGCACCTTTTACCCTAGCATCCTTGAGTCGAATGGCTAATATTATAAATTTGACTTGAATATCATGTGTTCGTAGCTGACCTTCGTTTATAATCCTAGTACATCATGTCAGCTCAAACAACTAATAAATGTCAATGGCTTATTAAATGTGCAAAATCAAACAATTCCGGTTATATTTCCAAATGTTTGAGCTAATACTTATAAAGGTTTTCGAGATAAATCTGAGAAATACTACGTGACAAAAAATATTCCACACAGTGGTCACCCTTATGAGCTCTCTATATCCACGTGCATGCATGAGTTCCTGATTTGGCCATTTTGTGAAATAGTCACCACAAAGTTAATTTATCACTTCAATAATGTTTGTTTGTCTTTGTTCTTTATTGGGAAATAATGGCTTCAATAATGATATGTGATTCAAAGAAGAGAATTGGCTTAGAGAATCCACCTAATGATTCCAACCTATGATCAGCAGCTATCACATTGGTATGCTCAAAAGACAGAACCACGAGCATCACGAATTGCAAAGCAGCAGCGTGATCGTTCTGTCCACTTGTAAGAAACAACGAAAATAATTTGACAGGGAATTTTGGCCTGCTTTTGTCTCCAAGATAAATTAATGGCCATCCTTCGTTTTATTCTCTGCTCTATGGAAATGTAGTTGATAAACTGTAGGGTCCGTGCCGTGGAATATTGACTAGAGACAAGTTTCTCACGAAAAGTTACCCTGATTTGTTCGATTTAATTACAACATACGGTTACAAGTTCAATAGAGGATAGAAATTTTGTGATCCGGTAAAGAATTTTTGGTTAGAATTAACGGTAACGGGACAAGTATATATGCACTAATGTTAAGGGCACATTTAATGTGTGTACAATTCGGAAATAATTTCATATAAGTTTTATTCTTTAAATAAATTATAAATTTATCATTATCAATCTTTGGTTTATTATTATGTTTTCAATAAGGTTCTAATTAATTTAGAAATTACAATACTTAGGAATGGTTATATTGGCAAAATGTGATTGGGTAGTTAGAGTCGTAAAAGTTTAGGTTTTCAAAGGAAAAAATTACAAGTTCCAAACAAATAACAAAAATGTATTTATGGCGCATCCAAGATTCTCTCTTTATATATAGAATAGATGTCTTGTACATATGAATGTTTTTTTTTTTAAATCTTCGAGCAAATAGTTGTATTTTTTAAACCTTTTTTGTTAACACACACATATTGATCAATCTTCTATAGACTAACAGTATATATGCTATTAACATTAGATGCACAACAATTAATATGAATTTGAATTTGAAACTGAGATTTCGTATACGTATAATACATCCCACCACAATAGTGTACACACTATTAATGTATGGGCAAATATGATTTGAGAAGTAGAAGGGGATTGGAACCCAAGATCTTGAAATTTTAGAATCTCAATCTGGGTGCGTTTGATAAAATTGAAATATGAAAACTGAAAATTGAAATCTGAAGTCTGAATTCATTAAGTGATTGAATTGTTAAGTACTAAATCTGATACATTTGAATGTATATCACATTCAGTGATAAGTGAATAGCTTATCACTTATTTTTGGGAGCAAGTTTTGCCTAGAAAATTCAGTGCCACTTAATTCATTTAGATGTCTATTTTCGGTTATCAAACGGTCTGAACATGTTAAGATCTGAATCCATTAAGTTTAAGTGCTCAATTGTGTTATCAAACGGTAGACACTTGTTTGATAATCGAATTCAACATTTAAAATTAATGAGTTTAAATCTTAATATATTCAAACGTATTTGATAATAAAAGATATAACATCTTAATTAATTAAGTGGTTTTGAATTGTCTAGGCAAAACTTACTTCAAAAAATAAGTGATAAACTGTTCATATATTATTTAATACAAAATAGGCTCAAATGCTAGAATTTCAATAGTTAACAATTCAATAATTTAGCAGGTTTGATTTCAGATTTTAGCTATAGAATTCAAATTTCATATTTTAATTTTATGAAATGTACCTTTTTAGTCACTAGATCAAGGCCTTCTCAGCGAGTAAATAGTTGTAGTAGTGTTTTCCTTTTTCTTTTTAAGGGAGGTACGAAGCATCACAAGAGGAAAGGGAAAAACAGAAGAGTTTGAGCAACGAATAAAAAACCTCAAGGTCATTTGCAAAATCCAATTCAGTTAGTAAGGATACTAATCAAATGACTGTCAGGTTTCAATTATGATTCTCAGTTCTTCCCTTTTTATCTTCCTTCTTATGAGAATTTTTTTTATTCCTAATAGGAGAAGGGTGGGACTTAAGAAGTGGCGTAAGGACAAGGATTATATCATAAGATCTTTAATTTTTTGGATTTCAATCTTAACCACTAAATTATGAAGCTTAATGTCTTTCTTGACCTGAAGAATAAGTGCTTGTGGTTGCTTGATTGACTGGTGGAAAAAGCATGTACAAACTAAGCAAAAGTTAAACTGTTTTTATTAAAACCAATGGAAGTTGTTAGAATATTTTTCACCAAACTCCTCCCTCATGCTTCATAACCAGAAGAATCGATTTGAAGTTACTACTGCTCAGCCTTCCATGCTCTCTGTAAAGTAAGAAAAGAAGATAAGATATTTTCATCGGTTGAGCTAATTTTTGGAAAGCTTAACCACGAAATAAAATAAATGGGCATGCACAGAGATGCATATAGCTGGGCCAGGCTAAAATTTGGCTTAGCATACCCATTATTGGATCTTGACTAATTTTTAAATTATGGTAAACTTATGGGCCAAATTGCTCATTCTGGGAGACAGTAGGCTCCAATGAACCTTATACTTGGTGCTGCGGCCGACATGGGTAACGCCCAATTATCTTCTGAACATTACCTCGTGGACAAGGAAATTATTTACCTCTCATTCTCTCCCCTTCACCAATAAATTAAGGACTATAAAATGATGAGTTAGAAGAATTAGGAAGGATATATGCAGAGTGAAAAAAGATAGTAATTGTCTTTTCTTTTCTTTGTTCTTGTTTTTTTTTTTTTTTGGTCAAAACCGTAAAGGAGAAGAAGTTTTGTTGCCTGTATTACTTTAGGTAAAAAAAATAAGGAATTTTCTAGTTTGTACCCTTAAAGCACAAGATAAGCATATAAAATAAAAGAGTTGAATCTACTCTAAATTTGAACATTATCACCCCCCTGAAACTTTAGTGAAGAAATTTGAAACCATTCCGAACGACTAACACTTGGGTGCATCTCTTATCATGTGCCTTAAGAGCACATAATAAAAAAAATCCAAAAAAATTAAACCAACGTTTAAAGAGTTAATTGTGCTTAAGGAAAACAAATTACTTTGCAGTTAATAACGTAGGAGGGCCTTTGCCAGGATAAAGAGGAGATAGCGCCAGCCGCCAGCCAAGAATAGGGGCTGGGAATCAAATTGCTCAGAAGATAACATGTCATGCTAGAGCGACTTGTGGTTTAAAAACATATCCACATTTCTCTAGCAGGAAGAGAAGGAAAAAAAAAAATTTGGAAATTAAAAGGCCAGCAACTTCACAATTTTTTTTTAGCGAGTGAAAGCTTCTAGTGTATCGCTGTATCATAAGGAAGAATTGATTTTTCTTTTTTCGGGTGTTGGATGTTCCAGAGGCCCTGAGGTCCATGAACAATTGATTTTTTTTGTGAACAATTGAATTTAATCCAATAACAGTTGTGTCAATAGACAAATGTTTAATTTGACACAAGATTTAAGTGTAAAATACATCACATCTCCGTTAATAATTGTGCATTTCTGCTATGCACCCAACTGGACTTCAGTGGAACAGTAGAGGTGTCTATGCTTAATTTATCCATTGAATATATTTATTGATTTCTTCTTGTGTACTCAGATAATGAATCATTATGATGGATGATAGAAGTGTTAGAATTATTTTCTAGTTTGGGATTTTATTAATTAATTTTATTTTCTCAAAACGGGTTAAATAAATATTGGTAAAACCCACTACATTATGATCCACTACAACTGAGGTTTAGGTCTATCTCAATCATTTATTTCGTGTGATATGCAATGTGTAGGGTATCTTAATGGGAGGTCCCACTATAGTATAAAATTTTAGGTCTCTCTTCCATGTATAAGACTAGCATCCTATTATTAGGGTGGCTTGCAACCATTGATGGCCACCAAACAGAAATTGGAGAGGTAGAGGGAGCCACCTACGATAGGCACGTGAATCACAACGCGCTGATTTAAACTCTCAAACATGTCTCGATTTATCTACGGAGAATGGTATACATTTATATTAAAGTTATATTCAAATATCCGATATTGGTTCCTGAAGAGTCCTACAAGTGGTATCAAAACATCCAATATTAGGATTATCAGGATTTGGGCTGACGTTTTAAGTTTGTGATTAAATTGGTGTCATTCATGAATATGAGTATTAATACTTTATTGTTTTGGTACGGCCGTGTGGGACTGAAACTAAGAAGGGTTGTCTTTATCATGAATAATCATAAACTGACCAGTGGCTATCACCTACGTGACTTTCCATGATCATACAAGGCAAGGTTGATCATATAAGCCATGGGTCAGGTTTTATGTCCGGAATTGTGGGGTAATTAATTGTTTATATATGTACTGTGTGATTTAGTTCTCATAGTATTTGAAAATACTTTGATATCTAGATACCGGGAAAGGGATGAGATTAATCACGACACGGACCCAAATGATCATAGTTAAAGTTGGCATATTCATCATCTGGTTCTAACCACAACAATCAAATTGTTTATTAATAAAGATTATTGGCTATCTTACGGACTATATTTAAGGAGCCGTATGATTTTGGCTTGCATTTCCATCAAATAATATCATGTTACTAGTTCCCATGCCAGGTTCAGGATGTCTTGTGCATGAACCCAAAGTTTGTGGATAGAATACCAACGGGACTCATTCTTAACAATTCTACTGAGGAAAGGAAAAGAAGTATTGCCAATGTTCTTAGACCTTCAATTAATGAATTATGGACTTGTGAAGTTTGAACATGGAATACAGTAAATTGCAGTGAACCATTGGGTGCCCAGGTTTGAGTTTTTCCTTGTTAATATTCATGGATTAAAGTTTACAAGAAAACATTCTGAATTTGAATGTTTTATCCATATGATTAATAAATGGGAATGCTTGTGGGTACAAAAATATATGTAGTTTTGTGGTTGTTTTACCGCAAACAAGTTTGATAGCAAAATTCCTTAGTTTGCATAAGAAATTTAAATGCTTATTGGAAACTTGTTTGTGAACTAAGATTGAACATTATGGTTCAATGTTTCCAATATGCATGACCAAAATGAGCAGTTTGGATGCAATCATTAGCATTGTCTCAATGCTGTTATTTGGGCGAATAATTTGTCAATTTAATGCATTGAGGGCTAAGGATTAAAAGAAAGAATTGAAATTTTTTATAATTTATGAGTTGTGTTTTCACACAATGCTGCCCTAAAAGTTGAGCCATGTTTTATGCCAAAAGCTACAGCGTGCCTACTTATGATATGAATAACCTTGGCAAATCCCATGAGATTTTGATACGGATGTTGATTAAGTTTCTCCAGATTTTCACGTCAATTTTTTTTTATTTTGGTTAAATGCATTGAGCAATAAATTAAAATTTTAGATTCTCTTTTACGGTAAATATTGACATATTCTATATGATGCCTTTTAGAACTACATGAATGAAAGTGCAAATTATCTATTTTGCACTTCTATAAATGGCATGAAAGAGCTTATGTGCATAAATTTTTTTTGTCTCAGTTAAATAATTCTTGAATCATAATGAATGGCATCACTAAAGTGACATTTATTATATTCATGGAATTATTCAATAAAGATCCTGAGATGTTCATGTTTTGAAGTTCTATATTACTTTTCAACTTAGTTTATTTAAAGTTGAATGTTACTTAAGATATGAACCTTGGGCGAAATATTTGAGATAATCTTCTTGGTTCAAGTATTTATGAGAATATGTCATATATTTCCTTTGTCCAGGATTTCATAGGCACGAGTAAAGTTTTAAGCAAATTGGACAAAGGATTTGGGATTTATTTTGCAAACAAGTTTTAGTTTGCTAACGTCATATTTGGATTTATTACCTATTGGCATAAAAAAAAATTTATTTGTCTCGGTTGAATAATTTAATGGATTATTACAATTATTACCATCGAAGTGGCTATTTTTTTAATTCATAAAATTATTCGATAAGGATTTTGAGATGTTTGTCTTATGAAATTATTATCATAATTACCTGCCCGAAGGGGAATATTTATGTACATTAATTTTAGAAGAGTTAAGTGATCATCATGGTCCTTTTATGGTCATACAATATTTATCTCAATTAAATAATTTATTGGATTATCATAATTGGTACACCGAAGTACATTTATCATAATTCATAAATTTATTTGATAAGGATCCTGAGATATTTGTCTTTTAAAATTGTACTATATAGTTATCTACCCAAAGGTGATAACCATATATATCAATTTTAAAAGGGTTGATTGTGCGGTGAAGAAAAATTGTGATCTCGATAAGGGTCTATCTACTTGAAGTACATCACTTCTTCTAAAGTTATCTCACTGTTTCACTTGAGTGGGAGGTTTAAACTACTCAAAGGGCACTTTTCAGAAATATACTTTATCTCCCACATAAATATTGCCATTAGTTGTTCACATGTTTTATTGCATGAGTTGTTTGATGATATCTTAGTATATAATTGTTTTAAGGTTTGCAATATTTGTGTGAACAATTATCATTTTGTTATTGTTTTGTTTGGCAATATTACTTGGGATGGAAAATGTAAAGTTGAGTATAGCACTTGACTTGGTTGATCTTGCCATTATTATAGTTCAAGTAAAGTTTTAAAGTCCCACAATTATCGTTAATATAGAAAAGGCCTATTGTAAAGAATAAATTAAAATGTTAAGATTATACAGAAATTTATCCTTTGGCCTTTTTCAAAGTACTGTGGTAATTCAGTCTGTTGATGAAGATTTTGTTTGAGTCTATTGATCAATAATTTTAAGAATGTGAAAGATCTAAAGTTCCAATTTCAATGAAAATTAATAGACAATCTTGTTCGTTAGATTATTGGGAAAGAACCTATCTTCTTGACTATTATAAAGTACAGATTGTTACTGGTTTCTTAGTTTACCCATTTAAAGGGTCCACTTCCTTTCAGTAATCTAGAGTTCAATTTTATATCTAAATTCAAGTGTCAATAAGTAGTTGACATGTAATTTCCAATTGAGGTGAATAACCAATGAGGGGAAGTTAAGAAAAACTTTTATTGGTTCAACTCATAATTTTGATTAAAATACTAAATGTCAATTTTATGGTGGTTCAAGTTTTAAGAGTTCAAGTTATATGAAAAATTAACATAAGTAATTTATTTCCCTTTGTTTGATTTGAATGCTTCAATTGTTAGTTGATATTTCATCTAACTTTTGCAATTTGGTAATAGGATATCTATCATTGATTAATTTTCATTGACAGTGCATAAACAAACAATTGAAATAAAGGCGAAGAAAATGTTAATTCTAAAGGCATGAGTTTTCATATAATAAAGATTTTCTAATTAATACCCACTTAGTTTGGATCCCATTATAGCATCACTTGCCTTATGGGGTAAAAGTGTTGTCACCTCTATAATAATTCTAGGGTCAACTAGAATTTAAATATTGGAGGATAATTGGGTAAAGTTGTAAATTATTATTTTGGCGGTAACATGAGCATTCAGTGATATTGTTATGGGGACCCTTTTGCTTGATATTCAGTTTGCTATTTTGAGTGTTATTGCTTAATAGTGAGATGAAGTGATTTAAAGAATGCTCATAAAGATATGGTCATGTATATTGTGAATCATTTTGTCTAAATCTCTCTAAAGTGGAACATGATAAATATAGCCATATCTATCTTTTTAGTGCCCAATACTTTTGTTCTAAAATATTCTAGCGAGATTTAGATTTGGAGACGATTAAGATTCAAGCATATTATGTTTAGAATTATCCAATTGAAAGATCACAATTTTTAAGAGAAACATAGACTTTATGTCATGTATGGTCTGTTTCTGTAATTAAGATTTGAAAGTGCCGTTATGGTGTTACAGTTTTATTTTCACTATGGCATTTGAGATTATTCTCAAAGCCTGTGGGAACAAATTTAGTTTTACTCATATTCTATGTTTTTCAGTTAGCTAGCAAAAATTTAGATTTTGTACAGTAAAGAGACATTGGGCTGTTCGGATACTCTTTATTTGGGATATTTATGTGGCAGAATTTACTTGATGGTTGGATGTGACTTGTCCCATTTTGGAATCACCACTGCATAAATTCAAAAGTGAAATTTATTGTATATTTCCTTTTGCCAAGTCAGATGTTTGAACTAGCACGTGCACAATAATTTAGTCAACATTTCAAAGCTTCACATGGTGGTCCCACTTCACAGCTAGCCTTATTTAACACGGGAAAGGCCTACTCATGCAATATTTGCGAATCTGCCGTTTGTAAGATGAATATGGATGTGAAATTGATACGATTTTTCACCCTATTTCAGACGAAACCCGTAACACAACAAGTCCAACAGGATCTAGACGATTGATACGAAAGTTTGGCAGCGGAAATATCTCACTTGATTAAGGGCAACTCAAAATTAAGGTCGACGGTAGAAGACACCACAATCAACGTGTTCTTGATCGATAAAGTCTTTTGAACACTTAGATTCCTTCTAAGGCGCTCAAGGATTTTGTTCTCGTAAGAACCAAGAGAATTTTTCTCAACGTTTCTTGTAAAATTCGGCTATCCTTTATTGAATAAAACGCAGCCTTTAAATAGGCTTACAAAGATAAACCCTAAACTATTTTGGATAAATAGGCTTACAAAGATAAACCCTAAACTATTTTGGATAAGACAACTAGCAACTAAGTTTCCTTAATAATTTAGGAAACTAATTAACTATCTTTGGAAAGAAATAACCTAGGTTTGAAATAGCCTTACAATGACCTAATTTAAGTTGGAAAATGTTAACCAAATCCTACTAGTACTAGCCGACACAAGAATTAACAATAATAAAATAAGAAACAATCCACGCGTCCATATCACGCGTCCGCGTCTAGACAAGGACTAGTTTTCTACCTGAATGAAAGAAAATGACCAAAGCTATGAAATCTAAGGAAGCCTTGGCCGAATGATCATCAAACGAAGACTTGAAGATGGTAAACCATTCGGCTAGGAACACTTGTGTGAACATTAGGTGGCGTAAGGAGGTTTATTGCATCATTCCTCTCCTCTTGAAGTAGATTTGTCCTCAAATCAATTGTTTGAATAGCAAAAAGAATGGATGGAACGATGACCATCAACTTTAACCACAAGTGATGTCGTTTGGGTAGCTTACGACTGAACAGGGAATGATCCGCGGTTGGAACTGGGATTGACTCAATTGTTGGAGCAAAATGGATGATGAAACTTGAAGCTGCATGTTGGGAAGTAGAAGATAGTAACACAGCAATGTGAGCATCATTTATCAATGTGGAGCCGTCAATCAATTTGGAAACTTCACGGGTTAACTTGGAACTTTCGCCAACTAAGCCTAAGGTCGTGAAACTGGACATGAATTCGACTTCGGGCATTGGAAGTGTGGCAGCAATTGGGGACGATGGAACGGGCACGACTTGGTAGGTGTGGATGGAAGCCGTTGGCAACTCAAGTAGCACTTGTTGGAGATCACTAACTACCTCTTGATTTGCAAAATAAACAAGGAAATCAATGCATGCCGTGCTAGAATTAACTAGAGCAATTGTTAAACAAGGAAATGAAGAATGAGAACACGAAGAATGAAGTGAGAAATCTTCCCTTTTATGAGGGAAAAGATGCGGATCCGAAGGGTTAGGTAGGACACACACGAGCAAATTTTGCCTTGTTGCGCCCTCATGCATCTTTCTTTTACCCACAAGAGCCGCATCATACTCCCTTTGCAACTTTGCTACATCTTCACGAACTTGAGTTGGAAGCAAGGGAGTTAAAGTAATCTTTCTTCCTTGATGAATGAGAGTATACTTGTTGGCACGTCCATCTAATGTAACATCTTTATCAAATTGCCATGGACAACCCAAGATAATATGAGTAGCTTGCATTGGAACCACATCACATAAAACTTCATCTTCATAGTTACCAATGCGTAGAGGCATGTGAACTTACTTATACACCCGAAGATTGCCTTCACTAGATAACCAATTGAGCTTGTAAGGTCGTGGATGACGAAGTGTAGGTAGAGCCAATGTTTCCACCATGAGCAAGCTTGCGACATTGGTGCAACTTCCACCATCAGTGATCACACTACACACCTTATCCTTAACATAGCAACGGGTGTAGAAGATGTTCTCCTGTTGAGATTCCTCTTCACTAGCTCTCACAGTCAAAGCTTTTCTTGCAACTAGGTAGCCTATTGGTTCATTAGGTGGTGCAATTACTTCTTCCGATTCATCATCTTCAACCAATGGTGGCATACCTTTATAGTTAGCTTCATCATCGGATTCCACTTCTCCATTGCTGTTGATGATCATAATTCTTTGGTTAGGACATTGTGATTGAACATGTCCCTACCTTGGCACTTAAAGCACTTGCAATCTCGACTACGAGTACTTGAAGGCTCACTTGAAGAAGGCAATACACCTTTAAACCCTCCCTCACGACTTGCGGGTTTAGGTGTCTCCAACTTCGGTTTTGGTGAAGAAATTGGAGCAGCCGACTTCTTATTTTCCTTAAATAAGGGATTTGATCTCCAATTTGCATTAGAAGAAGCTCGCGTGGTACCCCTCCTCTTGAGCCGCCACTCTACCTTGATAGCTTTGTCCAACATATCATGGATGTCAAGGTAGTGTTGCAACTCGACCACTTCAGCGATTTTTGGCTTAAGACCATTGAGAAATCGTGCCACAGTTGCTTCATGGTCTTCTTGCAAATCAGCTCGCATCATGAGTATCTCTAACTCCTTGTAGAAATCCCAACACTCTTAGAGCCTTGAGTGAGAGTTTGGAGTCTTTGATGTAGCTCTTGATGATAGTAGTTTGGGATGAATCGATGCTGCATGAGTCCCTTAATTTCACCCCAAGTTAAGACTGCATGTTCACTGTTTCTTCTTCTACTTGTCCGCAGTTGATCCTATTATATTAATGCATAATCAGTGAACTCAACTGTGGCAAGTTTAACCTTTTGTTCCTCCATATAAGAATTACAATTGAACACCATCTCAATTTTTCCTTCCCACTCCAAGTGTGCCTTGGGGTCGGACTTCCCTTGGAAAGCTGGAATTTTAAGTTTAATTCCCTTTATAGTCTTATCTCCTTGATTTGGGTTGGTCCGAGTAGACCTTGAGTGTTTTCCATGTTCCTCTTCCTCGCTGTTGGATTCACCAAACTCAAGAGTTGGTTACTTAGGTCTCTTTCCCTTGAAGGGACTTTGAGAGTGTTCCATGCGATCCATTCATTCATGTAATTCCTCAAGTTGGATGCTTATTTTCCTTTGAAATGTACCAATCATTGCTTCAATCCAGGGTGTAGGGGTAGGAAGTGAGGTTTCCTCTCCATTAGACATGGTGTACTACCTACAAAAGATTAGTAAAAGAAGCAAGTATATAGATGTCCTCACATGCTCCCTCACGTGTTTACGCTCGCACTCGTGTATCACTCAAGTAACACTCTAATGATCTCACGAGTTCTTTTTAGTCTTGCGATTACTCACCTTGAGGGCGTTAGAGTTATCTTAAGTGCACAAATCAACTTACCAACCAATGCACGCAAATGTAGCACTTCAAGAAGGATATTAAGAGCAAGAAACGACCTTCTAAGACACTTAAACAAGATGTAAACAGAAAATTACAGCTTGCTGGACAGATTCGCTTCTACACGTTATTGCGACTTCAAGATTAGAATTTGTGCAAGCTGGAAAATCTTGAATTAAAGGAATGAAAACTAGACTTAAATGACTCAAAAGAACTGAATTTAGATGACTCTAAACACTAGAATAAGGCTCGAAAATTTTGGACTCAAACGATAAGGAACAAGGAAATCCTACGGAGACTAGGAATTGTTCAATAGCTAGTGAAAATCTGGGACTGTTTTGGGACTATTTAGTGCCATAAAATCTGAGATTTGTTGCTGAAATATGAAGCCAAGAAACCATTTTTATCTCAGGTTTGAGCTGCTCAATGGCTTAAAAGGAAACTGATTCCTATTGCAACTAGGAAAATGGTTTCTCGGCTAAGGCAGCTTCCAAATTGAGTTGGATGTTTGTTGGCTGGTTTTTTTTTTTATTTTAACGGATTTCCTTCCCCTTTTTCCCTCCCCAAATCAGGTTTGTAAGCTTTCTTAATTTAGTTCCCAAAAAGCTAGGACAAGTAATCAAATTAGGAAGGTAATTCTTTTGGAAACCAAGGAGTGTTGAATTGGTTTTCTTTTGGCAAGTCAAGTAGAGTTTTCTTGTTCTTGATTCGGCAGCAGCTTTTTTTTTTTCACCAATTTTTAATCATCAAAAATCAAGAAATCAAGGTTGGTTCATTTCTTGTTTCAAGAAAAAGTTTGGCATCCAATCTTTTCAACCTTCAAGAATGCAAGAACTCAAGAATGAATGTTCAAGAATTCAAGATTCTCTAAGATTTTCAGGAATTTGTTTCAAGAATCCCAATTTTTCTTTTCAAGAACTTCAAGCAATGTTCCTAGAATGAATTCGAAGCTTTTGGCCGCAAGAGTTGATGGAACAACAGAATTTTTTTTTTGGATGAAAACAAGAAGGATGATACGGCTGGACAGCAACTTAATTTGGAGCACAAAACACAAAACTAGAGCTAGTGACAAGACAAATACAAACGGCAGTAATGGAAACAACAAAGGACCAATTTGGCAACAACTAACGACACAAAATCAGCAAGAAAAAATCGATGAAAAAAACAAGAACAAAGAAGGATATAACATGGTATACGTCAACTAACTTTGAGGCCAATTGATACGATTCTTTGTCTGAAATAGGGTGAAGGATCGTATCAGAAATGGGACCCAGCGATAGGCATCCAACCTTGCCGGGAGAAGCTAATAAATTTTTAGTAACTTTTTTTTTTTAAAGTAGACCTATGACGGAGTTGTGAATTTTGTAAGAGTAAATACAAGAGGACCAAATTTTTTTTCATTTTTAATAGAACATATAGGACATCACTTCAATTTGGAATAAGTAAAATATGTATAATACAAATTTGTTATAGTTTGATATTAAATTTGCACACAAATCCATAACCAATTTGCCTTTTGGACAAGCACAAATAGATGCATCTTTATCTTCGTTGGCGTGTAGAGGTGTATTGAGTAAACATATTCTTCGCCATTACATCCCTCATGGCAACCCATTGGTTGATAATTTTAGGAATCAAGTGCATTGGTTGTATTTCTGGATAAGGAGGAATTGCCTCGTTCGCATCTGCATCTCCATCGTTAGGCTCGGCAAAGTACAAGTCATCCGGATGCTGGTCTTTGATAAAGTTATGAACAATACAACAAACAATAACAACATTAATTTGTGTCGTCATCATGTAGTTAGACACTGCCCTTTTTAGAATAGCAAACCTCTTTTTAAGAACATCAAAAGTCCGCTCGATCACATTACATAACGCCGAGTGTCTATGATTAAAAAGTTCCTTTGCAGTAGCAAATCTCCCTCATCTATGACCATTTAAATCTGCTTGGCGGCCTCAATATGGGGGTAAAAATCCAGGCATGTTTCGATATGCAGAATCCACCAAATATTACTTGCCTACAGCACTACAAATTATTCACGATTCATTAATACAACAAACCGGTATTCAATTTAGGTTTAAAAATTTACCTAGAGGGGGCATTGGGAAATGGTTCGGTCCTGTTAATGCCCCATCCAAGACCCGAACATCATGTGCATTTCACTCCCAACCAGTATACACATACACAAAGCGCAAATCAAAATCGCAAACAACTAACACATTTTGAGACTATAGTCCATGTCTATTCGTGTATAGTACCTGTTGAGTAGCTGGAATGAACGCTGGTATATGGGTACCATCAATGGCTCCTATAGCATCCTACATGATGATACATGGAAAAAGTTAGAATTTAGCAATCTTGTTTGATCCAAAGTCGTGGCCTTTATAAACTGATGAAAATAAAACCAACCTCGAATCATGGATAAAATCTATGGTCATGAAGAATTTTTGGATGCACTTCGTCCTGCCTTCTAGGTGATATGATAAATATTGCAAAATCACATAACTCCCGAATGACCTAGTGAATGTATCGGTGTACAGTTTTTGTTGAATGATCAAACCTATCAGCAATCATTCTCATGCGATGGTTGTGGCTTATGCATGACTAGAACCATAGCTAAAGCCTCTTCTATAGTCACTCGTTTTTTATGATGTTGGGGAACAAAGCCATACTGAGATAATATATCGTACAACCTCATGAAAGAGTCCGCATTTAACTGTATAGCATCCAGAATACGAGTATGGATACCGGACAGCAACTGGGTGACCCAATCCTGTCCGCTTTGACCTGGCCTTTTATAGGGGACCCTTTAGATATGTCCCCCATATTCCTCAGCGTTTGGGCCAAACAATAAACAAGCACCTGTAGCAAAGATGTAGTCATCCTCATCAGATAATGTGTTGTCCCCTTGATTCTCATAGAAATTGTTCATATAGATTTTTTTGGAAAAAAAAAAGTCAAGCAATTCAAAAAAAGTAGAACGTTGGAGATATACTAACAGGAAACATTGATGCACTTAGGTGATAGC
The DNA here is from genome assembly GCA_013103745.1 of Gardenia jasminoides. NCBI lineage: Eukaryota > Viridiplantae > Streptophyta > Magnoliopsida > Gentianales > Rubiaceae > Gardenia > Gardenia jasminoides. Next base: position 725,899 of record CM023096.1, on the reverse strand, counting down.
TACTGGTCGATCTTATATATGCGGAAAGTTAACCCTGTGTAAGTGCAATATTTATCTTGCTATTTGGGTTGCTTTCCTTGTAGACAAATAGTTCAAAGATTAGACGCGTCCACTTTATCTCCCTGATCTTTTCAGTGAAATATCAACAAGATGTATGATACACCGTTCCTTTTCTAGATGGTGACCCAAATCATTCTGAAATGAAGAATCTTCTGCCTCCGCCATGTGCTCCTGAGATTTAATAGTCAGAGCATAGAATCCTGCAGTACAATTATATTGCAGGTGCTGCCCGTACACCAGTTACTGAGACAAGGGGTCTAAGCAAAGCTACAACTTTGGATTTGCTTTCTATCGATGGGATACTCACTTGAACTCCAAAATGGTTTGTGAAGTGGCAAGAAACGGATTTCTAGCATGCACTTATTTTTCATTGTGAAAACCTACCTTGTGATAGAATATGCATGTGCGGACCTCACAAGATGATTAGTTCATCATCTCAAGACCACTTAAAACCAACTAACTATTAAGTGTCAAATATATTAAGGTGATCCGTCAATTTATTCGTGCAAAATTATAAAGCTTAAGTTGACTCAGAAAAACACATTTGTATGCACGACACCATTAGATGAGCATATTCACGTGTGCAATACCAATAAGTCTAGCTTAATTAAATTGGCATAGTGGAACACATAAGTTCAGGCATTCTAACATAAGAACCAATAAACAAAACCGATTGCAATAAATAGTAGTCATACATTAACAAGCACACAACCCAAATTAGAAAGAAAAGATAGTGCACGATTCAATATCATTCTTGGCAGAGCTGAAATAACAATTCAAATATCCAAACTACTATTGCTCCCCTTCATTGTTCGAGGGACCAGTCTCATTGTTCGACGGACTAGTTTCTAATGAATGAAGGTAGAACGCCTGTAGATTATGGTTGATAGAGAGAAAAGTCTGTAGCCACTTGTCATCCTGCAGCTTCTAGAGTGCTAGCACCTGTTTTGCCATAGACACATCTTCAAATGACTCGACCATTTTAGCTGTTATAGTCACATCATACTTATCAGCATCAATTCCTCGGCCTTCATAATTCTTCAGCTTAGCCGATGCTAAGTTTGCTAAAGATGCTGCACACTCCACAAAAGGATTATCTGAATTCTGACTTGACTTGCTACCTCGAGAGCCTTGGAATGAACTTGTGCCCCCTTGACTGCTTGTAGGCCATTTACCAGCCCATTTGGTGCCTTGATTTGGGGCATCATCCAACCAAGAGTTGTCATCATCGTCACCATACTGCTGAGATATTTGGCCGCTCTTGTACACTCCATGGGGTTGTCTCAATACCTGGATGGGTGGAATTGATGAACAATGGGCATGACCTCCTGTGGCAGTTTCACCACCAGCACCTTCGATAGTATAGCATGCTTATCAACACATTGGGAATAACGAAAGTGCTTGTAATCTTGGTTTTCCTACACAGAGGGCCAACGAAGTGGGTTTTTTAAACAAGATACATACAGCTCTCATCTCATCCAAAGAGTGATATATTTATGAATTATGCAACTCTGAGGAAATATATGCTTCCTATGATACCCAATTAATATATAGCAACTGATATTTACATCTCTTGAAACAATAGCTAACTAGTAAAGGTAATATAATAATTATCTTGAAGTGAAGGTAACCAGTTCTTATCACCCACAAAATCAATTAGACAAAAACAACTAAGGTAACCAGTCACTAGGGCTACCATTAATTTTTCCATTCTTGAAACATCTAAATCCCCCAAATGGTGTACCAAATCAGTTGAATTTTGAATCAAACAAGCAAAGCTTGTCACTGGATTAACATGCATCCCTTAGTTTATGCTTAAACAAACAATATAGACTATCCCCTCAAGAAAATTGATGACCTCAACGGAAGAAATCCATTTCAAACTGCCATTGTCAACAATTTTGAGTGCCAAGTGCTGTAGTGACAACAATTCAGATTTCAAACTTTTATGAATTATGCCATATGACTTTCTACTAAATTCACTTAATACTTAAAAAAAATAGCTCATGATATTAAGAATAATACACTGATGATTGCTCCAACTAAGTGAAACAGAAATGTAGTTGTGATAATTCAACAAATTAGGAATACAAATATAGTAGTTTATCCAACTAATATCTACATATAACGGATGAATCCAATTGACGATAGGGCTGGTTAAAGTAAACAAAGGGAAACATTTTGTCTACGGCAACTAAAAATGATGAGGTATTTTTTAAGATGCTCTACAAGAAACAAGAACATGAAATTTAATATGTAATAAATTTCTAAGCAATCCTATAAACTAAATTTCTATTCCTTTTGAACAAATATTGGACATGGGGGATTCGATGCAAACAACGGCTATTGAAATGCATGCTTACCAATTGCAAATTGTTCCATTGTGAATCATCAGCCAAAAAGTATCTCTTATTTTCATCCCATCCTATCCCTATCTCAGCAGAATGACGTAAACCCTTCAATTTGACATATAGACGCCAATTCTTCTTCATACGTGAAAACTTGGAATGGTAAATGCTCCAGGCATATTGCTTGCTCCATTCTTTGTTTAGGTGTGCAGCAAGTTTCATCCAATTTGCCTCTGCAGCAATGTTGGGGCTTCATTCCCCAGACTTCCTCCATTCAACGTATGTCATACAGAAGTGCAATTTCATGTTGTCATCCCATTAGGCTTTAGGGAGGTTTTGATCACGAGGCATCTGCTCACATGAGCTTTCGGGGTTAACTTAGCATTCTTTTTGCGATTACCGAGTGTGATGGTGAAGGTTAAATCAAAGTAAGCTTTGAAAACGAACTACATACCTTGAAATAGTTGACTAGGCACTAGATATAGTTGTTTGAGTCCGATACAGAGTGGATAGACAATGTCTTGGAAAGGCGCGCAGGGGTATTTGGGCCAGCAAGGGGCTTAATTCGTTTCTTGGGCATTTACATCCTACAAGCTAGTTAGTTATTTGTCCATAAGCTAAGTGGTAAATGGAGTGGAAAAAAATTCTAGCACTTTCTAAATTTTTAAAAAAAAGGACTTACGCAAGCATAAGAAGAAAAATAGTGAAGCGCAAATTCTATTTTCCTTCCATGAAAAAATTGGCAATCAAATTATTCCATGTCATGAAGCATTTTCGTAGCTTTCTCTTGACAGTTCGTCCGTGTCCTAACCACTTCAAGTGGTGATAAATGCATAATGTAATTCATTGGGTTCCATTAATTAATTCAGACTCAGGTATACTATTATTTTCGATTGATGATATGTCTAATGAATCACCACTGTATTTGTTTGTGTACTTTGTAATTCTCTTTGTGGAAAGGAAGTCCAATTGGGTTATAGAAGGAATTAGACTTTAGATGGAAGGTCTATCTAAACTGGAGTAGTGCATTAACACCTTTTCATTTTTTAGTTGCGGGGTGCAAGGTTTAAACCTCAATCTGTGGTTTACACAGGGAATTCTAAATCCCTTTTGGTGGCTTAATAAGCTGGTTTTATAAATCTCTTAGGTTGAATTAGAGGAACGTAATACTGTATATGAATTTTTGCTTAGAAACAGAAAGGTTATTCATTTCCAAATCGAAATGGTATTCTTATGTTACATAACAGCGGAAAACTCAACTTCAAAACTTGGAAGAAAACATAGTACCAAGACATATGTTTTGCTATTGGGAACACGTTCAACAAAATACGCAAAAAGACAAATCGTATGTTTCTGCAAATAGAAATCTTAACAAAGGGCCAAGTTCATAACTAATGGGATATGGACCAAGGAAAAAGGAATTCAAAAATTAGGGCAAACATAAAATGAAAGGGAAACGGCAATTTGATAAACAAGTGATAGCGTCAAGAAAGTTCAAGTATTGAAGGCTGTTGGAACACTTACAAGAGCTCGGGCTAGGAAACTAAGGGAGCAAGTTCAAGGCATTGTTCAAACCATTCACACATCGATTGAAGGCTGCTGGGGCATACAAGGAGTTGATCCAAATGTAAAGTCGATTGTTAATGTCATTCGGGTTTCACCCGAGAGTTGATGGGAGTGTAGTTGTCATCCTTCTAGCCAATTGGTGTTTGTCTTCATTCATGTAAGTCGGAGGCAGAAGCATTGCCACTAGTTAGGCGTGTCCACGCCTAACGGTCACACCTAAAGAATTTATTTTTGTTTGTTAGTTTGTAAGTGATTCCTTATGTTACTAAGTTTCCTTAGTTGTTTCATTAAATAAATTCGGCCATAAGGTCATGTTGACCAAGTAGACCAGCCGAACTTAGCCAAGTAGGGTTTAGGTAATTATTTTAGGTGAGTCCAAGTCTAAATGGGGTTTGAGTCTTGTAAGGCTATAAATAGCCAAGTCTTTTCGTTGTTCAAGGACAGGCATTATTCATTATAATTGAGAGAGTTCTCACAAGCCTTCGAACTTCCCTTGAATACTTTAGAGTGTTTCTATTGTGTTCAATTTGGCTTATCCATTAAGAACCGAACTTGATTGTGGCGCCTTCTATCTACACCTTTGATTCACTAATCTGCTTGGTCATAGGTAGAGATAATATCAACAAGTTCACAATCACGAGGGTTAGAGGGGTCATAAGGTTTCCGCTGCTTAACCAAACTTGAATTCCGCCATCAAGATTCGGGGTTTGCACGCAAGTTTCATTTCACCAACGAGATTTGTATCAGTTGGCATCAGAGCTAGTTGATGGTATTCAGGTTATCTCTTCCTTATTTTTCGTTTCTTGAGTCACGTGTCCTTAGGGTTTCTGCCATCGTGTCTTGATTGTGCTGCATCGTCATTCTTGCTGCTAGTTACTCTAGTATTGTTGTCGCCTGTTGTATCACTTCGTGTTGTTTGTTTGCGTCGTTGTTGCTGTCCAAGTATTCTTTTTTCATCTCGTTTGTTGTGTTCTTGAGAATTTGTTGCTGTAAAAAAAAAAGAGGCTACTGTTCATCGCTACTGTTCATCATCACTATTCATCCCCGAAACACTGTTCACGTTTGATTCTTGGGCTGTTTGATTGTAATCTGTTGTTCTTGAATCAAGTTCTTGGAATTTTTGAAGTTCTTGATTGAACAATTCTCAATCTTGAAGTTCTTGAAAACCCTAACTTTGATTCTTGAAGTGCTAAAAAAAAAGAGAAAAAAAGAAGAAGAAGAAAGGAGTAGAATCAGCCACCAAATTGTGCTCAATTACACTTTCCATTTCTTGTGATTGAATTAGGTAACCAAATCAAGAATCACGTGGTCAAAGGGAATCAAAACAACCGCTACTTCTTCTTTGTTTCCTAATTTGATTCTAAGATTAAGTACAAGCTGTCTTGTGTGTTTCTCTTTCGGGAAGTTGGTTTAAAAGGGGATCAAATAATCCTTATTCCATTAGAAAAAGGAGCTGGACAACCGCCACACACCTTTGTCTAAGGAAGTTTCCTAATTGCAAATTCCAGTTTCCAAATTCTATCTTTCCTAAGTTTCCTAACCTTGTTTGCAGCATTCTTGGCTGCATTCCAACCATTCAAATTCTATGATTACCTCATGTCATTGTCCGAGTTTAGCATCTACAAATTCTAGAATCTATTAGCATCTCATTTCATTGTTTCATTCACCTTGCTACACTCAATTGAGGTCTCGGCATTGGTAAGATAAATTGTTCACTTGAGGGAGTTCTAACTTCTTCACGAATTGCATAGGAGCTGTGAGGAACTATTTTGGTGAGACCATTAGAGTGACATTCATTGTGTGATACACGAGAGGAGTGCAAACACGTGAGGTAGTTAAAAAAAAATTGTTTTCTGTTACTAACATTGTTGCAGGTATACTTTGCTACCATGTCTCGTGAGGAAAGCTCACAAAAAGCAGACCCTTTGTTTAGAATTGAGGCTCTCATAAATGATACGGATCGAAGGATGAGACTTGGATTTGAATCCGTGAATGATCGTGTGGACTCAGTCAATGAACGGATCAACCATGTGGAGGGATCTAATGAAAAGGGAAGAGCCCTAGATGAGTCCGATGCTTCACACCATGGGGAAGAGGAAGCGGACCAACATGCACGACCTAGGCAAGGAGATCAACCTAGGCTAACCGATGCATTTAGGGGAATTAAAATGAAAATCCCTGAGTTTAAGGGATGGTCTGACCCCGAAGCATTTCTAGAGTGGCTAACCAAGATTGAAATGGTGTTTTCTTGCCAAAACTACACCGAGGAGCAAAAAGTGAAGTTGGCAACCATTGAATTTACCGAGGATGCTGTGGTATGGTTAGATCAAATCAAGAAATCTAGAAGACGAAGTGGTCTACCTGAGCTCATGACATGGATCGAGCTCAAGGCAATGATGCGCACTCACTTCTTTCCTGGACATTACCATCGGGACTTGCACCACAGATTGCAAGTGCTGGTTCAAGGGAGTCATAGTGTGGACAAATATCACAAGGAAATGGAGATGTTAATGCTTAGAGCTGACGTGCATGAGGATCCCGAGGCAACAATGGCTCGATTTCTGAACGACTTGAGATTTGACATTACTGAGCGAGTGGAACTTCAACACCACATGGAGTTACACGAGCTAGTTGATAAAGCCACTAAGGTCGAGCAAAGGCTCAAGAGGAAGGGAACCGACCGTGTAAATTACCGTAACACTGCCTTCAACACCAACCGGCCGTTCCAACCTAAAAATGAATCAAAACTTCCAACCGGTTCCTCCACAACAAAACTAAGGTTTGAAGGGACCAAAGAAGGAAGGCCAAATGCTAGAAATTCTTCTACTCCAAAATCCGAAGAACCTAGGGTACAAACTAGGTCTCATGATGTTCGCTATTTCAAATGCCAAGGAAGAGGCCATATGGAGAACCAATGTCTCAATCAGAGGACCATGCTCATGCTTTCCAATGGAGAAATAGTGAGTGATGCCGAGGAGTATGCAGTGATACCACCACTTGAAGGGGAAAGTGACAATGAGTCGCCTAGTGAAGAGGAACTTAAAGCTCCTGAGGGACAATTTGGAACCACACTAGTTGTAAGGAGGGCATTAACTGCACGAGTTAAGGAGGATGAGCTTCAACGTGAAAACATATTCTACACGAGGTGTTTGGTCAATAACGCCCTTTGCAGTGTAATTATTGATGGCGGTAGCTGTACAAACGTGGCTAGTGCACTTATGGTGGAAAACTTGAAACTGCCCACGAGAGAGCATCCACGGCCTTACAAGCTGCAATGGCTTAACAATTATGGAGAGGTTCGAGTAACCAAACAGGTTCTTATATCTTTCCAAACTAGCAAGTACTCTGATGAAGTATTGTGTGATATAGCTCCCATGCAAGCTAGTCACATTCTACTAGGACGTCCTTGGCAGTTTGATCGAAAAATTCATCTGGATGGTGCAACTAACAAATATTCCTTCATGTACAACAGATCCCCTTACCCCAAGAGAAGTGCATGAAGACCAGATGAAGTTGCAACAAGAGTTCAAAATTTTCAATAAACAAAAGAAACTGAGTGAGTCGGCCGAGACAAAAAAAGAGAGGAAAAAGGCTATGATTAGCTCAGCCAATGAGGTAACAAAGGAGGGAAAACAAATGCTATTGATAAAAGCCAAAAAGGTGAGGAAGTTGATGATTGATGAGCAGCCATTCCTAATGCTAGTTAGCAAGGAAGTGGCTTTGACAGTGCATGAGATCGATACTAACTTACCTCCCGAGATAGCTGCTCTTTTGTAGGAATACGCAGATGTGTTTCCCAAAGATGTGCCGAGTGGATTGCCACCACTTAGAGGCATTGAACATCAGATTGACTTCATTCTCGGAGCATCTTTGCCGAATAGACCAGCCTACAAAAGCAATCTGAAGGAAACAAAGGAGTTGCAACTGCAAGTGGATGAGTTACTTGGCAAAGGATGGGCGTGCGAAAGTCTTAGTCCCTGTGCCGTGCCCGTGATTTTGGTGCCAAAAAAGGATGGTTCATGGCGTATGTGTACCGATTATAGAGCTGTAAACGCCATCATGGTAAAGTATAGACACCTTATTCCACGCTTAGATAATATGCTAGATGAGTTATATGGGGCTGTTTACTTTACTAAAATTGATTTTAAAAGCGGGTACCATCAAATTAGGATAAAGGAGGGGGATGAATGGAAAACGGCATTCAAAACTAAGTATAGGTTGTACGAATGGCTAGTGATGCCGTTTGGACTAACCAACGCACCTAGTACATTTGTGCGTCTAATGAACCATGTTTTACGCCCATTCTTAGGAAAGTTTGTTGTCATTTACTTTGATGATATTCATATATATAGCAAGTCCTATAAGGAGCATCTTGAGCATGTTCGTGCTGTTCTTAATGTACTTCGAAAGGAAAGGTTATATGCCAACCTTAAGAAGTGTGAGTTTTGTACTAACGAACTTGTGTTTGTAGGATTTGTTATTAATGCTCAGGGTATGCGAGTGGATGAACAAAAGGTGAAAGCCATCCAAGAATGGCCTACGCCTAAATCCGTTGGTGATGTGCGAAGCTTTCATGCTCTGGCCAGATTCTACAGGCACTTTGTGAAAGACTTCAGCACTGTGGCTGCTCCACTAACCGAGTTAATTAAGAAAAATGAGAAGTTTCATTGGGGAGAGCCACAAGAAAAAGCATTTCAACTTTTGAAACACAAGCTCACACAAGCACCTTTGCTTTTTTTTTACTAGATTTTTCTAAGACCTTTGAAATTGATTGTGATGCTTTAGGTATAGGTGTGGGAGCCGTGCTTTCCCAAGAAGGTAGATCAGTCGCCTACTTTAGTGAAAAACTGAACGGGGCTGAGTTGAGCTACTCAACGTCTGACAAGGAGTTGTACGTGTTGATTCGAGCATTACAAGTTTGGCAACGCTACCTACGGTCTAAGGAATTTGTGATTCATATGGATCACGAGTCCCTTAAATACCTAAAGGCTCAACATAATTTGAGCAAGAAGCATGCGAGATGGATCGCATTTGTGGAGTCATTCCTGTATGTGATTAAGTATAAGACCGGTAAGTCTAATGTGGTCGCGGATGCATTATCAAGAAGGTACTCTCTAATCACCACTTTAGATGCTCAATTGCTAGGCTTCGAAATGCTTAAAGAGCTTTATCCTACCGATTCTGATTTTTGTGAAATCTATGCTTCATGTGAGAAAGCCGGTCGAGATAAGTTCTTCCTTTCCAATGGTTATCTTTACTATTTAAATCGTTTGTGTATTCCTTCAAGTTCCATTCGAGAGCTCTTGGTAAGAGAAGCTCATTCTGGTGGCTTAATGGGCCATTTCGGAGTTTCTACGACTTTACAAATTTTGCAGGATCATTTTTATTGGCCGAAAATGAAGAGAGACGTAGAGAGGATCGTGGACCGTTGCATTGCTTGCAAAAAGGCCAAATCCAAGGTACACCCTTATGGTTTATACACTCCACTACCGATTCCTAAGACACCATGGGTTGATTTATCTATGGACTTTATACTTGGATTACCTAGATCCCGTTTTGGCCATGATTTAATTTATGTTGTGGTAGATCGGTTCTCAAAAATGGCACACTTCATTGCATGTCACAAACTGATGATGCATCTCATATAGCTAACTTGTTCTTTAAGGAAATTGTGAGATTGCATGGCATTCCTAGGATCATAGTGTCGGATCGAGATGTTAAATTTCTTTCTTACTTTTGGAAAACATTGTGGTCTAAACTAGGCACTAAGTTGTTGTTTTCTACTTCGAGTTATCCTCAAAAGGATGGGCAAACCGAGGTAGTTAACCGCACCTTATCTACCTTGTTACGTGCAATAATCAAACACAATCTTAAAATATGGGAGGAATGTCTACCACATGTTGAGTTTGCATACGATAGAGCCGTGCATTCTACCACTAACTTCTCACCATTTGAGATTGTCTATGGCTTCAATCCGCTAATGCCTCTTGATCTAGTGCCACTACCTAGTAGTGAACGTGAGAACCTAGATGGTACACGTCGTGCAGATTTTGTGAAGCATCTCCATGAGAAGGCTCGTGCTAACATTGAAAGGCAAACTGCTCAATACGTTAAGCAAGCCAACAAAGGTCGCCACAAGCTAATGTTTGAACCCGGAGATTGGGTATGGTTGCATATGCGCAAAGAATGATTTCTGACTCAACGTCGAAACAAGTTGCAACCACATGGAGATGGTCCTTTCCAAGTCTTGGAATGCATCAATGACTATGCGTACAAGTTGGACCTGCCTGGTGAGTATGGAGTTAGCGCAACTTTCAATGTTTCTGACTTAGCTCCTTTTGATGTAGACGATGCTTTTGATTTGAAGGCAAATCCTTGTCAAGAGGAGGGGAAGCATTGAAAGCTATTGGACCACTTACAAGAGCTCGGGCTAGGAAGCTAAGGGAGCAAGTTTAAGGCCTTGTTCAAATCATTCACACATCGATTGAAGACTGTTGGGGCGTACAAGGAGTTGATTCAAATGCAAAGTTGATTATTAATGTCATTCGGGTTTCACTCGAGAGTTGATTGGAGTGTAGTTGTCATCCTTCTAGCCAATTGGTGTTTGTCTTCATTCATGTAAGTTGGAGGCAGAAGCGTTGACACTAGTTAGACATGCCCGTTCCGAGTGGTCACGCCTAAGGAGCGGTTTGGCAGAAGTGTTACCACTAGTTAGACGTGCCCGCGTCGAGTGGTCACGCCTAATGAGCAGCTTGGCAGAAGCGTTGCCACTAGTTAGGTGGCCCACGCCTAACGGTCACGTCTAAAGAATTTATTTTCGTTTGTTAGTTCGTAAGTGATTCCTTATGTTACTAGGTTTCCTTAGTTATTTCATTAAATAATTCGGCCATAAGGTCATGTTGACCAAGTAGACCAGCCGGACCTAGCCAAGTAGGGTTTAGGTAATTATTTTAGGTGAATCCAAGTCTAATTGGGGTTTGAGTCTTGTAAGGCTATAAATAGCCAAGTCTTTTCGTTGTTCAAGGACAGGCATTATTTAGTATAATTGAGAGAGTACAAGCCTTCGAGCTGCCCTTGAATACTTTAGAGCGTTTCTGTTATGTTCAATTTGGCTTATCAATCAAGAACCGAACTTGATTGTGGCGCCTTCTATCTACACATTTGGTTCAGTAATCTGCTTGGTCGTGGGTTGAGATAGTATCAACAAATTCACAATCACGAGGGTTAGAGGGGTCATAAGGTTTCCGCTACTTAACCAAACTTGAATTCCGCTATCAAGATCCGAGGTTTGCACGCAAGTTTCGTTTCACCAACGAGATTTGTATCAACAAGAAAAGGGAGACTTACCTGAAAAAAAGTACACCGGGGATGAATTTAATGTTCACAAACTCGACATGCAGGAATGGATCTCCTTCCCAGTGCAATTGCTGCTGGATGGCTGCAAGGAAATAGCTAGCACAACTGGGTTGCTATTTTGATTTGCTGCGGTCCTTTGTTGGGTACACAGTTGCTACAAGGTCTACCTTCAGCTTCAATCTGATAAGGAGACGGGGGATATAGAAGTCTAGCTTCACACAGCTACAAAGATTAAAAGGATTATGTGGTCCAATGGATTGGTTCGAAACGAGTGAGGATTTGCTTCTAGCAGATGGGAAGAGAAATGGTTGAAGGAATTGGGAATATTGAGGGGAAAGGCGAGTTACCTCTTCTTCAATTTGGCTAGAATAATGGCTTTATTTGCTTGCCATGTACAATAATCAGGAGCCAATGCCCACCTGTTGATTCAATCCACAAGAAGTGGGATTCGTGCATCTTTCAAGTGAAAGCTGTAAAAAAATGAGCAAAGTTTTGATTTCCAAATAAAAATACCAGTTGTCCAAACATGTTAAATCCATAATTTACTAGTGGCCAAATAAGGTAAATTAAATAACCCTTCCCGAACAAAGCAATTGTTCCAAGAACTTAAGTGTTAAAGATCTTAGGGAGCTAGCATGCTTTTGATATAGCGAAAATAAAGAATCATTGGGACACATGTTTTACATTGATTATACACTTAAAGTCAAATGTAAAAAAACTATATGTTAATCTATCTCAAATGGCTAAAGATAAAGTGGGGTTAAAAGTGATACAGTGATCTTGGTTTTGGTTTCTTATATAAGACCTGATATTACCTACATAAAAATTGTGTGGGTGCACAATTTTAGCAAATATTAGTCTATATTTTATGTATTTGCTAATGAAGTAAAAGGTTCTAAGAAACTAAAGATGACTTATTTTCTTTGAGCATTTAAAAATCTTAAGTGTAGTTTAGACAGATACTATAGATACTAGTTTTATGGACAATTAAGTTATTCAAAATCCTCTAGAGTGGAGGTTGTATCTGTCTTAACTTAATGCTCAAAGTGCTCACATTTGCGTTCCATCTCTGGATCAAGTTAGATGTTTCCGCTGCTATGTTCATAATAATGAGCACTATTTTTGGATTGCATGATATGAATAATTTTACAGTTTTAAAGTAAGGGAATGGGTTGAAATCATTAAATTGATAAATGTTCAGTAATTATTGACTAAGACGCTTACACTAGTAAAAGTTTGACAAGTATGTTGAACACATGGTGCGTTTTATTTGTTGTGCTTGGTGAGTTGAGAGTTATAAATAATTCATAACTATCATGCATACAATTTATAAAGATTGAAGTTGATAAAGTATTCATTCATTGATTTATGTAGTTATGAATATGATTTACTCATATATGTGCACATTTAAGGATTATATTACATATATGAGTTCATATAACTATTCAGTAAAAGGTGTACAGTGATTGCTTTATTCATGAAGTGACTTTAGGTTAGAAGTGGTCAAGTGGACGAAATTCCCACACATGTTTCCTTTATGAAGTGGTGCACATGCTTCCTTTGTGAAGTGGTTTCAATTTAGAAGCACTAAAGAGGACGCGAATCCTGTATAGAGTCGGTTTAAAACCATGCAGTGGATTGAATGTGTTTTGACTTGATTATATTACTTTTGGATCATGAGAGTCAAACCATACTGCACTTTATCACACTATGGAATTTGTGTCAATAAAGTATTAGTATTTGTAGTTATGAAAGTCCTACATTACTAAATGACGTAAAGACTTATAAGGTGTATTTGGTTCACGGATTGGATAAGAGGGGATTACCTATTCTTGAATTACCCATTTTAGATTGAGTCATTCTCGGATGAATAATCTTATTATCTAGTGTTTGGTTGGTTTTTTCTTGGATAAGATGTCTTTGAAAATAATTTATCCTGTGTTTGGTTAGAAATAGTATGAGATAGGATTACTTGTTTATAGATCAAAATACCTTTTTTGCTAGACCTATAACTGGGGGTGTTCAAGTTTTAATAAACACAAACTTGACTTACAAATACACACACACACACATGTGTGTGTGTGTGATTATATGAGGAGTTCAACCTTATTAGATGGGTTCACAAGTCTCAATTTATATGTCTAGCTTTTTATAAATTAAATTTGAGCAAGAAAATATGATTATATAATTAATTAATAGGGCCAAAATAATATAAAAAATTACTCTCATTTTTAGTAGGTGTAAATCAATTTAGAATTTTAGTAGGGCCAAATTAACCAAAAATTTAATTTATTAATGATAGGAGCAAATTAATCCAAAATTATTTATTTTAATAAAATGGGCAAATTAGTTCAAAACATAATTTTTTATTAGTAGGTGCAAATTTGTCCAAAATTTTAGTTATTTCATTAATATGGACAAATGAGTAAAAAGTCTAATTTTGTTAATGGCATAGGCAAATTAGTCCAAAGTTATTATATATCATTAATATGGACAAATTAGTCCAAAATTTAGTTTTTTTTATTAGTAAGAGCAAATTTGTCAAAAATTTTATTAAATGATTAATAGGGACAAAATAGTCCAAAATTTAGATAATATTATAGAGAATTGTAGTTTTGTATAATTGTTTGAATAAATCATTATTTTATTAATAGGGTAAATAAGTTTCAATTATCATCATCCAACCTCTTACCTCATCTTGGAATAATTCATACCACCTCCCCTCATGGGGTTATTTTATCTCTCATATGGGGGATTAATTCGATTAGGTAGGATGTGTCATCCCATTTATAAAATACAACCAAACATAAGATGACACAGGATTAGTTATCCAATCTTGTGTCATCCCATGTACCAAACGGACCTGTATAGTTCGATACAAATACTCCCATTGGAAAGAAATTTGGACTAGGATGTTTTTTTTTTTTTTTACAGTGGCCACTAAAGTTATATTTAGCTCGAGAGTCATTTTCTAAAAGCTATTTTGAAATTAATATTTCAAATGCTTTCAAACTCAAGTTTAAAATAATCAGTATTGCCTAAGTGTGAGAATGTTAGAATTATTTTCTAATTTAGGCTTCTACTGATTAATTTTATTTTCTCAAAACGGGTTAAATGAAGATTGGTAAAACCCATTACAGTATGATCCATTATAGTTGGGGCTTAGGTCTGTTTCAGTCATTTATTTAGTGTGATATGTAAGGTGTAGGGCCTGTTATTAAGACTAGACCTACTTTAATGGGAGGTCTCACTACAGTATAAAAGATTAGGTCATTGTCTCCTATCTACAGACTAGCATCCTATTGTTAGGGTGGCTTGTCCCATTGATAGCCACCACACAAAAATTGAAGAGGGAGAAGGAGCCACCTATGCTAGGCAAGTGAACCATAATGTGCTGATCTAAATTCTCAATCATCTCTCAGTCTATCTGTGAAGAATGGTATGCGTTAATGTTATAGTTAAAGTTGTATTCAAATATTTGATATTGTTATCCTAGAAAATCTTTTAAGCATGATTCACTTCAGTGTAACAATATGTACAAAAAATTATGAGACTTGCTGCTGTATACGATAAAATATGGTATAGAAGTACAGCTAGCATGTGAGAAAATATGCTGCAATAGGGATGTTTCCAGCATTAACTGAAAACTGTGCTTGTACAACCCCAAAAAGTACACAAGTAGAAATAGTGTAGAAGTACACCTACATGCAACACCTAGCATACTAGAAAATATGGTGCACACGAATATTTCCATCATTTTTTTTTTGTAAATAAAAGTTTGGGTGGGTTCAGCTCCGGTCACCACCACGGGTCAGGGTAGGTTTTAGGGACCCTAGATCGCTTACAGAGGTACTTACAGATCACCCACCAACATAGTACTCACATCGGCAGCGGGATTCAAACACACGATATTTTGTGAGAAAGTGGCCCGTACTTGCCAACTAAACCAACTTGTGTTGGCTCCATCATTAATTAAAATTGTCGTGTACAAGCCATGGAAGTATAGCATATCATCGTTGTCCTGGTTTGGCAGGAGGTTGGGACTAGGGAACATGAATGTTTCATCATGAATTGGGATTGTCTTATGGTGTGGATAAGAATGTCCCAAGTGTTTTTGCATTCCATACCTTTGCTCTAAAGAATTTCTTTATGGGCATATTCAATCTTGTTTCATAGTGCAATGTTGATAATAAAATGGGGAGATATCCACTACCAAACGACACTTGTTATTTAGCAAATAATTTGTTAAAAAGAATAATTTAAAATAAATTCTTTTTTTTTTGCACACATGCGCATTAAGGATCTGATGGAAACAAGAAAACAATTTTTAGAAAAAAAAACTCGAAATCAATTGTTTTCTACCACGTCACATACTAGTCGAAATATGAAGTTGGGTAACAATCAATTACTTGTAGTCAATTATCAGTTAACAAATGAGTACAAGATACATATGTATATACACACAAAGATAATCAAGCATATGCATGTTATTAGATAAAAACCAATTAGTTAGGCTAGCTATGATGACTGTCAATAGTAGATATAGCATTATCCGATAAGCCCCGCGAGCGTAAATGACAATGAAGACAAAACCTGTCTTGAAGTAATTGAAAATTAGTTATTGCTAAAGGCTTTGTAAGAATATCCGCAATTTGTTCCTTAGTAGAAGTAAATGGAACATTAAGATCTCACCCAGCAACTTTTCTCGAATAAAATGATAATTAATTTCAATATGTTTTGTACGGGCACCAATTTTTTAAGGTGACAATGAAGAGGAAACTTGTCCCAGAGCAACTGAAAATGAGCCGTTGCTAAAGGCTTAGTATGAATGTCCACAGTTTGGTCCTTAATAGAAATAAATCAACATTAGGATCTCGCTTGGCAACTTTTTCTCCAATAAAATGCTAATCAATGTCAATATGTTTTGTACGAGTGCTAATTCTTTGGTGTGATAGCCTATTGATAACTTATCTTTATGTTTTAGAGGTGCTGTAAGAGCCAGTGGCACATCTCTGGCTCTGGTGTCTGCCGCCTTGGATGCCAAGTTGAAATTTGAAGTTGGCTACCAACGAATTAGTTTGACTCAATTTTCACTTGAAAAATGGGCACAGAATAAACACACACACACATATATATATTGGACGGGTTAGATTCACAACCTTTCATTCTAATCCCACATTCTATACATTTAGTAGACATTAATGCCCTTAACTTTTATACATTAATCCAAAGCTTTTTTAGGTACCTAAATTATCTTTCTACATAATCAAAATAGGAAGCAACAGTATATTTTTCAAAGAAAAAAAAATTTATACACGCTGATGTTTATATTAGTTCTATGGAAAAGTTTATTTTCTTGTTTATTTCATTCCAAAATTTATGTCTTTTTTTGAAGTTGCCTTGGTTATTTCTTCTTTCTTTTTATGAGTTTAATTCCTTTACTTTGTTGAATTATTTTTATACTAATTTATGCATAATTAAATAGCTGATATTAGCATGAAGAAGTCATTATAATTGCATGTTCTTCCTTCAAAATTGCAGAGATTTTAATTTTTATGGAATTAAAATATATAGATATTGTTATTTTACATACTTAGTTGTAATTGAAAAATCTAGAATGCTAAATTAGATTTTAAAATACAAATTAATATTCTTAAGTGTTTGAAAAATGTTTCAAAATATTCTTTTATACAATATAAACATTTTATCCTTGTTTTTTGTTTTGCTTATATATGTTTCTTGAAACTATAACAAGCATCAAATAAGCATAATGATTGAGGGCATTATTGCCCAATGAATGCATGGGTGCGAATTTGGTATGGAGGGACGTGGGTCTAACCTTTATCTCCCTCTTTATATATATATATATATATATATATATATATACATATATACACACATACATACGTACACACATGCGCGCACATCTAATAGAGCACATACCTATGTGTGTGCCACACACATACATATACATATGTGCGCATGCACACACATAATAAAGCACGTGCATGCATGCTACTAGATAAAAATCAAATGGTTAGGCTAGCTATGATGACTGTCGGCAGGAGATGATAGCACTGTCTGACACACTCAATGCTCAAAGATCCTACACTTTTCTCAAACCTTACATGTAAGGCCGATGAGATGACCCTAGACAGGTGAATACCAAATCCATGCATACAGGTATGATTAAGGTTTCTATTCATATCACTATCAGATTAATCAGTGCTGATTTTATTGAAAATCTTGGACTCCTCGTACCATGAAGTGTCGAGATCCAAACAAAGCAATCCATCATGAATATGTAATTAGAAGACCATTATTAGGAAAGATGCTAAACAAATCAGAACTTATCAAAAGCTGATGCTTCTAGGCCTCGCAGTTTACTGCATGTTGAAGATTCTTTTCTTTTCTTTTTTTTTTTTTTGGGTGATCTGCCCAAAGTAAACTATTGCATGTACGGCTGTATTAGGAGCACCGGCCAAAATCGTTGGATCATAAATGGAGCATGTGCATATATGTAGGAATCATCACAAATTTAGGTGACTAGTTTTAGACCCCCTTTTTTTTTTTTTGGGTGGAGGACACTGCTTTTTTATTCTGCAAAGATTTGCTTAATTTATATTTTAGTAAATTTATCTAGCTACTTTTTTTTAGAAACACTCAGAGACTAATCTAAGGGGGACCCATAAGGAAACCATGTTCAGTTAATTGGTAACTGAACAGGTCCCCTATGATCCTTAAATCCAGAGTGAAAACCCCACAATCTTTCGATGTGAAGTATCAAGCTACTTTAAAAGAAAACTATTGCATACGCCTTTAACTTGTAGCATAGGTAGCCATTTTTAACGACTTTTGTGTAAACTATTGCATACGCCTTTCACTTTTGTGTAGCATAGGTAGCCATTTTTAACGACTTTTGTGTAATAATTATCTTCTTCTTTTTGACGTTATTAGTATGCATTAGGTGTACGTGTCGCTGACTTAAGCATTTCTTTTCATTCATAACCCTTTTATTTTTTGAACTTAGCAAAATACGGTTAACAACATGTCGCTGACTTAAGCATTTCTTTCATTCATAACCTTTATTTTGAACTTACACTTACCAAACCAATGTTAACAACAACATGCCTATTAAGAAAAATTCCATACTAATCGATATACAACTTAAGTGATAGAAGTAAATTAATGGATAACCCATCTTCTTGATTTTAGAAATTTTTATATTTTTGTGTATACTATAATAATGTCATTATTTACAGTCCTTTTTTTAATAGGTGGAGTCGTCTATTAAATGGGTGAATGGCATATATATCTTGCTTGACCTAGAAAACTATGCCAATAGATATTAATGGAGAACAATTAAAATGAAAAAAGTCGTGCATTTTGTCTTCATTTCATAACACTCTACTTAGACTACCAAAAAGAAAAAAAATTTTTTGGGGTCACAAATACATCAATATCAAATCAGCCAAAGGGTGAAGGTCCAAAGTATTCTCTTTAAATCCACACAAGAACAATGTTAAGCTAATTGCACGCGTTCTCTTGCATGGTTCAAAATCAGTGTTTGTGAGGTGTGTGTCTGGTTTTACTTCAAGTACCTATAAGACTTTGTCTGATTTCTTTTCTTTTGTCTTCTTTTCCTTTTTCTGGTTAAATGGGTACAAGTAGGGGGACAATGAACCATTCCTACCACTATGATAGCTCTTAAGGCTCTATATATAGGTGGGCATTGAGCTTAATAGTTGAGTACAAAAGATACTCTATGGAATAAGCTGAATATATTGTCATTTTTAGACGATGCATGATCAATCATTCATGAAGTGGTTGTATAAATGTGGAGCCTTTTTGATCGAACAGTGACCACCAATAATAAAGTCATGACAAAACTTAGCCTTTCCACTTTCCAAAAAAGGAAAAAAAATTAACCTACACACACACACAGACACACACTAACTAGAGAATGATGAGATTTAGGAAATGAGGAGGAGTAGAGGGATATAAACCAAAACTTCTAATTCTTGTATATCTTAAATTTAATCATTAAACTAAAACTTTTTCAGAAACAAATCCAAAATGTATGAACATGTTATCACATCACATGGTATAAGAATCAATAAATATTTTGAGATCCATCTTCAAATAATCTATTCGCATGGTTATTAATATATACACAAATATCCAATTCAAGTATCTACTACTTCAACTTATCTTTCAATAAATGCATAAGCTACAATGAATGTGTAATTCTTATACATCAGCAGGTCGAACAGAATCATGGTGCATAATTCAGGGACAACATCTATATCTTTGCTTGGTTCTCAAACCTTTTTGTGCATGGCTACTCAGGAACACAGACGACCCATGCGTCTGCCCTAGATTCTTGGATTTGCAAAGCAAACCCTTTTGTACCATTACTTACCACAAAAAAGTGTTATCTAATTTGATCAGTCTGCCTTTTAGCGCACACGTAAGTACCCAAATATACACCAAATAGATGTGGGAACAGGGCCTCTAATGTTGTCACTGCGAATTGGAATTGACCCAAATAATTGTTCTGGGTAATGACCTTTGGCATGTGGACATGTTATATTTACCATCACGTATTCAACATCAAAATTTATTCAGATTCAAAAAATAGATAAAAAGCACATTTTTTTGAAAACGGTATGTATATTCAAGTCTCAAAAATCATTCATTCGAGTATACAGAAATTGTCACTGTAAAGTTATTTAAGAATATCATAATAAGATACAAGTAAGGTCTAAAAGTTCAGTACCTAGACACTTGTATTCAATTCTGTCCTTGAAGTATGTAACTACCAGAAATTCCCTTTCATTTTAATGTAATGAAAGGGCATGTTCTCAATACCTTCGAGTTTTTCTATTTAACTGTCAGCAAGCCTATAAATAAATTTGTTCAGAAAATTAAAAGAGTGCTTAAAAGCTAAAATTTGTTTTCAAAGGACTCATGAATGTCGCTGTTTGATACACTCAATTTCTTAATCCATATATGTTTTATCTTGAAAAAGTATAGAAAAAAATTTGAGGACGACAATAACTTCTAATTGAAAAAAAAAAAACTACAATACTTATTTGAAACTGTTTTGAGCAAGCTCGGTTTGTAGGTTGTCACAAAGTGTTAAACTGACTGAGAAATTATAAAATGAGATTGTTAGTTGAGATTACCCCATCTAAATTTTTGGATTAATTCTTTTTATACATTGTCATTATAGAACTTTATCATACTAGCAAGTGTAAATGTATGCCACTTATCTCCACTCAAATTTAAAATTTAATTTTTATACATATGACATGCATATATTACTTGTCAGAATAAAAAATACATACACGGATAAAAAATCAACTCATCTCAAGTGAGTTGACCAACAACAAAGCATAAGGTACTATTCTGATGGTAGATTAAGGTTCAAACTCTTGCACATATAGTAAAATTCAGAAGGTGTGTTATAGTATATCCTCTAGTCTAGAGGTGAGTTTCTCTCTGTGGCTCTAAAGTCTCCGGTATATAGAAAATTGATTATAAATGATATACCCTTGAAATAATTTAGGTACAAATTCTAAACCAGATACTTGAAACGTTAAACAGTAGGCATTAGCAACTCAATTGATACGTTCAATTTCTTTAATCCATATATTTATTGTCCGCTAGTCTAATTAAGAAGAAACTTAACGTACAATTATGGGGGTCCTTGGTCCCTATTAAATCATCAATTTGGACCGCAGGGTATAAATACAAAGAATGTGATACATGCCGCTCCATTCTTCACCTTCAGCGCTCCATTGAAGGAAGCTCAACCCGACAACGGAGCGCAGAAGGCTTCTTTTGAAGCGTTGATATCAATCTCCAGACTTCCATCACTTCTGCAAGGGGGACAGAAGCTCAATCATTGTCCCGCTGCAACCCACTAATCTATATAAGATGCCAAAAACCCCTTACGACCTTTCCACGAAAAGAAGCCCACCCCTTAGCACCTTTCCACAAGAAGAAGCCATAGCTGCTGTTGTTGAGTGAGAAAGAACCAGTGAGTTCATTCTTCCTTCCATAACTTCTCGTCATTCATTTCAGTAAGGTCTATACTGGAACTGCTACATTTCTATCATAAGTTTCCTTTGATCTGTGAAGAAAAATCTCATCATCATTTTCATAGTAATGAAGCCAGTTTATTTATTGGTTCTCCAGGTGCAGAAGTTTATTGGTTTCCAGCAGATTCACTTGAGGTGATGGATAATTCAGCTACTTCATGGTTCTCTGATCTGGTAAGAAATATTTCTCCTCTTAATAATTACCAGTACCTTGCATCGTAAATAAAATGAAGCTTGAAAGCTAAGATGATCTATCCAATTTCATGAACCATTGATTAACCTCTGTTGCCTCTATTGATTTTTATATTTCACGTACACGTATTGGCAGTAGGCACATGTCACAAGATGATTCAAATGTATATTGCATTTCTTTAAAGATAAATTTGACATTCTCTTACGTCACATGTACTTGTATGTTTATATTATCTTCTTTTCTTCTTTGCCCATATTTTGAACAACTCAAGTGTCTATATTTTGGCACTTGTTTTTATACGTCGTCAGAACTTTTGCTGGAAATTACTTTTTCTTTCTCCCATTGGCTTGTCCGCATTTTTTTAGTATTTTTCTTTTCTGTAAAGCCGAAATAATGGGGAAGTGACTGAATCTGGAGGATGAAAACCACAGACATGGAATGGATGCTATATGAAGCCAGTATCCCGAAAAAGCTCTCCCGTTTGTTTCTTCATAGAATTACCAGAATCCTATTTACTCAAAGGCAAATCTTTATCTGGCTATTCCTAATTATACTCAAAACATAATTATAAGTGTGTGAAATACATCTACTGTCATGAAGCTTGCCACCCTGGATTAATCAGAGACTTCAATGACAGATGACACCAATTCTTTTCAAAGCAAGTATTGGTGACATTCTTTTGCTCTATTAACAGGGAATGGAGGATCCATTTCTGAGTGATCAATGCGATATCATGGACTTCTTTGATGAAGACATCTCTGCTGCACTTGGAAACGACTTTCAGGGTTCTCTGTCTTCAGAAGGCAACTCCCCCTCATGCATTTCCTACCTGATTCCAAGAAGCAGCTCCACTACTGCTTTATGTAATGCATCAGCTTCAGCTGTGGAAGTTCCTCAGCCAGCTGCTAACTTGTGTACATCATCAGCCATTGAACCTCCTCCAGTTGGAGCTGAAATTCCAGCCAAACAGCTCAAGCGCAACCGCTCCACTCCGATAATCCTCACTTTTGGCAACCCTAGTACGACAGAAATATCGAATCCTCAACAAGTTAGTCTAGGAGGCGTGAACCCTGAGGATGATGCGGTTTCTGAAGTTTTAACATCCCATGGTTCGTTTGCAAATCTTGAGGAGCCTACTAAAAGTGGCCCGGCACCAAAGAAAGGTCGTACTAGGCCAGCATCACAAACATATGACCACATTATAGCTGAAAGAAAGCGAAGGGAGCAGCTCAGCCAACGATTTGTGGCTCTTTCAGCCATAGTTCCCGGCCTCAAGAAGGTTTGGATTTATTTTCTTATTCTGATTTTTCTAAACATTATATTTTTTTATTTTTTACTTTTTTGAACTAACTTGAAGATTTTCATATAACTGTTGGATTAGAAGTTTGGGATGTCGTGTTTGAGCTCAATATAGACTATGTGTCGAATTCAAAACCTCACAAATATAGTATATGTAAGACGTATTGATGGAGAAACAGAACAAGTAATACACCTCCATATATAGAAGTTTCACAATTGAAGAATGTTTCCAGATTTTAAATTATTTGGCCTCGATCCCATTAGTGGCTGGCCAATTAAAGGGATACATCTAATATAATAAGTATGTTTGGACTGTAAATTATTTGAGATTACTTTTTTGATGTGATGTATGTGAAATAAAAAGATGATTGGAAAATGTGTTGGTCATGTAAGCAAATAAAAATTTGGCAAATAATCTTCAATCCACAGCAATTGTTGAATCTGACTCTAGCAAAAGTTTGACAGAAGTTTTTCAGTGAAAAGGTATATAGTGATTTTCGTAGTGCGCAATGAAATAAAATGTTGGAGTTTGAAAAGGTTATTGTTAGACATGATTCATGTGAATTTTTGAAAGATTACAAGTGCTTTCCTGGAAATAATTAGTATGACAAAGTTTGTATAAATGAAGGGCGTATAATTTTAACAGATCTTCTTGTCCATTTCACCTGAATGATAATCAAAACACTGTATCTTGATATTTGCTCTGATCGCAGGTGCTATATTTGAAGTAACAGGTAAGCTTGTATTATAGAATTGCAATAGTCCAACTAGCTAGGTGGTCGGTTACCATTTTGCACTACTATTCATACAACCTTTTTTAGATTCTTCCACATCCTTTCTAATTTTTTATTAAACCAAATGACAAGTGTGTGTGAGTGTGTGTGTGAGTGCGTGTGTGTAGAGTAAACAATCATCATTTTAGGGTGTACAAGAAACCAAAGGCATATGTAACTATTCACTATCCTCTAGATAACAACCCTATGTTGCATGAATTTATGTAGACCGTTCTTTACATATAAATTTAATCAAAACCTTCCATGTATTTTAAGAAAAATGACGAGCATGTATAGCATTACCATCCACATAACCATATTCATCAATTTAGGCGTGTCCTGTTGTAGACTTAAACTTTATCTAATGTATATCTTGACAAAATCTTGGTATTTCTTGCAGATGGATAAAACGTCAGTCCTTGGAGATGCCATCACATACTTAAAACATCTTAAGGACAGAGTCAAGACACTAGAGGAGCAAGCCACAAAGCAGACTATGCAATCGGTGGTGCTTGTGAAGAAATCCCAACTCGTAGTTGAAGACGAGGGATCTTCAGATGAGACGGGTAGTACGGATGAACAACGTCCACTACCCGAAATTGAGGCTAAACTTTGTGATAAGAAGGTTCTTCTCAGAGTCCACTGTCAAAATCATAGAGGAGTGCTAGTTAGAGTGCTTTCCGAAGTTGAAAAGATCAATCTTGCAGTTTCTAACACAAGTGTGGCACCATTTGGAAGTTTGGCTCTTGACATTACAATCATTGCTGAGGTGAGATTTTAGATTTGTTTGGAGCTGCTAAAGAACGTTATCAAATTTAATCTATTTGTCTATCAAATTTAATCATTGAGTAATTATTCATTTGATTATTCACAGATGGATAAAGAATTCAGCCTGACCATGAAAGAATTGGTTAAAAGTCTTCAATCCGCTCTTCAACGTGCAGCACGGGATTCTTGAATTCTTGTCAGCTACCTAACGGAATGTATGCACCTACATGGACCGTCTTGTTCTTCTACTGCTTGACTTAGATGTCTTGTATTTTGTCACGTGACTATTGAAGGTTATTATGCTCCATATTTATTTTCCTTTTTTAATTTAAAATTTCTTTCCTTTTCCTTTCTTTTTTTTATTTTTCTGGGGAAATCGGTCCTACAGGATAGGATTTTGAAGCATTGCTTTAAAAGTTCAAACATGGAGAAAAGAATTTAAAAAACCCTACTTTTTTTGACCAATAATTAGGAAGAAATGCACAGACCAAAAATTCAACAGCTACTCCTGTTCGAGTATCAAACTTGAAAATTTGGTTGTCTCGTAATGTCTTCATCCGTCAGCCTTGTCCAACGTGACCATGTCACAAGCACCAATAATGTGCTTGCAAAGACATGTTCTGGTCATAAACCATTACCCTAGAGGACAATTATTATCCACCATATGATTTTGATTTTAGTGATTGATTGTTCCCTTGCACTAGTACTTTAGAGCAATGAAAAATAGCTTGGTAAAAAAACAATCGATACATAGATCCCGATGGCTATCGTGTACAAGGTGTTAAGATTGATTTTTTGGCTCTGGGGCAAAATTAACTTACAAAAGTTGGGCTTTTGAAAGGGGAAAAAAAACACCTACACAAGGCTGCCCTTCTGAAAAGTTTTGGTAACATTATAATTTTGAGAGATATAAGTCAGATTACCTCGATTTTCTTGATAGTTGTATTGTAAGCTAATTCAAATGATGTACTTGTGCGGTTCATTCTAAAAATGGACTTCATTCCACTTGATGTAGGCATGCCCAAGGACGGAATCAAAGGGGACGAAGGCCCTCCCAAGTCCTTGGAGATTATGTTTAGTGTTGTCTTGATTCCAAAGTTAGCATGTGTATGAAAGCTACTACTCAAATAGTCAAAGGACATTTTCTTGTTCTTTGTGTAGGCAGGTTGGCAACTGCGCCATTACCTAACCCCATGGATGCATCATGGATCTCTCAAGGATTTACATTATATATGTATCGAGTCTTGATACTTTTTGCTAGACAATTGTAGGCAACTTAAAGGTAATCTTCGTCAACAAACTATACTTCATTTCTCAAGGAAATGGAGTATTGCAGAGCTGAAACAAAATCCTCATCGTCAGACATGGAAAAGGATCTGGGTCTTAGGTCTTGACATCAATTACATGACTGATTAATTAATTAGTCGGAAGCTGAGTAATTGGTCTTTAGTCTTTAGTTACATTAATATTATGCAAGCAAGTAATTAGTGCCCTTTACTTACATACTATGGTTTACAAATATTCTCTTTTTTTAATTTTTTTTTTCAAAATTTAGCCACCAGCACATGCTACCGACATGATCGAATTTCAATAATAATCTGCTAAAAACCAATCAATTGGACTAAGTGTGTTTAGACATTGAAACATTTAGGATTAGATTTGCTTTTCTTCAAACTCTAAAAAGTAAAAACTAAAACCACCGATACTCCAAACATTTGATAGCAAAGCTGCAATTTTCTCTTATTTCTAATGACCCTTATCATCGCCATACTAACTAGTAATTCCTGATTGGACAATTTACTTGAGCATGCTCTGGGGGACCACCTGGGCCATTACTTCAGTTTGTTCTTTTTCTCAGGTCCAATTATCAGAGACCCGAATCTGATTTTCCAATTCTTGCTGCTATCTACCCTTATCTTGTCCGTCAAAACCGTCTTAAGGCAGAATTTGAGATTCATCAATCAGGCACTCAGGACCACCTTTGAGGACATAACAGGATAGAGACTTGAACAGGTTTCCATTGAAGCAACAGGTATGCTGACCTCAACCAGGAATCAGCAGCCTCAGTTTCCAAGTTAGCCCATCTATTCTAGCCAGCCCAAAATGTTAATGTGGATATTCCAAAATTCATGTTGTTGATTATAAAGTTTCAAGGTTTGGAGGACTAAGTGTTTGGATATACAAATTATTTTAAAAATTATTTTACTTATATCATGGACACATTTTTTAATTGTACTTTAATACTTTTAATTGTCTTTTTTATTTCATATATATCGCATCATAAAAAATGCTATAATAATTATTCTAAATCATATATTGTATAATCGCTCTGGAAACAATAGTCTTTATCACTAAGGCAGACAAAACGTTGAGAATGATCGCTGTTCCTCTCCTGAGAGGCTCCCGGCCAGTACTAATTTGATACTAGTGGAAAAGGACATTTAATTTGAAAATTATAACCTTACTACAGTTAGAAAAGGATACTTTGCACCCTCTACTCCATCTTAATCAGACTTTTCCTGATTGTGCCAGCTCGCTACCCTGAAAACAACCTACTTTTCAAAGCCTCTATGCTTAATTGATTTCACTAGTAAAAAAAAAATTTGTAACAAATTAAGAAGAAGTTTAATATACACAAGACAAAAATAGATAAAAATTAAGTCCAAAATCTTGATGCTAATGGTATAATTGAGCCTATAGGATGGTAAATTAACAGAAAAATATTCATTAAAAGTGCAATTGCTCTGACATTTACGTCAAGCATGTTGTAGTTCTTAAGAATTTATTAATTAATGATTTAGCTACCCTGAAGAATTCTAGATATTTTGTCCTAATAACACTTAAAGTCCTCGGATATTTATTGAATGATATTGCATAATGGAGAATATTTGGGTAAGTCTAGTCTGCAGACCCATTTATAGAACATGTGGTATGTTCGAGTCCTAATAGACATGTTGATGTATGATGATGTGAGACAAGTGATGATGATCAATGCAGAATTATGCAAGAAAACCTAATACTAATTAATATGTATGATTCTGAATACATGGCCACATGCTGTACAAGTGAGTCCTTGTGCCCTCGGGCCTGTCCGACTTGGCCCTTTTAGCTCATAGGACTTAGGGTTAAAAATGGGTTTGGCCCAATTTCAAAAATATATATTTATTTTATTCTTTAAAAAGTAATTTTTTTCCTTTAAAGGGAAAGGATCAAAATTCTCTAGGCAACAACAAAACGTGGGGACGCAACCCTATAATATCTGCTCCAAACAAATATTTTAAAAGTAATATTTTACAAAAAATATAAGATTGCAATTAAAGAACCAAAGTTTCAGATAAAACATATGACGATGATCTGAATTAGTTTAACAAACTTCTTCACAAGACTGACTTTAAAAAATAAGTAAGCTATGATATAATTACTGACATAGTAATCAAAATATATGTAAAAATTTTTAATACAAAATATAAAGGAACGTTGGTCGAACTAGCCTTCTATTGTGCAATCTTGGCCCATTTTAATTTTGAACATGCATTTGTGGTTCATATCCAACTTCGCCCATTTGAATAAAATGTTTAGTCCCTATTCTAGACAAGCCAAGCTCGAGTTAATCTGACCCAATTTATAATCCTTTGCAATAATATTGAAATAGTGGCTCTAATTTTCTAATTTGTGCGACAAATACATTAGATTGCAAATCATCAACATTTCTACTTGCTGAAATACTCAAATTTTGGGGGATAAACAGGACAAATGTCGGGCAGAATTAAAGAATCCCACTATCTCGTGGTCCCCTGTACCCTAACGATCATGCACAGTGCAGATTCCCCACCGGACATCCAATGACCCGGGTACACAGTTTAATTGAACGCGCAGAATTACAGAATCCCACTATCTCGTGGTCCCCTGTACCCTAACGATCATGCACAGTGCAGAGTCCCCCCACCGGCCCAACCACGAATCCAGGCCCCCATCCCGGGACCCACTCCCAAAATGGGGGAAAAAAAGAGGTACACAGAGTTTAACCCCTATGAACGTGTACGTGTTTGCATGTGCTTAAAATAAAATATTAATATTAAATTCACACGCTAAACATCAATGTAGAGAAGAAGGCCTTCTGTGATCTTATTGGGGCTAAGGGGTTACTGTAAAGAA
The DNA here is from genome assembly GCA_013103745.1 of Gardenia jasminoides. Classification (NCBI taxonomy): domain Eukaryota; kingdom Viridiplantae; phylum Streptophyta; class Magnoliopsida; order Gentianales; family Rubiaceae; genus Gardenia; species Gardenia jasminoides. Next base: position 697,275 of record CM023096.1, on the reverse strand, counting down.
GTGGTGGAAGAGGGTAACAAAATTTCCTTTACTTTTGCCTCTTCTTGTGAGATAATATTTGGAATTAGAAATAATAAAATATAAGAGTAAGGCATCAGTATTTTATTTAATTATGCTTGGAGATAGTTATTTATCCAGCCCAAATATATATATGCTTTGAGCTCTTCTCTCTCGCTCCCCCCTCCCTCTCTCTCTCATATGCGATGGTAGCAGCCATTCATTGCATGCTAAACTTGGCGACGTCAACCACCACATTGATTTGAAATTAGTTTGTTTTTTTTCCTTTGGTGCCTCTCTGTTTTGATGGTTGTGTTTGGAGCTAATGTTAGGCGAATTTCAGGACAGTACTTTTTTCTGCCCCCCAATATCAGATCATTTCAATAATAGCCAACTGGGGCTAAAATCCCACAAAGTACGAAAGTTAATCAGCCAAGGACTGCAAAAGGCCTAGCTGCACCACCACTAATATAAACCAACAAAACTAAAACAAACTCGAGTAATTACAAAATTGAGAAAATAAACACAAGTGCTTTTCAGCGTGTCTGCAAAATTAATAAAAATATGTGTTGTAAGATAAAAATGTGGTTAAAAATATTTTTGAAAAGTAATGTATTTAAAAAAGCTTCGTCTACACAGAAAACCTGTCATCATATAAGATACGCAAATTTCTCGAGAGAAAGATTTGATTTTTATTCAATTTAAAGTTGGCATAGGCTGAGATTATGCTCATTCACGAGTCACGACTTGGGATTTTGATCATAAAAATTAGTTGTTCAATGATATTAAGGGGATTTGTTTTTGTTTTTCTTTTTTCGTGTCTATACCCAGACCTTTAGTCCAAAAGTGCAATAATTTTGCCCTCGACAATTTTGACATTATCTGCGCTGCAGAAGTTTTGAACATCTATGGTTCTCAATAATTAGACGCAAAAGTAAGTTCGACTATATAAATAAAACGCATAATCAGTACTGAAGATCACCCGTCAAAAAGGAGAGGGAAAAAACAAAAGAAAAAGAAAATGAGGCCAAGTGGAAAGAGATTTGATTCAAAATTTTCTTGTTAATTTGCAAGATCTAGTGTGAAGCAACGTGTTTGGTGTAAAGTGCGGACCAAGTTTTCACTAATTTACCTTTCTTGTCTTACGAATTTATAGTTTAATTGGTTGAAATAAGACATCTATGGAAGCAATAGTTGAGAATGACATAATTATTAAATTTTGGTAAAAAGTTATTGTTACACTGACATATCTGTCGTTTTTTTTCTTTTTTCTTTTTTTCTTTTGAGAATGACATATCTGTCATTAATTCAATTTTGATATCGTTTCAAAATTGACCACAATACTTGCTACAAATTGTTCTTCGTTTTCAATCAGCAGAGTCACAGGTTTAAGGGCCTTAAAATATGAAATTGCGAGACATCGTTTACACCAACAATGGTATTAAATCATAGACGCCACAAACAGTAAAATTGGTTTTAGTGGAATTTAGTAATGACCACTTATTACTATTTAGTTTTTGCCTTGGTTAAGGAACAAAATGGAGCACAAGCCAGACAAAAAATATTAAATTCTTATGCAGCATGCAATTACGCTTGAAAGTTAAATTATTGTCATATGCAATTAATGAATGGTGCCCAATAAATAAATTGTTATGCAATTCTACGGCTGGATTAAATTTTTGTATACGCTACAGATTTATGCCCTAATCAAGTCCTTTTCCTATCGCTTTTTTTTTTTAAATTCTATATTTATAATGGTGTCTCTCCTAATGTTTTTTTTAGTGAGAGTTTTCTTTCTCTCCTAGGGATTTCTAATAGAAGTTTTTCGTAGATTTTTCTATTTCACTGTTAGATATTAACATTTCAGATTTAGTTATCAGATTTGAAAATTTTTAAATCTATCTTGACAGTTCTCACTTCTAATATAAGGACTTGAAATAGTTGATTAGCAGATCTTGGGATTGAAGCATACACAGATGTTGTTGGGGTTAAAAGTGTTACATCTGATTTTTTGCCTTTTAGTACTATTGGAGTTTTACAGTATAATTTTTATCAATTCTCTATATCTATAGTATCTATTATTCAGATTTATTGTTCCTGTCTTTGTGTGACTAATTTTTTCCATTAGTGTGGATTTAATGAAAGTTTAAAGTTTTAACCAAAAAAATGAATAAAGTCCTTGATACTAGGCTTCGTACTGGTGAGAAAGTGGTCCTTTTGATATATGACTCAATTGCAGCATGTGGTTACTGATCAAAGATCGTTATTGCTAACCTTGAAATGTTGACTATGCATGATGATATGAATTTAGTGATGTAAAATTAGTATCGAGTATAACAAATATCTTGATAACTACAGAAAATAACATATTAACACATGTATAGAATAAACATAGGGCAGTCTGGCCCGAAGCCAATACGCGGAGAGCGCATGATATTCCACTTTTTTTTTTTTTTTCCTCCCCTTTTTGGTAAGGAAAAGTTTGGGCAAGCTCGGCTCTGATCACTACCACAGGTCAGAACAAGCCTCCGGAACCATAGCTCATTTATAGAAGTTCTTACAAATTACCCACCAACACAACTTTTACATTGGTAGTAGGATTTGAACAGACCACTTTTTTTTGAAAAAGTGTCCTGTCCTTATCAATTAAACTAACTTTTGTTGGCAAGCGTGATCTTCAGGTGTTTGAGGCAATTACACTTGTACATATTGCTAAGGATTTTTTTGACATATGTTTGTGGGGCATTTGTTAACACACCTAAAATTCATCTAACCTACTATATATATACACATTTTAACAATCATTACCCTCTCTTGTATTTATACACATTCCCTATTTAATCTTACTTATCCTCCCTTGTATTTTTTATTTTTCTTAATTAATCTTACATTTTAAAAATATAATACCTGAAATATATATTAACGAGTGTCCAGCCGAACCGTATTGCTGAAAATCTTGTTGAAATTAATTCTTCTTCAAGCGATGTTACTTTGTGAATAAAAAAAATGTAAATCTAACTTAAGAATCTACTCTCAGATAGTTATAAAGAATCAACTTATTGTTCGGGCAAATATATATTATCTTACTTTTCTACAGAAATTTAACAGCTTTAATGACTGGTTTAGTCCTGAAAATGGTCTACAAGCCCGGCCACAGATGCTCCTTTCAAACCCTATATCACTTGAACGAGTTTGCATTGTGAAATGATGATGAAGATGAAAATGAATGCTTGGACCCGCATTGCTATTGCAACCAGTTGTGGGGAATGTTTTGACTTGTTAATAACATCTCACGTGCCTGAAATGACAAAAACGCTATCATTTTGCAGCTGTCCATTCATTCGATAAAGTTCAAGCACCGAGAGAGAATATGCAAAGACAATCAGTGTAATGCCAATGGACACTTGATGGTTTATGTTGTGAAAGGAGAATTGCAGTTCCAAATTTATGAACGAATCTTGCACATGTTCCTGAGCGACTTACTTGTTTGTCATTCTATAAAGAGCAAATGGAACAAAAAAAAATGCCACTAAACTATTACCATTTATGTGTTTTTATCACTAAACATTTTTTTCACTAAAAATATTGCTAAAGTCATAAAATCCTCTCTTTTCTACCATTCTATCTAGTTTTCAACTTAAATTAGATGGAAAATCTATCATATGCCCTGCACGCATAGGTTCTTGGGAGCAAATTCATCTATATAGGTCTTATAAAAAACACAACAATGAAGAATTCTTAACTTCTCAATTCACACACTGCACCAAATCACATTACAATAGGAAAAATTTACTCTTTTTTTTCTAGCAATATTTAAGGTTTAATGTAGTAATATCAGATAATTTGTGACTTCAACAAAATTGTATACAAGTTCCTAAACTATATTTAATAATCAAAATAAATATTTGATCATCAAAAATAGATTCAAACCTACTAAAATGGATTTTTTTTTTTTGAACCCATAAGAAAAACCATAGAATTTGCTAGATACAATTGGTATTCAACTCATCTTTTTTGTATAGTATTCTCGCAAAGAACTCTTATAAAATCATCAATTCCTTTTCTCCAACAGTTACTTATATTCTAGAAAATATGAATTTCATAGCCATGAAATTTGGGATAAAATAAAAGAAGATTGAAAACCGAAGGTGGAATAGCTCTATGAAGGGGTTGATTATGCTAAGGAGACCTATTTACCCCTAAAGATAAGGCATACAAGTCACCTGATGTGTTTTTTGTCTTCATTAACTCCATAATTAGATGGAATGATAGAAAAGAGAAGGTTTTATGAGTTCGGTGATATTTTTTACTAAAAAAAAAATTTAGTGATAAAAACACATAAACGGTAATACTTTAGTGGTATGTTTTTTCATTTTCTCTTCTATATATTCTACTTTTGGTAAATGTATTTCATTGCACTCATGATAGGGAAAATCTTCTCTGCAGCAACAGGTTTTCATGATAGGGAAAAATGACAAACTAATTGATTATCTTGCTTTAAATGGATGCCCTCCTAGTTTAACACGTCATGATATTCCATGGAACCGTTATGTCTTAAAAGTTTTAAAATCTGACTTTCTAACCTTTCAATGGACCCTTTTTTTATGACCATTAACTTGCTTATCTGTCTAATCTCATTTGAAAATAAACTTTGTTGATTGTAGATACATATGCCCTTCTGCCTCTCCCCATGAACCTTATATCAAGGAATAATGGAGTAACATATTGCTTCATAACAAGCGTTACTTTATCTGTAATCAAGAAGTCATGTATTCAAGTCATCAAGAAAATACGTACAGAACCACTGTTGATCTTCTTCTTCTTCTTCTTCTTCTTTTTTAGAGTAATATATTGCTTATAAAAGATAAAAAAATTGTTTAAGATACCTAGAGTTTTTTTTTTTTTTGTATATTTGATAAAAAAATATTCAATGGTTCAAATTATTCATAAGTACACGTAAGCCTGTCTGCACATAGTTACATAGGTATATGCATATTTATAATGACAGGAGTAGTTAATCAACAAGTTTCTCTTTCTATAAACACTTAAAACAAAAAAGTATTTTTGAGCAATTTATAGCATGGATGAAGCTCCTCCCAAGGCCCAGCTTAACTAGTAGAGGCAGTAATTAGGTGACTAGAAATTCTTAATTTGATTCTCAAACCCTCTTTTTTCTCCCTTTCCTCATGTAAGGTTTAAATCATTTAAGAGGTACCTGGTTTTGCTTAATTGACAAATTTGATGAAGGATTTCAAATTCACCTAAATGGCTATTGTTATTTGAATTGCTTAAGAGGCATTTGGTTTTATAATTTATTAATTATCTAAATACATATTAAATGCATGGATAATTAACGATTTATAAATCCAAATACCTCCTAAATAATCTAAACAATTGAGAGAATTTTAAATTTTTTGTTAAATCCCTTAATCCAATCACAGCCTTAAATAATGAAATTTTACAAGGCTGCCAATGCACTTGAAGTAAATATATGGCTTAAACTCATGTACTCTTTTTTTTTTCCCTTCCACCCCTCCCCACATCTTTTCCAGATTCAAACTTTGGACTTGACAATGGGGAGAACTTTAAGAGCTCTTATCTAACTATTCAGCCAATTCCAGTGGTTAACTCATGTACTCTTGTAGCTTTACAAACAAGTAGTTTTGTAACTTGCAGGCAAATAAATCGGAATTACTGTTACTTTCTAACGCATAATATTTTTTTATTGTCTACTGATTATCTAAAAATTAGGTTTTAAATATAACTAACTTATAGGTGTAAGGAAAAAACATGGTTAAGCTTCAAAAATCAAGTACAAAACTTAGTTATATGTGTGCAATTGTCAAAATTATATATCTACTACTTGATTATTTTTCTAAACTTAGTTGGAGCAGTTATATATGTAACGATATAGCTTACTTGTCAATAATTTTTTCTTATTTGATGTCTTCAAATTTTGAAGTAAAGACAAACTAGAAGGGAAATTTGAAATTGGAAAACTTTTGCTCTCATAGACTGATGGAAAATGGTTAGCCTAGGAACACTGTCCAAATTTTCCCACAACTATCCCCTTCTTGAACATTGTAAATTTTTTTTCAATTAGTCCTGCAATTTTACCGTTATCTTTGCTCTATCTAATTTATTCAGATTGCTATTTTTAGAAGTTTTTATGAAAAATGCACAGTAACGATTTGATATGTGTGAGATAAAAAGATGGTTGAAAAATATGTTCACAGAAAAAATAATATTTTTTTTTTTACAAAAAACTACAATCCAAATACAAATTAAGAACGTCATGAAGAATTTTCGAAGATATCCATTCATCTATCAGCATAATAAAGAATTTATCATCGACCAAGTCTTTCGCTAAAATTTTTTTTAACACTAATTCGCTAACATTCAACTGTCAGTACCAATTGCATTATAAAAATAAAAACGTGAAACCCCAAAAATCAAAAAAAAAAAAAAAGAAAGAGAAAAAGTAAAAGTAGACAGGCAAAAACAAGAAGCATATAGACATTAACAGTGTAAATTAGGGGTGGCAATCAGGTCGGGTCGCGGATTAGCGGGTCGGGTTGGCGGGTTGGTAATAGGTCAACCTGAACTTGACACGAAAAATTAAACGGGTTAGTTTTCTTGAACTGAATTTGATTCGTGAAATTAACGGGTTACCCGAACTTGACCTGAATAACCGATTTACTTAATTTTCATTTTTTCTTGCCTTCTCATCTTGGTAATATGGTAAACTTCTCAACAATGGAGTTTCCATAAGAATATGGAATAAAATACTATAGTTCAATTCAAGAATGTAGCAATTTTTTTATTTTCATTTTTATAAAAAATATCATAAACAAAAGTAAAACTAACTATGATACATTACTTGGTTAACAAAAATAAAAATATCATGAAAATAATGCAATACATCATTTGTCCAAACATAATAACTCCAACTTCACACAAATCAAACAAATTCAGTTAAAACAATATTTTTTAGAGTTAAGTGATGCATTTGGGAAGAAAAGAATATGCCAACCTAATTAAATAAAGATCTGATATATTTATTAAATTATTTTTAATTTATAAACGGGCTGGCAGGTCAACCCTCAAACCTGTTGGGTTGACCCGAACCCGACCTGTTTTCTTTTCGGATTTATCGGGTTCGACCTGATTATGACCCGAACCCGAAGGTTCAACCCAAACCCATTAATTTCGTGTTAGATTCGTGTCATGTTTTCGAGTCGTGTCGGAAATTGCCACCCCTAGTGTAAATACACATGCACGTCATTATGCGCTATTCATCGATAGGTTACATCATATTTGTGGGGTTCATTCCCCAAAAAAAAAAAAGAAAAAAAAAAGAAAAATCCAAACCATTTACATTTTAAATGGTTGAATTTTCACGCTGAATTATTCTCGACAGTTGGTAAAGGAATTTACGAAAGTCCCCACCACTAAAATAAGCTTATTTAAATGGTCACCATCTCATCATCTTACTCCTACTGTTGGTTTTTTTTTTTTTTTAAGTAATAAAAAGTTTGAGTGGGTTCGGCTCCGTCACCGGTGCTCAGAACAGATTTTAGGAAATATAGACTATTTACAGAGGTACTTATACATGCTTCGATTTTGTATATAAACTCATGAACAAACTCTTAACTCTGTACTTTCTTTCTTTCTTTCCTTCTTTTTTTTATCCCTCCCTTCTTTTCTAATTACGAAGTGCAAGGCATACTAGCAGCAACTAAGTAGTTGGTGACAATGCAACACGCAAATGCTGGTTTAATCATACTTGAAAGTAAGATTTTAGGTATGAGTATAACCAAAATGAAGTCCAGGAAAAAAAATGAATTAGTGACAAATAAGAAAAAAAGGAAAAAGGAGTTGAAAAAATTTTGTACTGTAATTTTTCTCGACCAGTCGAAATTAAAAAGTTAGCTAGAAGACCAACTTAGATATGGCAAAGCCTAAGCACGAGAGACCATTTTGGTCGACACTCTAAACATAGTAAGGAGAAGGTGCAATTCTAACTTCACAATAATCTTATGAATCTGCATTGTTAAAATATACACAGTTTTTGCTACACTTTTGGCTATTATAGTTTTACGGATGTTTGATGATTGATTTCTCGGAAAATAATCACATGGCGACCTAATTCTTTAAGAGAAAGGGATAAAACAGAAGATATTATGAAAAAAAAAAAATTGAAGGAAAAACCTATAAAGGTGCTTTGTCTGTTTCGTGCCTTAAAGGCTCGTTAAATACACGAAAATGAGAGGGTGAACTCACTACAAATTTTTAGCATTAATCTATTACCACACTCTTTAAATGGCTTGAAATAAAAAAAAATTAATTCTTATAGACAATTAAATTGAGCACCTTTTATCCTACGCATCCTTAAGTCGAATGGCTAATGTAAGTTTGACTTGAATATCATTTGCTCATAGTCGTTTATAATCCTAGCACATCAATGGCTTATTAAATGTGCAAAATCAAACAATTCGGGTTATATTTCCAAATGTTTAAGCTAATACTTATTAAAGGTTTTCGAGATAAATCTAAGAAATCCTACATGACAGAAAATATTCCACACAATGGTCACCCTTATGAACTCTCTATATCCACGTGCATGCACGAGTTTCTGATTTGGCCATTTTCTGAAAATGACTACCACAAAATTAATATATCACTTCAGTAATGCTTGTTTGTCTTTCTTCTTTCATGGGAAACAATGGCTTCAATAATTTTATGTGATTCAAAGAAGAGAACGTGGCTTATAGAATCCACCCAATAATACGAACCTATGATGAGCGGCTATCACTGTGGTACGCTCAAAAGACAGAGCCACGAGCATCACGAATTGCAAAGCAGCAGTCTGATCGTTCTGCTCAGTTGTAAGAAACAACGAAAATAATTTGACATGGAATTTTGGCCTGCTTCTGTCTCCAAGATAAATTAATGGCCATCCTTCCTTTTATTCTCTGCTCCATGGAAATGCAGTTGATACACTGTAGGGTTCATGCCGTGGAATATTGACTAGAGATCAAGTTTCTCACGGAAAGTTACCCTGATTTTAGGGGTGAGCATTCGGTGCAAAATCTGTAATTCGGTTAATTGAATTCGATAATTCGGTTATTTTTTCTCTAAAAGTCTAAACCGTTTTCAATTTTGAATTGAATTTGGTAAATCGAAATCGGTTACCAAATTAAATTTGAAAATGGTACAAAACCGTATTATTACCGAATTGGGACTTTTGTTAGTTTGTTTAATTGTAAATAGTTTGTATGTTGCAATTTGTTTTTATCCATTATCACAATTTAGTAATTAAGCATATTACAATTTACAATTTACATTCTTTAATGGTGTAATTTGCAATTTAGGACTCTAAATTTTTATACATTCATTGTGTTTCTCATTATTAAAATTTTTATTCTTGATTTGAACCCCAAAATTATTCACAATTGAACATATTAGTTATGTTCTACCTATTTGAAAAATTAATTCAAAATCATTTGATCCCCTATATGTACATAGTTATATCTTAACTCCTTGGTTAGTGATAAGTGATATTAGTTACAATTTATAATCTACAAAACTTATAATTCACAATGAATTAATAATAAGTACTATGCTACTTAATCACTTGTGGTTTACAAATTATATGTAATGTATTGTAATGCACAATGCATTACACTTATTATCCTTGTTTCTTAGCTTTTGCATAAATTAAATGCTGTATTTGCAAATGATTTGATTGCTTTCAAAAGTAAAAACCAATATACTAATATGTAGTCCACTTGTCCTTATTTTCTAATTTAGTTATGTATAAAACAAGTAAGTATTATAGTTATGTGTTATTGTATATTTGTATTACTATAGTCATATTACAAATTCTAAAATAGTATATTGTAAATAATGATTAGTGATATGTCACTTAATCACTTATAAATCACAAATTAAGTAATTTTAATGCATAGAGCCTTATACTTATATTTATTCTTATTTCTTATGTAATTTAAATGCTTAAGTTGCAAATGACTTGATTGCTTTTAATGGTGAAAACTAATGTACTAATATGTTGTACTTATCATCTAATTCTAGTCGTACATAAAGTGATAAGTGTTATAATTATTTACTATTATATATTTGTATTAATATAGTCATATTATAAATACTAAGATAATATATTGTAAATAATGATTAGTTATGTGTCACTTAATCACTAAGAGTTCACAAAGTATGTAATGCGCAATGCATTAATTACTATCTATTATTAATAGCCTATTAACCTTTATGTATATAATATATTCAGAGTATATATTATATACTTATATAATTTATAATTTTATAAACTAATTTGGTAATTTGAATTTGGTAAATCGGTACCCTATTTCGTTATCGAATTCCAAATTCGAAATTTGTTATTACCAAATTGAAAATCTCATTATCTATTTCATACCATATTCAAATTTGGTGGTATATACCGATTATGTACCAAATTATCAAATACCCGATTCCAAATTACCAAATTCAATTCGAAATTGGTTATGAAATCGGCATAAACCGAATTTGTACACCCCTACCTGATTTGTTCAATTTAATTACAACATACAGTTACAAGTTCGATAGAGGATAGAAATTTTGTGATCCGGTAAATAATTTTTTGGTTAGAATCAATGGTAACGGGACAAATATATATGCACTAATGTTAAGGGCACATATAATGTGCATACAGTTCGGAAATGATTTCATATAATTTTTATTTTTTAAATAAATTATAAATTTATCATTATCAATCTTTGGTTTGTTTTTATGTTTTCAATGAGCTTCTAATTAATTTAGAAATTACAATACTCAGGATTGGTTACATTGGCAAAATGTGATTAGGTAGTTAGAGTTGTAAAAGTTCAGGTTTTCAAAAGAAAAAAATTACAAGTTCCAAAGAAATAACAAAAATGTATTTATGGCGCGTCCAAGATTCTCTCTTTATATGTAGTATAGATGTCTTGTACATATGAACATTTTTTTAAAAATCTTTGAGCAAATAGTAGTATTTTTTAAACACTTTTTTTTTGTTAATACACACATATTGATTAATCTTCTATAGATTAACAGTATATATGCTATCAACGTTAGATGCACAACAATTAATATGAATTTAACTTTGAAACTGAGATTTCGTATACGTATAATACATCCCACCACAATAGTGTACACACTATTAATCTATGGGCAAATAGGATTTGAGAAGTACAAGGGGATTGGAACCCAAGATCTCAAAATTTTAGAATCTCAATCTAAGACTCTTGTTTGATAATCCAATTCAACATTTAAAATTAATGAGTTTAAATTTTAATATATTCTGAAGTGTTTGATAATAAAAGATATAACATCTTAATTAATTAAGTGGATTTAAATTGTCTAAGCAAAACTCACTTCAAAAAATAAGTAATTATCTGTTCATATGTTATTTAATACCAAATAGGCTCAAATGTTAGAATTTCAATATTTAACAATTCAATAATTTAGCGGGTTTAGATTTTGGATTTAGCTTGTAGAATTCAAATTTCATATTTTAATTTTATGAAACGTACCTTTTTAGTCACTAGATCAAGGCCTCCTCAGCGAGGAAATAGTTGTATTAATGTTTTCTTTTTTCTTTTTAAGGGAGGTACGAAGCGTCACAAGAGGAAAGGACAAAACAGAAGAGTTTGAGCAACGAATAAAAAACCTCATGGTCATTTGCAAAATCAATTCAGTTAGTAAGGATACTAATCAAATGACTATCAAGTTTCAAATGCGATTCTCAAGTTCTTCCCTTTTTATCTTCCTTCTTATGAGATTTTTTTTATTCCTAATACGAGAAGGGTGGGATTTAAAAAGCATAAGATCTTTAAGAAGGGCAAGGATTATAGCAAAACATCTTTAATTCTTGGGATTTCAATCTTAGCCACTAAATTATGAAGCTCAATGTCTTTCTTGACCTGAAGAATAAGTGCTTATGGTTACTTGATTAACTGGTGGAAAATGCATGTACAAACTAAGAAAAAATTAAATTGTTTTTATTAAAACCAATGGAAGTTATTAGAATATTTTTCACCAAACCCCCGCCTCATGCTTTATAACCAGGAGAATCGATTTGAAGTTACTATTGCTCAGCCTTCCACGCTTTCTGTAAAGTTAAAAAAAAAAAAAAAAAAGAAGATATTTTCATCCGTTGAGCTAAATTTTGGAAAGCTTAACCATGAAATGAAATACTTGGGCATGCACGGAGATGCATATAGGTGGGCCATGGCTTAGCATACCAATTACTGGATCTTGAGTAATTTTTAAATTATGGAAAACTTATGGGCCCAATTCCCTCATACTGGTAGAGTGGGCTCCAATGAACCGTATACTTAGTGCTGCGGCAGACATGGGTAAGGCCCAATCATCTTCTGAACTTTACCTCGTTGACAAAGAAATTATTTACCTGTGGGCTCTGTTAGGGAGTGAACTTAAAACGATGAGTTAGAAGAATTAGGAAGGATTATACGCAGAGTGAAAAAAGATAGTAATTGTCTTTTCTTTTCTTTGTTCTTGTTTTTCTTTGGTCAAAACCCTAAAGGAGAAGAAGTATTGTTCCCTGTATTATTTTAGGTTAAAAAAATAAGGAATTTTCTAGTTTGTACCCTTAAAGCACAAAATAAGCATACAAAATAAGAGAGTTGAATCTCTAAATTTAAACATTATCATTTCCCCTGCAACTTTAGCGAAGAAATTTTAAACCATTCTGAACGACTAACACTTGGTGCATCTATTATCATGTGTTTTAAGGGCACATAATGAAAAAATTCAAAAAAGTAAAACCAACGTTTAAAGAGTTAATTGTGATTAAGGAAAACAAATTACCTTGCAGTTAATAACGTAGGAGGGCCTTTGCCAGGATAAAGGGGAGATAGCGGCAGCCGCCAGCCAAGAATCGGGGCTGGGAATCAAATTGCTCAGAGGATAACATGTCATGCTAGAGCAACTTGTGGTTTAAAAACATGTCCGCATTTCTCCAGCAGGAAGAGAAGGAAAATACTATTTGGAAATTAAAAGGCCAACAACTTCACCTTTTTTTTTTCTTTTGTTTTTCGAGGGAGTGAAAGCTCCTAGTGTGTCGCTGTATCATAAGGAAGAATTGATTTTTTTTTTTTTTGGGTGTTGGATTTTCCGGAGGCCCTAAGGTCCATGAACAATTGATTTTTTTTTTTGAACAATTGAATTTAATCCAATGACAGTTGTATCAATAGACAAATGTTTGATTTGAACAAGATTTAAGGGTAAAATACATCAATTCTCCGTTCATAATTGTGCATTTCTGTTATACACCCAACTGGACTTCAATGGAACAGTAGAGGGTATCTATGCTTAATTTACCCATTAAGTATATTTATTGATTTCTTCTTGTGTACTCAGATAATGAATCATTATGATGGATGATAGAAGTATATTATTTCTTTTTAAGCCTGATTCACTTGAGTGCAACAATATGTCTAAAATATTATGAGGCTTGCTGCTGTATACGAGAAAATATGGTATAGCATGTGATAAAATATGCTGCGATACGGATGTTTCCAGCATTAACTGAAACTGTCCTTGTACAACCCCAAAAAGTACACAAGCAGAAATTGTATAGAAGAACACCTACATGCTACACCTAGTATACGAGAAAATATGGTGCACAGGAATATTTTCATCATTAATTGAAATTGTCGTGTACAAGCCCTGGAAGTATAGCACATCGTCTTTGTCCTAGTTTGGCAGAGGGTTGGTGACAGGTGTCGAGCCTGTACAAAAATAAATAAATAAATAAAACCTAACTGCCTACAGAGATATTCCCGAGTTAAATCTAGTACTGGAGTAGGAACTCCGGATGTGCAATGGGTTACTAGCTTCACCCTGATTCCAAGGAGTTTACTTAATCCGATATACTAGAATTTAACCCGAGAAATTAATTAATTTGTGTAAGTGGCAAGTAGGGTCGTCTCCTCAGGGAACTGGAAGAATTATTTTCTATGAAATAAAATAAATGGGGGGAGAGAGTTCGAATAATTCCTAATTAATAAAACCCAATAAAAATAAATGACACCAAAAAATTTCAATTAAAATAAACAGTATCACAGGAATCAAATACGAAAATAAATCAATCAATAACAAGATCTAATCAAAGGCCTAATCTCACCTTGGTATCATCAACTTGACCATTGACATTAAATTGCATTCAATTATTTACAAATAAATTGGTTATGGTTGTCAACAAGCTCTGACAACCTGCCAATCCTTACTGTGTCGATAGCCACGATAAGGTTTGTAACTACTTCTCTTGCCAGTAGACAACCCTAAACAAGCTCTTAAGATTTAACCCACCGACAGCATTAGCAATTAGATTAGCCACCAATTCTATCCAACAAACACATAAGCTCGGTTCATTTAAGCCAGATTGAATATTCCCATGACAATAACCCAAAAGTTTCTTGTACTACTGAATTGCGTCAATTGTCACAAATACTAAAACCTTCCAAACGATTACGTATTTGGCGTTCTAGATGACAGTAGATTATCCCCACAATTAAATAATGGACAGTTATTGAATTGCAAGAAATAATCATAAACATGAACAACAAAAAATATTCAAATACTTGCAAATAATTGAAATAAAAATAATCCAAACAAGTCTCACAGAGTTGATGAACCAAAGCTCGATTAGCCTTCAACTAGAGGAAAGAGATTAGCCACTCTTCATTGAGAATTGCAATCAAGAGTTGTTTGTGGAATTTTCAATTAGGATTGATGAAAACTTTGGACAAAGGAACGAAACAAAGCTTCCAAACCAACGCAAAGCCAAAGTTTGGCAGCCGAGTCCTCTCCTCCAAGTCCAAGTACGTCAACCATATATCAATGATAACCTATCTAAATAACAAACAAAATCTTCCCTAAGTTTTCTTATCTAATGAGGACTCCAAGAGTTCTAGTTCTCTTTGGAATCTAAACTACTAAGCAAAAATAATACGGGAAACCAATTACACTTTCGTAATAAAAAGAAGTCTTTGACCAATTCCCAAAAATACATGAAATTCTTGTTTCCAAATATTCAACAATTGTCTCCCGTGGGAAAATGGTTCACTTCTTCAAAAAGGCAACCTTCAAATCAACACACAGTATGCCCGCGCCTTATCTGGGATTCTCTTCTGGAATTTTCACCAAAATTGCACTTTTAAACTCCAAATAAGTCCAATGACCTAAATAAATGCCAAGAACCAAATATAAGTAGAATCAAGCAATTATCACCATATTTAGGCCGTAATTAGGGGGAAATATCCATAAATAATATGCACGATTAAGGACTTAACAAATTCCCCCACACCTAAACAATGCTTGCCCTCAAGCATTTACTAATTCAAAACTCAAAATCAAGATGACAAATATGACATAGCATAATTTCATAGCACAAATACTCTACACTTTCTTAACAATCTCATCAAAATCAGGATGTTCACGACTTGACAATCCTCACATGGAAAGTAGTATATTCGCTCAACACTCAAGATTTAATAGGGACATGTTCACTCAAATCAACACCATAGAAAGTCATTGTCATAAGCTTGCTAATCTATCACATCTCCACCACTAAACATGAATTCAAATGCAAAAATCAAAGGGTCTTTAACAAGGGTTGTAATGGGGCTTAGGGTAAAAGTTAGACAAAAGGTAATTTAGGTTTATAAACATCAAAGAGAATACCCAATTGTCCTTTGCATGAATTGAAATATCATCTTCATTCACATATTGAGCTCTTAAGCTTGATAACAAATTCTCAGGCATAACAAGTGCTTACATAACACAGGGATTAATCCCACTTTAGCAACACAACACTCATCTACAAGAGTGCTTCATAAATTTTTTTTCTTTTTTTTCTTTTTTTTTTGCGGCAGAAGACTTTCTTCCACAAGGCGTGGGCACGCCTTAACAGTGAAAGTCATCTGTCCATCATTTTTTCTTTCTTTTTTTTTTTTTTCTTCTTTTTTTCTTTAGAATATAAATATAGGAACATAATAGCACTTGCTAGCTATAAATATAATCAACTTCTTCTACTTGTGATTTCATCATGCAAAAGAATATTGAGGCATCCCTTTGACATTGGGTTCAAACAAAAAGGTTTAGAAGAAAAAGGTTAAAGGGTGATAAAAATGTGTTGTTAAACAAAGAAAAAGGATTAAGGCCCAAACTTAGTCAACTAGGGGAAAACATAATTAGGATAGGTTTTAGAAAGTTAAAAGGGTTAAACCTAATTGCCCTTATCATTTTCATGCATCAAATCCAATAATGTGGCCTCGACATGTATATCATAGCAAGTTTTAGAATGATCTAACTAGGTGTGATAATTACACTCACAAAGGATGAAGAATAAATTTTGAATAATGAGATATTTAAGCTCAAAAACTCACAATTGGCTATATGTCATGTCAAGAACGTCCCTTTTTCAAATCAATTGCAAGTAAATAGAATATTCATGCAAATGCCATTACACTACTCCTATTTGCATCCCAATCACATAAGGCCAACTAAACATAAAAAGAAAAACATGAAAAGATAGAACACAAGCAAGCAACTAGAGTTGAAAACAAACAAAATACTACAACTAAAATTGAAAAAACTAGGAAAAAGTAAAACGAAAGCAATCAAAGCCAAAATACTTCTCCTCCACACCTAAACACTACATTGTCCTCAATGTATTCAAACAAGAGAAAGACGGAGGACTTCCCTGTAGAGCAAAGCTATGGCTGGAGAGGAAAAGGGGGTTGGAACCCCATAAAGTCAAAATAAGCGGCCATGATCTGTGTCATGTGAGAATATATGAATTCCTCGAAAACGAAGAGATAGATGACACGCCTCAGAACCGCATTGGCAGAACCGCAGCAGCACTAGCAGCAATGGTGAAAATGCTCGAGCAAGTGTAGACGCGGAACAAGGCTGGTGCAATGCTGGAGCCTCAACAAGCGGTGGCGTGGAATGTCTTGTGGCGGCAACCTGGGGGAAGCTTAGGGTTGGAAGCGACAACAAGGCGTGGTCAACCTAGCGATGGAGCTTAGTGGGTCAGCTTATGAAGATGGGCAGCTAGAGTCCAATGAAGCAATGAACTCAAGTGGCAACAACAAGCATAAGACGGAAGAACAGAGAATGTAGATGACGGAGAAGAAGAACAATGAGAGAAAAGAAGGAAAAGAAAGAAAGAAAGAAAAAAAAAGAAAAGAAAGAGAAGGAAAACCAAAGAAAGAAAGTAAAAGAGTGTACAGCTGTTGACCCGTTTGACTAAAAAAAAAATTTTTTTTTTCATGTCCCGGACAGAAGCCTTGCCTTGGTAAGGCATGGGCACGCCTTAACCAGGGAAGTCTTCTGTCTATCCATGGGTTTCTTCTTCTTCTTCTTGTTTTTTTTTTTTAATTTTTTTTTTTTACCTTGGTCAGAAGACTTCCGTCCTTAAGGCATAGGCACGCTCTAACCCTAGAAGTCTTCTGTGTAAAAAAATTGTGTAGACGAAAATGAGATCAGAAGCCTTTCCTCCTTAAGGCGTGGGCACGCCTTATTAAGGAAAGTCTTCTGATCAAGCTAAACGATACACATTACTTTGAGCAATGCTTTGGCACACACACCCAAGGCCTACAAACACAAAATTTCTGTTAAAATAAGGGAATGACTTAACTTGCACACAAAAACATGAAAAAGTAAGAACACAAAATAATGAAAAATTAAAATTCTTGGGTTGCCTCCCAAGAAGCGCCTTTCTTTAATGTCTTTGGCTAGACAAAAAGCATCATTTTCTCAAGGAGGATGAAAATTTTCAATTCTTTGCATTGCTTGCTCCATATGCTCCTGATAGCTTTCATAGATGGAGTAGTCTTTAAAATTATGAACTGTGGTGCTCTTTTGGGTCGGGAATGATCTCAAGTGAGCACAAAATGATTTGAAGTCTGCACTTATTTGCTCACGATGTTTGGCCACCATCATTTCTAAGTTCTCCCTGTCATTCAACTCAAATGTCTCTTGCACATTAGGGTTAATTACATTTATAACACACATAGAATGAGACTCACTAGGATGTTTCTTTGTATCAAAAATATTAAAATGGACAATTTCTCCATCAAATTCCATCATGAGTGTACCCTTATTAACATCAATTTTAGTTTGGACAGTACTCATAAATGGCAAAAATTGACAGGAGTTGAGCCTGTACAATAATAAATACCTACTCTAGGAAATATAAATTTTGAGTATGAGGGTGAGTAGGATCGTCTCCTCAGGGACTGGGGAAAATTAACTCCTTTCTCAGTTACAGGAAATGGGGGGATTTTAGGAATTGAATGCTAACAAAAGATAAACTAAATAATCAACTATGGAAAATAATTAAAAGAGACATTTAATGGGAAAAACTCTAGCCAAGGATACACTTCAGAAATGGTTCATATAACTGATCATTGATGCAAATATAATTCCAACATTCATTGATAAACAGGTTTTCACGCCGATACGATCGACGGTCTCTCCTTATTGTTTGATAGCCAAAGATACGATCATTGACTATTTCCCTAATTCGGAATAACCCTAGGTACGACCATAGGATTTAATTCTAATTGCATTAAAATTAGAGAAACTCTGTTCTAATTAACAAACGCTAGGTTTCATTTAAATTAGATTGTATATTTCCACGACACAAACCAATTGTGCCGGTTGCTACCGAGATTAGAGTAATCAAACAATTACAGTTCAATCACCCTAATTAGCAAGTAAATTATGTGAGCAATCAAATATTGCGCAACTATTTAATCACACACAATAATCACCACCAATAAAAATAGAAAATATACAAATACCAATGAATAGAAGAAATAAATAAAATCGATTAGATCTCACAGTAGTAGATGAACCAAATCTTCAAGTGCTCCTTGACTAGAAATAAGAAATTAGCCACACATCATGTTTGAGATTCCACCAAAGTTGTTGGAAGTAAATAAAAGAAATATACACTAATATTTAATATAAAAGAAAATAGCAAGGAGAAAGGAAAAAACGGAAGACTATTGCTGGCTTGCTTGTTTCCTTCTTCGTCCGTAGTCTTTCGTCTTTTTCCCAAGCACAGGACGCAGCCAAGAAGATGCAGCCCGAGGATTGATTCCCTTCTCCAAGCAAAAGATGATCATCCGTCAGAAGATGGATCTCCCCTTTTCTAATAGTCACCCCAGGTAATTGTCTTCCTTTCACGACACAACTTCCATTTGTTGGTTTCCTTTTCCAATTCAAACTCCCACGTTGCACACTCACTTTCCAAATCTGAAAATTTACTTCCAGCCACGCTTTGCATCCGTTTCCTTTTTGTCTTTTTAAGAAACAAAAATTACCAACAATACTAAATCCTATTCTAAAAAGATTTCCTAAAACAAATACCAAATTAGCTCCAACTACTAATTAAGAAAACATCAAATTTGACTCCACAATCTTTTCAGAATTTGGACTCCACACTTCTTGGAAATTTCCCACATGCCCTTGGAAAACTTGGAAACTTGACCTGAATGTCTGCCTTAGGCGCGCCCGCGCCTAACTATCAGGAACGCTTCTGGAATTACACCTTTTTTAGCACAATTTCACCAACTTCTGCAATTAACCACCAATTAAATAAATTTAGTAGAATCCACCCAAGAATACAATTTTTAGTCTAAATAATTAGGAAATATTAACACAAGAAATAACTAAAATTGCACCCTATCAAACTCCCCCACACCTAAATGATGCTTGTCCTCAAGCATAGCCCGCTCAGAAGCACAATCAAGACATAGGATAATTGTAGCAATTCCATACCAATCAAGCTTCCCATATTCCCCAACAATTTCACCAAAATCAGAATATATTAATTTGGCAAACCTCACCAGGAATTTAACAATTGCACTCATTCACTCCAAGATGCAAAGGATATATCACTCAACTCAACACAATGGAATGTCATTACCATAAGCTTGCTCATATATCACATCTCCACCACTCAATAATGAAATAAATGCAAAAATCAAAAGGACTTTCACAAGATTGTAATGGGGTTTGGGTAAAGGTAGGATAAAAGGGTTAATTTAGGTGTAAATATGCTAAAGCAAAATGCCAGAATTCCAATGCACAATTTCTTTACAAATTTCAATTTTCAAGGCAAATAGCACTTCATCAACCCAACAAATGTAGCTTGTATTAGTGCTTATCACATTTCACAACACAAGAACTTCACACACCTCTTTTTTTTTTTTTCCTCTTTCTATTTTTTTTCATTTTTTTTCATTTTTTTTCATTGCTTGCTTTTTTTTTCTTTTTCTTTGTTTTTTTTCTTTTTTTTTCAAGACAAAGGAAACAAACAATATATAAAGCACCTTAACTTGCTACACTTGCTTTTTTTTTTTTCATCCATTGCCTTGCAAATAATACACTAGGCCTCATGCAATGATATTCAAGCATTACTTTAACATATGGGTTAAAAAAGAAAGTCTAAAAAGAGGTTTTAGGCTAAAAATGTGGTTATCAAACAAAGGCGGGGTTAATGGCTCAAATTGGTTCACTAAGGGAAATAAAATAAAGGCAGGATTTTTTTCTAAAGTCAAAAGTGGCTAATCCTAGATGCCCTTATCATCTTAATGCATCAAATCCAATGAAAACATGGTCTTAACATGCATAACCGAGCAAGTTCTAGAATGACCAAACCATGTGGAATACCACTCAACAAACGAAAAATAGAGCAAATTTAGAAAAATTGCTCACAATCAAGCTCAAAAAGTCCCACAAGTGGTAAATGATTGATGCCAAATTCAACATATTCCTCTATTAAATCCATCATCAAGAAAAGTAGAAAACCCAATTGGCATGAACTCACTACTCATACCCACATCTTGATTGTATTCATCATTGTTTTCATCATTTTTTCCAAAAGAAAATAAAATGCATAACAAGGGACATAAAGCACCCTCCCCCACACCTAATTTCTACATTGTCCTCAATGTAGCAAATAAAGAACATGAAAACGAAGTAAAAAGGGACAACGAGACTTCCCTGAAACATGGAGGAAAGGATCAACCAATTATAACTCGGGGGGAAAAGGTGGGCGGAAGCCCACATGGTGGAAGTACTGTGCCAAGTTCTGAGCCATCTTGTTGCCGGGCTGTGGAGAAAAAGAAAAAAGGAAGAAAGAAAGAAGAAAGTAAGAAAGAAAGAAAGAAAAGGAAAGAAATTAGGGTTCGGGGTTTTTTTTTTTTTTAATAAGAACACTATTGAGAATTGGAAAAAGGGAAAGGAAATTTTTTTTTTCTTTGATGATCCACCAAGTTAGGCGTGGGCACGCCTAACTAATACCAACGCTTTTGTCCAACTTCCGACAATTGAGTTCTTTAGGCGTGACCGCAAGGCGTGGGCACGCCTAACTAGTGTCAACGCTGCTGACCAAGCAACGAAATTTGATTCCTTAAGCGTGACCACTTGGCGTGGGCACGCCTAACCTGTGCCAACGCTTCTGATCACGGACAGAAATTTCCTTCCTTAAGCGTGCCCAATTTGCGTGGGCACGCCTAACTGGTGGCGACCTAACACACGAAAATTTAATTATTTCAAATGAAACTACTTGCATAATAAAACACAAAAATACTAAAATAAAGCAAATCATAAATTTTTGGGTTGCCTCCCAAGCAGCGCCTTTCTTTAATGTCTTTGGCTAGACATAGCTGTCTTTACTCAGGGAGGATAAAATCTCATAGCTCGCTTCATTGCTTTCTTCTCTACATAATCTTCATACTCTTCATACGTAGAGTAATCTTTATGCACACGAGCTCTTTTCTTCCATTGACTAGTGGGTGGCGCTAAGCAATCAAATAACAACTTCAAATCTTCACTCACTCCTCCATCGTGACCAATTAACAATTTAATAGTCATCACGACTCCTAAATTATTCCTGCCATGAAACTCAAATTCTTCTGGTATAATAAAGTTAATTTCATTAATAGGAGATTTAGAATAAGAGTCAACAATATGCCGGTTAGAGGGTGGAGAAGATATCACCATAATTGGAGGTTGCTCACTGGACTCTTCCACTGGAGAGATTTGAGGTTGAGACTCTTCATTTTCAACTTCCTCTTCAACTGCATCCATGGATCCTCGCTTTTGAGACTCTTGCAGTTCCTTGCTACTTCTCGAGATAATTGCACTCCCATTTTCTTCACTGTTAATAATGGCTTGAGAGGGCAATTTTTCAGATATTCGAGATGCCATTTGTACCATCGTATATGCCATTAGAGACACTTGATCCTCCAGGTTTCGAATCCTCTTGCTCGTCTCCTGTTGATATTGATGTATGTTAGTAGCTAGTGATTCAACAATATCTTCAAGAGATGTACCTGGCATTGATGATGGTTGTTGTTGATGATATTGCTGTCGAAAATGTGGTGGCCTCATTGCATAGCTATAGTTGGAGTAGTCCCACCGTTCTTGACTATACATATTTGAATAAGGATTAAACATTGGTGGAGATGGGTTTTGGAATACTCCAACATCACAGACTTGAGCATTTATGTCATCTTGGAGTAACGGGCACAAGTCAGTTAGATGATTTAACTGACATATTCCACAAGTGTCGACTTGTTGCTTTTGTCTATCACTCAATTTTTGTACAAGAGAGGCCAAATCATCTAAATGAGGATTACTAATAGAAGAGCTCTCATTAAACCAATTAGGAACAAAGTCCAGCCTATCACCAAAATATTGAAAATTAGCAGCCATCAACTAGTAAGAAAAATAGGGAAGAAATAAAGAAGAAAAAAAATTGAAAAAAAAAATCAAAAATATGAACTCAAAAAGAAACAAATAATTCAGGCACCAGCCCCCGGCAACGGCGCCAAAAATTGACAGGTGTCGAGCCTGTACAATAATAAATACCTACTCTAGGAAATATAAATTTTGAGTATGAGGGTGAGTAGGATCGTCTCCTCAGGGACTGGGGAAAATTAACTCCTTTCTCAGTTACAGGAAATGGGGGGATTTTAGGAATTGAATGCTAACAAAAGATAAACTAAATAATCAACTATGGAAAATAATTAAAAGAGACATTTAATGGGAAAACTCTAGCCAAGGATACACTTGAAATGGTTCATATAACTGATCATTGATGCAAATATAATTCCAACATTCATTGATAAGCGGTTTTCAGCCGATCTGATCGACAGCTCTCTCCTTATTGTTTCGATAGCCAAGGTACGACCATTGACTATTTCCCTAATTCAGGAATAACCCTAGGTACGACCATAGGATTTAATTCCTAATTGCATTAAAAATTAGAGAAACCCTGTTCTAATTAACAAACACGCTACGAGGGTTCATTTAAATTAGATTGTATATTTCCCTGACACAAACCCAATTGTGCCAGTTGCTACCAGGATTAGAGTAATCAAACAATTACGGATTCAATCACCCTAATTAGCAAGTAAATTACGTGAGCAATCAAATATTGCGCAACTATTTAATCACACACAATAATCACCAACAATAAAAATAGAAAATATACAAATACCAATGAATAGAAGAAATAAATAAAATCGATTAGATCTCACAGTAGTAGATGAACCAAATCTTCAAGTGCTCCTTGACTAGAAATAAGAAATTAGCCACACATCATGTTTGAGATTCCACCAAAGTTGTTGGAAGTAAATAAAAGAAACATACACTAATATTTAATATAAAAGAAAATAGCAAGGAGAAAGGAAAAAACGGAAGACTATTGCTGGCTTGCTTTTTTCCTTCTTCGTCCGTAGTCTTTCGTCTTTTTCCCAAGCACGGGCCAAGAAGATGCAGCCCGAGGATTGATTCCCTTCTCCAAGCAAAAGATGATCATCCGTCAGAAGATGGATCTCCCCTTTTCTAATAGTCACCCCAGGTAATTGTCTTCCTTTCACGACACAACTTCCATTTGTTGGTTTCCTTTTCCAATTCAAACTCCCACGTTGCACACTCACTTTCCAAATCTGAAAATTTACTTCCAGCCACGCTTTTCATCCGTTTCCTTTTTGTCTTTTTAAGAAACAAAAATTACCAACAATACCAAATCCTATTCTAAAAAGATTTCCTAAAACAAATACCAAATTAGCTCCAACTACTAATTAAGAAAACATCAAATTTGACTCCACAATCTTTTCAGAATTTGGACTCCACACTTCTTGAAAATTTCCCACATGCCCTTGGAAAACTTGGAAACTTGACCTGAATGCCTTTAGCGCCATATAACTATCGAGCACGCTTCGGAATTACACCTTTTTTAGCACAATTTCACCAACTTCTGCAATTAACCACCAATTAAATAAATTTAGTAGAATCCACCCAAGAATACAATTTTTAGTCTAAATAATTAGGAAATATTAACACAAGAAATAACTAAAATTGCACCCTATCAATGGTCTCCCTAATAAAATAGGTGATGGATTCAGAGAACTCTTATCATCCATATCAAGCACATAAAAATCAGCAGGAAAAACTAATCCCTCAATTTGAACCAAAATATCCTCCAAAACACCATCAGGGTATGCATTTGACCTATCAGCTAATTGAATTATACACCCGTCTCCTTTAAAGGCCCAAGATTCATCAAATTATAAATAGAATGAGGCATAACATTTATGGAAGCACCCAAATCCAACATAGCCTTTTCAATCTTAACATTTCCTATCATGCAAGGAACAGTAAACATACCTGGGTCCTGACATTTAGGAGGAAGCTTTTTCTGTAACACTGCTGACATATTTTCTCCCATATGCACTTTTTCATAACCTTTCAACTTTTTCTTAGTAGTGCATAATTCTTTCAAAATTTAGCATATCGAGGAATTTGCTTAATTGCATCTAAGAGAGGAATATTTACCGCAACCTTACGGAAGGTGTCCAGAATCTCCTTCTCCTGCTCCTCTTTCTTGGCCTTAGCTAGGCGACTAGGAAATGGAGGTGGCGATGTCATCATGGTGTAAGACTCATCTCTCAACTTTTGCGGTTGTGCAACTTTAGATTGTGTCGCCTCTTCCTCTTTTTGAATTTCTTCCTCAATAGCTTGCAGACTTCCTCTTGCCAGGCTCTGGCAATTCTTTTCCACTTCTTAATGTGATGGCACAAGCATTTTGTTTAGGGTTAATGATAGTCTGTGAAGGTAGTTTTCCCGAATTCTGAGATTCCAAACAATTGACTGTGGAAGCCAACTAACTCATTTGATTCTCCAAATTTTGGAAATTTTGAATGCTAGCTCTTGTCTGATTTTCCATATTTTGAATGCTAGCTCTTGTCTCTTGTTGAAATTGTTGCATGTTAGTAGCTAAAGATTTAACAATTTCCTCAAAAGAAGTACCTTGCTTAGGAGTTGGTTGTTGTGGTTGCACAGGAGGTCTAGGCTGAAATTGCTGAGGTTGAAATCCTGGAGGTCTTGTTGCATAACTGAAGTTGGGATGATCCTTCCGCCCTGGATTGTAATTGTTTGAGTAAGGATCATACCGCCTCTGAGGTGGTCTAGGAAATCCTCCAACTGCATTGGCATGCTCATTTGACTCATCTTGGAGAGTGGGGCATATGTCAGTTGCATGCCCAAAATTGTAACAGATGCCACATGTCTTCACTTGTTGTACTTGACCTACAACCCATTTCTCAAGCAAAGATGTTAGAGAATCTAATTTATGATCGAGTGAAGAAGTATTTACCTCATTGACTTGACGGGGTGTATGATCCTGTCTTTCTCCAAATTGTTGGGAATTAGTAGCCATGCTTGCAATCAGATTTCTTACTTCCGTTGGAGTTTTATTCACTAAGGCACCTCCACTAGCAGCATTTATTAACCTTCTATCTGATGGAGTGAGTCCTGGATGAGGAGTTGGTCTGAAATTTGGTGATGAGGACAACTGGTACATAATTGCTTGAATCTCTCCCAATATTTGTATAGTGTCTCTCCATTGAACTGTCTTATTCCATAGATGTCCTTCCTTATGCTTGCAGCTCGGGAAGCTGGAAAGAATTTCTCTAAAAACTGATGTCTCATTTCAGCCCACGTGGTGATTGATCCTGAAGGCGAATAATAGAGCCAATCTTTAGCTTTATCAGTTAAGGAGAATGGAAAGGCTCTCAATTTTATTTGCTCCTCCGTGATTCCTTGAGGCTTCATTGTCGAACAGACCACGTGGAACTCCTTGAGGTGCTTGTGAGGATCTTCACCTGGAAGTCCATGAAAAGAAGGCAATAAATGAATCAACCCAGATTTCAACTCAAATGCAGCCTCTAAAGCAGGGTAAGTTATGCATAAGGGTTGTTGAATTAAATCCGGTGCAGCAAGTTCTCTCAATGTCCTCTCGTTAGCCATTGTCTCAATCTTCTTTTTCGATTCACTAAAATATTCAGTGAGATCTACTGCCAAATTAAATTCAGGAGAGGAAGATGATTCATTTGCTTGTTGCCTTGTCTCTTTTCTTAATGCACGGGTAGTCTTCTCTATCTTAGGATCGTACAGTAGATTACCTGTACGAGAAGATCGGGGCATAAACTGGTAGCAGTATAAAAAAAATAATATAAAAACAAATGTTCATAGAAAATAAATCAATTAAGGCACCAAGTCCCCGGCAACGGCGCCAAAATTTGACAGGTGTTGAGCTTGTACAAAAATAAATAAATAAATAAGACCTAACTGCCTACAAAGATATTCCCGAGTTAAATCTAGTACTGCAGCAGGAACTCCGGATGTGCAATAGGTTACTAGCTTCACCCTGATTCCAAGGAGTTTACTTAATCTGATATACCAGAATTTAACCCGAGAAATTAATTAATTTGTGTAAGTGGCAAGTAGGGTCGTCTCCTCGGGGAACTGGAAGAATTATTTTCTATGAAATAAAATAAATGGGGGGAGAGAGTTCGAATAATTCCTAATTAATAAAACCCAATAAAAATAAATGACACCAAAAAATTTCAATTAAAATAAATAGTATCACAGGAATCAAATACGAAAATAAATAAATCAATAACAAGATCTAGTCAAAGGCCTAATCTCACCTTGGTATCATCAACTTGATCATTGACATTAAATTGCATTCAATTACTTACAAATAAATTGGTGATGGTTGTCAACAAGCTCTGATAAAATGGGGAAATATCCACCTACTAAACAACAATTTTGTTATTTCACAAATAATTTGTTGAAAAGAATAATTTAAAAGAAAATCTTATTTTTGCACACATGTGCATTAAGGATCTAACAAGAGACAAGAAAATATAACTTTTAGACAAAAACTTGAAATCACTTGTTTTGTCCCAAGTCACATACTCAGTCGAAATATGAAGTTGGCTAACAATCAATTACTTGCAATCAATTATCACTTAACAAATGAGTACAAGATACATATTTATACACACACAAAGATAATCAAGCATAGGCATGTTATTAGATAAAAACCAGTTAGTTAGGCCAGCTATGATGACTATCAGTAGTAGATATAGCATTATCTGATAAGCCCCGCTAGCGTAAATGACAATGAAGACAAAACTTCTCCTGAAGTAATTGAAAATGGGTTATTGCTAAAGGCTTAGTAAGAATATCTGCGTTCCTTAGTAGAAGTAAATGGAACACTAAGATCTCGTCCGGCAACTTTTCTCAAATAAAATGATCATTAATTTCAGTATGTTTTGTATGGACACCAATTTTTTAAGGTGACAATGAAGACGAAACTTGTCCCAGAGCAATTTAAAATGAGCCGTTGCTAAAGGTTTAGTAACAATGTCCACAATTTGGTCCTTGATAGAAATAAATCGAACGTTAGGATCTTGCTTGACAACTTTTTCCCGAATAAAATGATAATCAATGTCAATATGTTATGTACGAGCACTAATTCTTTGGGGTGATAGCCTATTAACATCATGTATGTGCTTGATTATCTTTATGTGCATATGTATTCTGTGGTCATTTGTCAAGTGATAATTGCGTGAAAGTAATTCATTGATTGCCAAATCCACATTTCAACTTGGTGTTAGAGCATTATATAGAAGTGCTGTGCTATAGGAGCAAGTGGCACATCCTTGGCTATGGTGTATTCCGCCTTGGATGCCAAGTTGAAATTTGAGGCTGGCTAGCAATGAATTACAGTCACTCAATTATCACTTAACAAATTGAGTGCAGAATATATACATACATAATGACAATGAAGACAAAACTACTATATACATTTAGAAGACAGTAACGCCCTTAAGTTTTATATATTAATCCAAAGGTTTTTTAGGCATCTAAATTATCTTTCTACGTAATCAAAGCAGGGAGCAACAATATATTTTTTAAAGAAAAATTTTACACACCCTAATGTTTATATTAGTTCTATGGAAAAATTTATTTACTTGTTTATTTCATTCCCAAATTTATTTTTTCTTGAAGTTGCTCTGGTTATTTCTTCTTTCTTTTTATGAGTTTAATTCCTTTACTTTGTTGAATTATTTTTATGCTAATTTATGCATAATTAAATAGCTGATAGTAGCATGAAGAAGTCATTATAATTGCATGTCCTTCCTTCAAAATTGCGGAGATTTTAATTTTGTGAAATTAGAATATATAGATATTGTTATTTACATGCTTAGTTGTAATTGAAAAATCCCAAATTCTAAATTAGATTTTAAAATACAAATTAATATTCTAAGTGTTTGTAAAATGTTTCAAAATATTCTTTTGTACAATCTGTTATGCAATACAAACATTTTATTCCTGTTTTTTGTTTTGTCTATGTATGTTTCTTGAAACTATAAAAAGCATCAAATAAACATAATGAATGAGGGCATTATTGCCCAATGAATGCATGGGGTGCAAATTTAATATGGAGGATGTGGATTTAACCCCCTCTCCCGCCCTCCCCCCACACACACATATACATATGCGCGTGCACACACACATATAATAGAGCACACACAAATATGTGTGTGTACACACACATATACACATACGTATATATACACACATGTTCGTGCACACACAAACACATAATAAAGCACATGCATGCATGCTACTAGATAAAAATCAATTGGTTAGGCTAGCTATGATGACTATCAACAGGAGATAAAGTATTATCTGATATATTCTATGCTTAAAGATGCTAAACTTTTCTCAACCTTACACCATTGTTTGGTACGTTGTAAAGACTTAAAATAGAAACAACTTTGCACCCAAAATTCTTTTTCTGTTGGTAAGAAACTATTTATTATTCCAATATTTGATAATCAAGTCAGAATGAAATGTGAATTTTTTTTTCTAATGTTTGGTATAATTATATTGAGAAGTCGGAATGGAATGAAAAAAATTACTATGTTGACTTAATTGACCCTATATACAACATACAACATTTTGTAGACATCTTGATTTAGAGAAAAATGACTTATTAATTAAAAATAACTTTTTAACAGCATAAAATCACAATAACTTATTAATTAAAAGAATAATTTTTTAATAGAATACAATTACAATAGGTAAATACTAACTATAATACAATTGCAATATGTGAATACTAGTTATAACCAAACTAAAAATTTAAATTGTATGCATGTTGAATCCCATGTGTCTTTCATGCATATTAAATCTCGTGTTGTTGATTTGCTTGTGAAGGGTAATCAGGATTTATAAATAAGAAAATGTAATTGTGTTTTAACAAATGATTTAGTAGGTTTTCTCTTTTTTTTTTATAATTTTTAAACTTCATATGAAGTGATCAAATAACAATTCTGACAGATGTCGTGCCTGTGCAATAATAAATACCTACTCCAAGAAATATAAATTTTGAGTATAAGGGTGAGTAGGATCGTCTCCTCAGAGACTGGAAAAAATTAACTCCTTTTTTAGTTACAGGAAATAGGGGGATTTTAGGAATTAAATGCTAACAAAAGATAAACTAAATAATCAACTATGGGAAATAATTAAAAGAGAGAGGTTTAATGGGAAAAACTCTAGCCAAGGATACACTTCAGAAATGGTTCAGATAACTGATCATTGATGCAAATATAATTCCAACATTCATTGATAAACAGGTTTTTCACTGCCGATACGATCTGACAGCAGTCTCTCCTTATTGTATCGATAGTCAAGGTACGACCATTGACTATTTCCCTAATCCAAGAATAACCTTAGGTACGACTATAGGATTTAATTCCTAATTGCATTAAAAATTAGAGAAACCCTATTCTAATTAACAAACATGCTATGAGGGTTTATTTAAATTAGATTGTATATTTCCCTGACACAAACCCAATTGTGCCAGTTGCTACCAGGATTAGAGTAATCAAACAATTACGGATTCAACTACTCTAATTAGCAAATAGATCACGTGAATAATCAAATATTGCGCATCTATTTAATCACACACGATCACCATAATCAATAAAACAGAAAGCATACAAATACCAATGAATAGAGGGAACGGTTAAAATAAATTAGATCTCACAGGAATAGATGAACCAAATCTTCAAGTGCTCCTTGACTAGAAAGATGAAATTAGCCACACATCATGTATGAAAATTCCACCAAAGTGTTTTGAGAAAAATAGCAAAGTCAACTCTTAATATTCTAAAGAACAAAATAGCGAAGGAAAGGAAGAAAAGACGGAAAAGCTATGGCTGGATCTTGCGTTTCTTCTTCGTCCGTCGTTTCCTTCTTTTTCCCCCGGCAAAAGAAGTAGCCAAGAAGATGATTCAAAAGGATAGATTCCTCCCAAGCCACAGATGATGACTTTTTGAAGATGGGTCCCCTTGTTTACTAATGGTCACCGAGGTAATTGTTTTCCTCTCACGACCCCACTTCCATTTGTTGGTTTCCTTTTCCAATTCAAACTCCCATATTGCACACTCCTTTTCCAAATCTGAAAATTAACTTCCAGCCACGTTTTTCCTCCTTTCCTTTTTGTCTTCAAGAAATGAAAATCTACTAAAAATAAATTCCCTATTCTAAAAGGTTTCCTAAAAACAAGATACCAACTTAGTTCCCTAAACGAAATCAACTACTAAATAACAAAACATCACAATTAACTCCACAATATTTTCAGAATTTGGACTCCACAACTCTTGGAAATTGCCCACGTGCCCCTGAAAATCTAGGAAATCTAGCCTGGATGTCTGCCTTAGGCGCGCCCGCGCCTAACTGTCAGGAACGCTTCTGGATTTTCCCTTTTTCAGCACAATTTTACCAAATCCTACAATTGACCACCAATTAAATAAACTTAGTAGAATCCACCCAAGAATGCAATTTTTAGTCTAAATAATTAGGAAATATTAACACAATAAATAACTAAAATTACACCCTATCAAATTCTGGACATAAACATACCTAAATTAGGAAGGGATTGCCATGATTTTTCTGAATATTTGTAAGTGAGATGAAGAGAGATGATGTTTATAAGGAAAAAAATTTAAATAATGGAAAAAAAGAAGAGTTGCATTTTTTTTTTCTGAAACGGTAGGAAAAGAGTTGTATGATATATGTAAAAGATAATTACGAGATAGAGATATAGAATATAGAAGGCTAATCTTGACTTTTGTAATTTAGGTTTTTTTTAGATAGAGTGGGAATCAAATTTTTCCAGATTTTTGTGAGGAATAGAATTTCAGGAAAAAAATTGGAATAAGACTTTCTAGGAGAAAAGAGCAATCCAACAAAAAATATCCATATCAAGCACTAGAATAGAAGAAGTTGGAAAGATCTTTCCATTCTAAACATTTCTAATGTACCAAACGAGGGTATGTGTAACCTATGAGATGACCTTAGACAGGTGAATACCAAATGCATGCATATAGGTATGATTAATGTTTCAATTCATATCACTATCAGATTAATCAGTGCTGATTTTATTGAAAGTCTTGGACTCCTCGTGCCATGAAGTGTCAAGATTCAAACAAAGCAATCCATCATGAATTTGTTATTAGAAGACTATTATTAGGAAAGATGCTAAACAAATCAGAACTTATCAAAAGCTAATGCTTCTAGGCCTGGCAGTTTACTGCATGTTGAAGATTCTTCTTCTTCTTCACAAATTGTTAGATCATAAGTGGAGCACGTGCATATATGTAGGAATCATCACAAATTTAGGTGACTAGTTTTAGACTGACCTTTTTTTTTTTTTTTTTTTTTTGAGGACACTGCCTTATTTGACATTTTTGGGTTGGAGGGTTCGATGCATATGTTTTTTTTACTCTGGAAAGATTTGCTTAATTTATATTTTAATAAAGTTAGCAAGCTACTTTAAAAGAAAACTATTGCATACGCCTTCAACTTTTGTATAGAAGAGGTAGCCATTTTTTAACGACTTTTGTGTAATAATTATTTTCTTGTTTTTGACGTTATTAGTATGCATTAGGTGTACATGTCGCTGACTTAAGCATTTCTTTTCATTCATAACCCTTTTATTTGTGGAACTTACCAAATTACGCTCAACAACATGTCGCTGACTTAAGCATTTCTTTCATTCATAACCTTTTTATTTTTTCAATTAACACTTACCAAACCACTGTTAACAGCAACATGCCTATTGAGGAAAATTCTATACTAATCGATATACAACTTAAGTGACAGAAGTAAATTAATGGATAACTGATCTTCTTGATTTTATAAATTTTCATATTTTTGTGTATACTATAATAATGTCATTATTTACAGTCCTTTGTTTTAATAGCTTGAGTTGTCTATTAAATGGTTTTTTTTTATAGGTGGAGTCGTCTATTAAATGGGTGAATGGCATATATATCTTGCTTGACCTAGGAAACCAGGTGAATAGATATTAATTGAGAACAATTAAAATGAAAAAGTCTTGCATTGTCTTCATTTCATAACACTCTACTTAGACTACAAAAAGAAAAAAAAAAATTTTTGGGTCACAAATACATCAATATCGAATCAGCCGAAGGGTGAAGGTCCGAAGTATTCTCTGTTAAATCCACACAAGAACAATGTTAAGCTAACTGCACGCATTCTCTTGCATGGTTCAAAATTAGTGTTTTTGACCTATAAGACTTTGTCTTTGTCTGTCTTCTTGTCCTTTTTTCTGGTTAAATGGGTAAACGTGGGGGACAATGAACCATCCCTACCACTGTATAGGTTTTAAGGCTCTATATATAGGTGGGCATTGAACTTAATCGTTGAGTGCAAAAGATACTCTTTGGAATAAGCTGAATATATTGTCATTTTTAGACGATGCATGGTCAATCATTCATGAAGTGATTGTATAAATGTAGAGCCTTTTTGATCGAACAGTGACTTGTTTGGATTGCAATTTTTCACCAAAAAATTTTTACATTTTTCGTGATCACATTTTTCAAACATCTTTTTACCTCACATACATCACATCGCTACAATACATTTTTTCATGAATAATTTAGAAAATGACAATCCAGACAATCCATTAGCCTTTCCACTTTCCAAAAAAGGAACAAAAATTAACCTACACACACATCTATATATATATATTAGCTAGAGAATGATGAGATTCAGTAAACGAGAAGGAGCAGAGGGCTATAAACCAAAACTTCTAATTCTCATGTATCTTAATTTTGATCATTAAACTAAAACTTTTTCAGAAACAAATCCAAAATGTATGAACATGTTATCACATCACATGGTATAATAATCAAATATTTTGAGATCCATCTTCAAATAAACTATTCCCATGGTATAATAATCAAATATTTTGAGATCCATCTTCAAATAAACTATTCCCATGGTATTAATATATACACAAATATCCAATTCAAGTATCTACTGCTTCAACTTATCTTTCAATAAATGCACAAACTACCATGAATGTATAATTCTTATATATCAGCAGGTCGAGCAGAATCATGGTGCATAATTCAGGGACAACATCTCTCTCTTTGCTGGATCCGGGGTCCAAACAGTTATCAGAAAAACTATTTGAACCGGTTTTGTGCAAAATGCACAAGGTGTAACTCTCTCTGCACATGATGTAAATCTCTCTGTATACGATATAACTATAGAATAAAATTTTGTACGCTCCACAAACAGTGTGAAAAACGATATGTAAGAAGAAATCTAGAACTTACATTTTTTTGATCAAATTTTGGCCATAAACCTCTTGAAACGATTGCTTCCCCCGCTTCCCTCTTTGCTTGGCTCTAAAACCCTTCTGTGCATGGCTGCTCGGGAAACATACACGACCCACGCGTCTGCGCTAGATTCTTGGATTTGCAAAGCAAACCCTTTTGTACCATTTCTTACTAGGGGTGTGCATTTTTGAATTTTTCCGATTTCAATTCCGATTTCGAATTAAATTCGGAATTTTGAAATCAGAAATTCGGAATTCGGAACTTGAATTCGGAAATTCGATTTCGAAATCATCGAATTTGGTTCGATTTCGGATTTAAGAATTTTGAAATCGAAAATTTCGATTTCGAATTAGTAATTGAAATCGAATCGAATTCAATTGATTTCTAATTCGAATATAATATAATATACATATATATATATATAATATATAATTTATAATTTATAATATATAATATATATATTATTTTTATTATATAACAATATTATGTTAATCTTATCAATATATTATATAAAAATATGTTAATTGATTAACCCATGTAATAATTTTAGTTTAGTATATTATTATGTTTAATTAACTTGTATTATAAAAATTAAAATTAAAAATAGAAAATTGAATTCGGTGAATTCGGTAATTTTTCGAATTCCGAATTCATTTGAATGAATTGAAATCGAATTGAATTTAAAATCGAATCGGATTTGGTTAATTTTTTCGAAAAATTTCGATTTCAAACTTCCGAATTCCGATTCACACCCCTATTTCTTACCACAAAAAAGTGTAATCTAAGTTGATCAGTCTGCCTTCTAGAGCACGTGTACGTGGCCAAATATACACCAAATAGATGTGGGAACAGGGCCTCTGACGTTGTCAGTGCGAACTGGAATTGACCCAAATAATTCTTCTGGGTAATGATCTTTGGCACGTGGACATGTTTTGTACAGTACCATCAAGTATTCAACATCAAAATTTATTCAGATTCAAAAAATAGATAAAAAAAAAACACTTTTTTTTTTTTGAAACGATATGTATATTCAAGTCTCAAAAATCATTCATTCGAATATACAGAAATTGTCACCGTAAAGTTATTTAAGAATATCATAATAAGCTACAAGTACGGTCTAAAAGTTCAGTACCTAGACACTAGTATTCAATTCTGTCCTTGAAGTATGTAACTACCAGAAATTCCCTTTCATTTTAATGTACTGAAAGGGCATGTTCTCAATACCTTTGAGTTTTTCTACGTAACTGTCAGAAAGCGTATAAATAAATTTGTTCAGAAAATTAAAAGAGTGCTTAAAAGCTTAAATTTGTTTTCAAAGGACTCACGAATGCGTTGTTTGATACATTCAATTTCTTAATCCATATATGTTTTAGCTTGAAAAAGTATAGAAGAAAAAAAATTTGACGACGACAATAACTTCTAATTGACAGAAAAAAAAAACTACAATACTTATTTGAAACTGTTTTGAGCAAGCTTGTTTTGTAGGTTGTCACAAAGTGTTAAACTGATCGAGTAATTATAAAATGAGATTGTTAGTTGAGATTACCCCATTTAAATTTTTGGATTAATTCTTTTTATACTGTCATTTTAGAACTTTATCATACTAGCAAGTATAAATGTATGTCACCTAGCTGTAGTTAAATTTAAAATTTAATTTTTATACACATGACATGCAAATATTAATTGTTAGAATAAGAAATACACACACGGGAAAAAAATCAACTCATCTCAAGTGAGTTGACCAACAACAAAGCATAAGGTACTATGCTGACGGTAGATTAAGGTTCAAACTCTTGCACATACAGTAAAATTCGGAAGGTGTGTTATAGTATATCCTCTGGTCTAGAGGTGAGTTTCTCTCTATGGCTCTAAAGTCTTCGGTATATAGAAAATTGATTATAAATGATAGACCCTTGAAATAATTTAGGTACAAATTCTAAACCAGATACTTGAAACGTTAAACAGTAGGCATTAGCAACTCAATTGATACGTTCAATTTCTTTAATCCATATATTTATTGTCCGCTAGTCTAATTAAGAAGAAACTTAACGTACAATTATGGGGGTCCTTGGTCCCTATTAAATCATCAATTTGGACCGCAGGGTATAAATACAAAGAATGTGATACATGCCGCTCCATTCTTCACCTTCAGCGCTCTATTGAAGGAAGCTCAACCCGACAACGGAGCGCAGAAGGCTTCTTTTGAAGCGCTGATATCAATCTCCAGACTTCCCTCACTTCTGCAAGCGGGACAGAAGCTCAATCATTGTCCCGCTGCAACCCACTAATCTATATAAGATGCCAAAAACCCCTTGCCACCTTTCCACAAGAAGAAGCCCACAGCTGCTGTTGTTGAGTGAGAAAGAACCAGTGAGTTCATTCCCCCTTCCATAACTTCTCGTCATTCATGTCAGTAAGGTCTATACTGGAACTGCTACATTTCTATCATAAGTTTACTTTGATCTGTGAAGAAAAATCTCTTCATCATTTTCATAGTAATGGAGCCCGTTTATTTATTGGCTGTCCAGGTGCAGAAGTTAATTTCCAAGCAGACTCACTTGAGGTGATGGATAATTCAGCTACTTCATGGTTCTCCGATCTGGTAAGAAATAATTCTCCTCTTGATAATTACCAGTACCTTGCATCGTAAATAAAATGAAGCTTGAAAGCTAAGATGATCCATCCAATTTCATGAACCATTGATTAACCTCTGTTGCCTCTATTGATTTTTATATTTCACGTACAGGTATAGGCAGTACGCACATGTCACAAGATGATTCAAATGTATATTGCATTTCTTTAAAGATATTTGACATTCTCTTACGTCACATGTACTTGTATGTTTATATTATCTTCTTTTCTTCTTTTCTTCTTTGCCCATATTTTGAATGACTCAAGTGTCTATATTTTGGCACTTGTTTTTATACATTTGTCAGAACTTTTTCTGGAAATTACTTTTTCTTCTCCCATTGGCTTGTCCGTATTTTTTTAGTATTTTTCTTTTCTGTAAAGCCGAAATAATGAGGAAGTGACTGAATCTGGAGGATGAAAACCACGGACATGGAATGGATGCTATATGAAGCCAGTAACCCGAAAAAGCTCTCCTGGTTGTTTCTTCATAGAATTACGAGAATCCAATCTACTCAAAGGCAAATCTTTATCTGGCTATTCCTAATTATACTTAAAACTTAATTACAAGTGTGTGAAATACATCTACTGTCATGAAGCTTGCCACCCTGGACAGATGACACCAATTCTTTTCAAAGCATGTATCGGCGACATTCTTTTGCTTTAGGGTAAATTACACTTAACTCCCCTGTGGTTTTGACTGTTGTCACATAACCCCCCTAATGTTTGAAAATATCCACTTCACCCCCCTAAGGTTTTATGTAAAGTGGAAAGTGGACGGAATGTACAATTTTGTACCAAACGCGCTCCAAAAGAGCGTGTGATAAAATTTTAATATCCATACAACCCCCTTATGATTCATATAAATATCCACTTCACCCCCCTGTGGTTTTTGCAATCGTCCACTTCACCCCCCTATACTTTTATATAAAGTGGTAAATCCACTTTACATAAAACCATAGGGGGGTGAAGTGGATATTTTTAAACATTAGGGGGGTTATGTGGCAACAGTCAAAACCATAGGGGGGTTAAATGTAATTTACCCTTTGCTTTATTAACAGGGAATGGAGGATCCATTTCTGAGTGATCAATGCGATATCACGGACTTCTTTGATGAAGACATCTCTGCTGCACTTGGAAACGACTTTCAGGGTTCTCTGTCTTCAGCAGGCAACTCCCCCTCATGCATTTCCCACCTGATTCCAAGAAGCAGCTCCACTACTGCTTTATGTCATGCATCAGCTTCATCTGTGGAAGTTCCTCAGCCGGCTGCTAACTTGTGTGCATCATCAGCCATTGAACCTCCTCCAGTTGGAGTTGAAATTCCAGCTAAACAGCTCAAGCGCAACCGCTCCACTCCGATAATCCTCACTTTTGGCAACCCTAGTACGACAGAAATATTGAATCCTCAACAAGTTAGTCTAGGAGGCGTGAACACTGAGGATGATGCGGTTTCTGAAGTTTTAACATCCCATGGTTCGTTTGCAAATCTTGAGGAGCCGACTAAAATTGCCCCGGCACCAAAGAAAGGTCGTACTAGGCCAGAATCACAAACATATAACCACATTATAGCTGAAAGAAAGCGAAGGGAGCAGCTCAGCCAACTATTTGTGGCTCTTTCAGCCATAGTTCCCGGCCTCAAGAAGGTTTGGATTTTTTTTCTTATTCTAATTTTTCTAAACATTATTATTTTTTTATTTTTTACTTTTTCGAACCAACTTGAAGATTTTCATATAACTGTTGGGTTAGAAGTTTGGGATGTCGTGTCTGAGGTCAATATAGATTATGCGTCGAATTCAAAACCTCACAAATATAGCATACGTAAGACGCATTGATGAGAAACAAAACAAGTAACACACCTCCATATATAGAAGTTTCACAATTGAAGAATGTTTCTAGTAGGAGTGTGCAAATTTGATTCGTACCGATTTCATAACCGATTTCGAATTGAATTTGGTAATTTGGAATCGGGTATTTGGTAATTTGGTACATAATCGGTATATACCAAATTCACTGAATTCGAATATGGTATGAAATAGGTAATAAAATTTTCAATTTGGTAATAACCGATTTTGAATTCGGAATTCAATAACGAAATCGGGTACCGATTTACCAAATTCGAATTACCAAATTAGTTTATAAAATTATATATTATATAAGTATATAATATATACTATGAATATATTATATACATAAAGGCTAATAGGCTATTAATAATATATAGTAATTAATGCATTGTGCATTACATAATTTGTGAACTCTTAGTGATTAAGTGACACATAACTAATCATTATTTACAATATACTATCTTAGTATTTGTAATATGACTATATTAATACAAATATATAATAGTAAATAATTATAACACTTATCACTTTATATATGACTAGAATTAGATGATAAGTACAACATATTAGTACATTAGTTTTCAACATTAAAATCAATCAAGTCATTTGCAACTTAAGCATTTAAATTACATAAGAAATAAGAATAAATATAAGTATAATGCTCTATGCATTAAAATTACTTAATTTGTTATTTATAAGTGATTAAGTGACATATCACTAATCATTATTTACAATATACTATTTTAGAATTTGTAATATGACACTATTAATACAAATATACAATAATACATAACTATAATACTTACTATTTTATACATAACTAAATTAGAAAATAAGGACAAGTGGACTACATATTAGTATATTGGTTTTTACTTTTGAAAGCAATCAAATCATTTGCAAATAAAGCATTTAATTTATGCAAAAACTAAGAAAGAAGGATAATAAGTGTAATGCATTGTGCATTACAATACATTACATATAATTTGTAAACCACAAGTGATTAAGTAGCATAGCACTAATTATTAATTCATTGTAAATTATAAGTTTTGTAGATTATAAATTGTAACTAATATCACTTATCACTAACCAAGGAGTTAAGATATAACTATGTACATATAGGGAATCAAATGATTTTGAATTAATTATTCAAATAGGTAGAACATAACTAATATGTTCAATTGTGAATAATTTTGGGGTTCAAATCAAGAATAAAAATTTTAATAATGAGAAACACAATGAATGTATAAACATTTAGAGTTCTAAATTGTAAATTACACTATTAAAGAAAGTAAATTATAAATTGTAATATGCTTTAATTACTAAATTGTGATAATGGATAAAAACAAATTACAACATACAAACTATAAACAATTAAACAAACTAACAAAAGTCCCAATTTGGTAATAATACGGTTTTGTATTTTCAAATTCAATTTGGTAACCAATTTCAATTTACCAAATTCAATTCAAAATTGGAAAAGGTTTAGACTTTTAGAGGAAAAATAACCGAATTACCGAATTCATTTAACCGAATTACCAATTTTGCACCGAATGCTCACCCCTAGTTTCCAGATTTTAAATTATTTGGCCTCGATCCCATTAGTGGCTGGCCAATTATAGGGATACATATAATATAATAAGTGTGTCTGGATAGTGGGTTATTTGAGATTATTTGGTAAAAGAAATACTGTAGCACTTTTTTGATGTGATGTATGTA
Source organism: Gardenia jasminoides (assembly GCA_013103745.1). Taxonomy (NCBI): domain Eukaryota; kingdom Viridiplantae; phylum Streptophyta; class Magnoliopsida; order Gentianales; family Rubiaceae; genus Gardenia; species Gardenia jasminoides. The sequence goes on along the minus strand of CM023096.1, from coordinate 656,966 downwards.
AGATAAAAAGATAGTTGGAAAATGTGTTGATGATGTAAGTAAATAAAAATTTGGCAAATAATCTTCAATCTCACAGCTATTGTTGAATCTGACTCTAGTAAACGTTCGGCAGAAGTTTTTCAATGAAAAGGTATTTACTGATTGTCGTAGTGTGCGCAATGAGATGACATGTTGGAGTTTGAAAAGGTTATTGTTAGACATGATTCATGTGAATTTTGAAAGATTACAAGTGCTTTCGGCCGTCTGGAAATAATTAGTATGACAAAGTTTGTATAAAAGAAGGGCGTATAATTTTAACAGATCTTCTTTTCTATTTCACTTGAATGATAATCAAAACACTGTATCTTGTGTTTGCTCTGATCGCAACTGCAATATTTGAAGTAACAGGTAAGCTTGTATTATAGAAATGCAATTGTCCAACTAGCTAGGTGGTTGGTTACCATTTTGCACTATTATTCATACAATCTTTTTTAGATTCTTTCACATCCTTTCTAATTTTTTATTAAACCAAATGACAAGTGTGTGTGTGTAGAGTAAACAATCATCATTGTAGGGTGTACAAGAAACCAAAAGGCGTATGTAACTATTCACTACCCTCTAGATGACAACCCTATGTTGCATGAATTTATGTAGACCCTTCTTTACATATAAATTGAATCAAAACCTTCCATGTATTTTAAGCCAAATGACGAGCATGTATAGCATTACCATCCACATAACCATATTCATCAATTTATGCGTGCCCTGTTGTAGACTTAAACTTTATCTAATGTATATCCTGACAAAATCTTGGTATTTCTTGCAGATGGATAAAACCTCAGTCCTTGGAGATGCCATCACATACTTAAAACATCTTAAGGACAGAGTCAAGACACTAGAGGAGCAAGTCACAAAGCAGACTATGCAATCGGTGGTGCTTGTGAAGAAATCCCAACTCGTAGTTGAAGACGAGGGATCTTCAGATGAGACGGGTAGTACGGATAAGCAACGTCCACTTCCCGAAATTGAGGCTAAACTTTGTGATAAGAAGGTTCTTCTCAGAGTCCACTGTGAAAATCATAGAGGAGTGCTAGTTAGACTGCTTTCTGAAGTTGAAAAGCTCAATCTTGCAGTTTCTAACACGAGTGTGGCACTATTTGGAAGTTTGGCTCTTGACATTACAATCATTGCTGAGGTGAGATTTTAGATTTGTTTAGAGCTGCTAAAGAACGGTATCAAATTTAATCTATTTCTCTAATTGTGCTCATCATTGAGTAATTATTCATTTGGTTATTCACAGATGGATAAAGAATTCAGCCTGACCGTGAAAGAATTGCTTAAAAGTCTTCAGTCCGCTCTTCAACGTGCAGCACGGGATTCTTGAATTCTTGTCAGCTACCTAACGGAATCTATGCACCTACATGGACCGTCTTGTTCTTCTACTGCTTGACTTAGATGTCTTGTATTTTGTCACGTGACTATTGAAGGTTTATTATGCTCCATATTTATTTTCTTTTTTTTTTAAAAAAATTTAACATTTCTTTCCTTTTCCTTTCTTTTTTATTTTTCTGGGGAAATCGGTCCTACAGGATAGGATTTTGAAGCATTGCTTTAAAGTTCAAACATGGAGAAAAGAGTTTAAAAAACCCTACTTTTTTTGACCAATAATTAGGAAGAAATGCACAGACCAAAAATTCAACAGCCACTCTTGTTCGAGTATCAAACTTGAAAATTTGGTTGTCTTATAATGTCTTCATCCGTCAGCCTTGTCCAACGTGACCATGTCACAAGCACCAATAATGTACTAAATCGTTGCAAAGACATGTTGTGGTCATAAACCATTACCCTAGATGACAATTATTATCCCCCATATGATTTTGATTTTAGTGATTGATTGTTCTTTATACTAGTACTTTAGAGCATGAAAAATAGCTTGGTAAAAAAACAATGGATACATAGATCCCGATGGCTATCGTGTACAAGGTGTTAAGATTGTTTTTTGGCTTTGGGGCAAAATTAACTTACAAAAGTTGTGCTTTTAAAAGGGGAAAAAAACACACACAAGGCTAGCCTTCTGAAAAGTTTTGGTAACATTATAATTTTGAGAGATATAAGTCAGATTATCTCGATTTTCTTGATAGTTGTATTGTAAGCTAATTCAAATGATGTACTTGTTTCGTTCATTCTAAAAATGGACTTCATTCCACTTGATGTAGGTATGCCAAGGACGGAATCAAAGGAGGCGAAGGCCCTTCCATGTCCTTGGAGATTATGTTTATTGTTGTCTTGATTCCAAAGTTAGCATGTGTATGAAAGCTACAACTCAAATAGTCAAAGGACATTTTCTTGCTCTTTGTGTAGGCAGGTTGGCAACTGCGCCATTACCTAACTCCGTGGATGCATCATAGATTGATAGGTGACGAATCTGTGCAATAATAAATATTAAAAATCCCAATTACCACCTCAACTAATTACAAAGTAATTCTGAGTATTGGAGCAGGGAATCCGGATGTGCAATGGGTTACTAGCTTCACCCTGATTCCAAGGAGTATGCTGAACCCGATATACCAGAATTACCTCTAAGAAAATATTAATTTGTAATAGTGGTAAGTAGGGTTGTATCCTCAGGGAACGGGTAGAAAATTATTTCTATCTAAGTCACGGGAAAAATGGGGGGTTTGGATGGGATAGAATTAGAAATAAAATAAACAAAATTTGAAAATGAAGAATGAAAATTGACAGGTGTCGAGCCTGTACAATAATAATTAATAAACCTAACTGCCAATGAAAATACCCAAAACCTAATTCCAGGTACTGGAGTAGGGACTCCAGATGCACAATAGGTTACTAGTTTCACCCTGATTCCAAGGAGTATACTTGATCCGATATACTAGAATTAGTTAAATTGCCTATAGTGGCAAATAGAGTCGTCTCCACAGGGATTGGGAAAAATTAACTCCTTTTTTAGTTGACAGGGACTGGGGAAAATTAACCCCTTTTTCAGTTGACAAGAAATCGGGGGATTTTAGGAATTAAATGCTAACAAAAGAGAAACTAAATAATCAACTATGAAAAATAATTAAAAGAGATAACCAGTGGGAAAAACTCTAGCCAAGGATACACTTCAGAAATGGTTTAAATAACTAATCATTGATGCAAATATAATTCCAACATTTATCGACATACAGGTTTTTAATTGCCGATACGATCTGACAATTAGTTTCTCCTTATTGTATCAATAACCAAGGTATGACCATTGACTATTTCCCTAATCCAGAAATAACCCTAGGTACGACCATAGGATTTAATTTTCTGATTGCATTAAAAATTAGAGAAATCCTGTTCTAATTAACAAACACGCAACGAGGGTTTATTTAAATTAGATTATACGCTTCCCTGACACAAAACCAATTATGTCAGTTGCTACCAGGATTAGAATAGCTAAACAATTACGGATTTAACTCCTCTAATTAGCAAATAAATTACATGAGTAATTAAATATCACGCAACTATTCAACCACCCACAATAATTGCAACCAATAAAGGCAGAAAATATATAAATACCAATGAACAGAAGGAACGGTTAAAATAAATTAGATCTCACAGAAATAGATGAACCAAATCTTCAAGTGCTCCTTGACTAGAAGGATGAAATTAGTTCTCCATTAAAGGAGAACAAATCATGAAGAAATCTGTTTGAAAGCTCACAATTGTTTCCCAAAGAAAATAGCGAAGGAGGGAAGAAAACAAGAAAGCTATTGCTGCGTCTTCGTTTTGCTTCTTCGTCTCCCGTCTTCTTCTTTTCCCAAGCCAAAAAGATGTAACCAAGAAGATAGATTAATTCCCAATCTACTAGTCACCGAGGTATATGTATACCTCGCACGACCCAACTTCTTTTTGTTGGGTTTCCGAATTTCCCACGTCGGGCAATCCCTTTCCAAGTCCATTACTGGTCACCCATAAGATAAGCTTCCAACCCACGTTTTCCTCCTTTCCTTTGCAATAAAAGAAAAAAACTGCTAATAAATTTAAAAATCCTATTCTATTAAGAATTTTCTAATCTAAAAGGTTTCCTAATAACAAATATCAAATTAGATCCCTAATAGAAATCAACTACTAAATAACAAAACATCATAGTCCAACGCTTCTTCAGATTTGGGATCCTCCAACTTTTGAAATTGCCCACATGCCCTTGAAATCTTGGAAACCCGGGTTTGGATATTTGGTTTAGGCGCGCCTATGCCTAACTATCAGGAACACTTCTAGATTTACACCCTCTTCAGTACAATTTCACCAATTTCTGTAATTAACCACCAATTAAATAAACTCAGTAGAATCCACCCAAGAATGCAATTTTTAGTCCAAATAATTAGGAAATATTAGCACAATAAATAACTAAAATTGCACCCTATCAAACTCCCCCACACCTAAATGATGCTTGCCCTCAAGCATATCCCAATTCAGAAGCACAATCAAGATATAGGGTAATCGTAGCAATTTCATACCAACCAAAGCCTCCCATATTCCCCAACAATTTCATCAAAATCAGAATATATTAATTTGATAAACCTCACCAGGAATTTAACAAGTGCACTCATTCACTCCAAGATGTAAATGATATAGCATATCACTCAACTCAACACGATGGAATGTCATTACCATAAGCTTGCTCATATATTACATCCTACCACTTAATCATGAATTAAATGCAAAAATCAAAGGGACTTTCACAAGGTTGTAATGGGGCTCAGGTAAAGGTAGGATAAAAGTTCAATTTAGGTGTAAATATGCCAAAGAAAATGCCAACATTCCAATGCATGAATTTCCTACAACTTTTCACTTCCAAGGCAAAATAGCATTCTATCAACCCACCAACTGTAGCAGAGATTGGTACTTGCCATAATCTTCAGCAAGGAGCTTCACATGAGAACACATCAAAATCATTGTTTTTTTTTTTTTTTTCATTTTTCCCTTCTTTTTTTCTTCTTCTTCTTCTTCTTCTTTTTTTGAAGACAAGGGAAACAAACAACTCATGAAACACCTCAGCTTGCTACACTTGCTCTCACATTAATTGCCTTGCAAATAATCTACCAAATTCTCATACAATGAAATTCAAGCATTTTTTTAACATATGGGTTCACAAAGAAAGTCTAACAAGAGGTCTTAGGCTAATAAATGTGGTTATCAAACAAAGAAGGGGTTAACGGCCCTAATTGGTTCACTAAGGGAAATAAAATAAAGGTAGGATTGTTTTTAAAAGTCAAAAGTGGCTAATCCTAAATGCCCTTATCATCTTATTGCACCAAATTCAATGAAAAAGTGATTTCAACATGCATAACCAAACAAGTTCTAGAATGACCAAACCACGTGGAATACCACTCAACAAACGAAAAATAGAGCAAATTCAGAAAAATTGCTCACAATCAAGCCCAAAAACTCACAAGTGGTCAATAATTGATGTCATATCCAACATATTCATCAATCAACTCCATCATCGAGAAAAATAGAAAACCCAATTGGCATAAACTTACTACTTAGACCCACATCTCGATTGCATTTATCATTGTTTTCATTTTTTTTAAAACAAAAAGTAAAATGCTAAACAAATGACTAAAGCATATCTAACCCTCTCCCACACCTAAATCCTACATTGTCCCTAATGTAGCAAATAAAGAACATGGAAAAGAAGTAAAAGGGGACAACGAAACTTCCCTGAATCACGGAGGAGGGCATCAACCAACTATGGCTAGGGGAAAAAGGCGGGCGGAAGCCCACATGGTGGAAGTACTAGGCCAAGTTCTGAGCCATTCGAGAGACCTGGTGCTCAACCCTCTCCATCCTAGAGTCCATCTGATGCAACTGAAAGCGTAGGTCGGAGGGGTGCTGCTCCCTAAAGGCTAACGGTGGTGGCCTAGAGCTAGAAGCGCCATGGGTATCAATAGATGGACTGCTATGCTGAGAAGAAGCAGCCTTTGAGGCCGCCTGCTTTGGAGTCAACTGAATGGGCCCCCGGCGGAGTAAACTGGAATACTCCATTAACCTGCTGAATTAAGCCCAGTTTCTCCAAACAAGCTAGGACAAGAGGTTCCCTGTCACATGCCATATGCAAGTTATGATTGTTTAAATCTAAACTCCAAGATTGACAGCCAAATGTGTGATATAGGACTCCAAAATTAGTGGCTTATTTTTCTTACTTAGCGCAGAGTTGAAATGAGACGCTAACCAACAGCCCAAGTTAACTTTAATTTCGGCAATCATACATCAAAGAAAGAAAAACTCAGGTTTAGACAAAATACTAGAACTGTCTCTCCTACTAGAAAAACTATAAGCCATGAATCTATGCAAATAACGAAAAACATGATTTTTCAGAAATGAGCCTTTAGACTTGCTAGGATCATAAAGGTATGTATTAACTGACAGATCCTGCCAATAGCCAGTGTTGTGGGAGTAAAATGGTTCAGTATACTCATATGGGCTATGCATATACGCCTCAGTCTGGGAATAGGGTACATCAATAAACCCAAAAGCCAAGTTAAATTCAGTGATGGACATCTTAAATTCCTTCCCCATTAAACGAAATCGGACCAACTCAGGGGTGGTGACAGAAAATTGATCAGGGACAGTAAATTCAAATGTAGCATAAAATTCCCAAGTCAATTCAGTAAAAGCAGGTAAGGCAATGGAAGCATAAGTATTCCAGCCAATAGCAGCTATTCTCTTAGTAACTTCATCCCTAATGTGCAAAGTGTCAAGTGTTTGGCCATGGATGTATTTACAAGGGATTATCTTGCATGTACAGGCTGCTTCATATCATTCCTTGTCGGCCGCCTTGGTGAAGTTTAAATGCCCACCAAAGTGGGTAGGGGAGGAGAGATGCACCCCTTTGCTCTTCCCAAGGCGGGACTGGGAACTAGATGCTTGGGAGAGTCCACTTAAAGGAACGGTAGGTTGGGGTGTAGAAGTGGTTGGTCGGGTCCATTTTTTATCTTTGGTTTTAGCCATGAAGTCTAGTAAAAGCAGACCAAACCAATCCCAACACAATAGTCAAAGGCAGATGGCAAATGCCCAAAGTAATTATCCAAAAGGCAGGACCATGTGGCAAAATACATGGTTGAAATTTCAACCAACAACAAGGCAATCCACAAAAATTTACTCAACAGAATGCACAATTGTTCCCCAAATTTCGGACACAAAGTCACACCCACACGTGCAAATTAAAACTATTTCAGCTAATCAACCCAACATAAGTGACAGAAACACAAACCCACAGCACTAATTGTCAATAGCCAACAGAGCCAAGAAAGTAAACCAATCCACAAAATCAGAATCACCAGCCAACATCCCGAAATTGTAGCCAAAAAGCCATCAAGCAGGTGGAGAAATATCACTAGTCGTCACAAAGGCAGTAAAAGCTAAGAGTAGGAAAATCTCACAAAGGCTGCCACTTGGGCAGTGGGTGGAATAGCGGAACCTCGGATGGCAGCTATGTTCACCGGCTAGTGACTCGCAAGTAGCAGCACCTCCCTCGGCTACGTCACCTGAAGAGATTCGTTGGCAGCAGAAGCACGCGTGATGGGAGAGGAGGAGCGATGGTCAACCGCAAACAACGAACTCCAGCGGCGATTAATGAGCAAGAACTGCATGAACTTTGGGAGACCGAAGCGATGCAGGGGATAAGGCTGATGTATGCAGGGATGGAATGACCATGGGAAACAGCAACGAGATCATAAGCGAAAGCGATAAGCGAGATGTCTGGTTGACTCGTGAGGTGAAAGCGAATGGTGGCGAATGAAGAAAGAAGAAATAAAAAAGAAAGAAAGAAGAAAGAAGAAGAAAGAAAGAAAAGAAAAGAAAGGGAAAGGAATTAGGGTCTAGGGATTTTTTTTTTTTTTTAGAAATAAGAACCTACTGAGAATCGGAAACGAAAAAAAAATTCTCTTTTTTTTTTGGTTCAACCAAGTTAGGCGTGGGCACAAGGCGTGGGCATGCCTAACTAGTGCCAACGCTTCTGACCAAGCGATGAAAATTGCAATTCTTAGGTGTGACCAATTGGCGTGGGCACGCCTAACCAGTGGATACGCTTCTGGTCACAGGCGAGAATTGCCTTCCTTAGACGTGCCCAATTTGCGTAGGCACGCCTAACGGGTGACGACCTAACACATGAAAGATTTAGTATTTCAATTGAACCTATTTACTCAATAAGGCATAAAAATACTAGAAATACTAAAATACGCAAATCATAAATCATTGGGTTGCCTTCTAAGTAGCACATTTCTTTAATGTCTTTGGCTAGACAATGCTGAAAGCTCTTCAACTTGTGTAAATGGGATCCTCAAGGTGCATGAATTCGACTTCTTCTCTCACGAAAAGCCTTATGTTCAACTCTTCGCTTGATTTCGAAAGATGATAAACCATTCAACAAAACTCTAAATAAAAAACTATTTTGCTTTAACATCTTAACTCGAAGCTCGTTTGATAAGCTATTTTGAAGCTTTTTCGAAGCTTTTCTAACCATAGTGAAAGACATTAGTAATAACAAATGGACCAATCCAACGGGAGCATAGTTTACCTGGAAAAAGCCTAAGCTTGGAATGGTAGAGAAGGACTTTTTGTCCAATTTCAAAAGTCTTCCGTGAAATTTGTTAATCATGAAAGACCTTGCTTTTCTCTTTGTAGATCATGGCATTTTCATAGGCTTCATTCCTCAACTCTTCCAATTCTTGCAATTGAAGCTTCCTTTGCACTCCCGCTTCAATCAAGTCCATATTACATTACTTAATTGCCCAAAATTCCTTATGCTCCAATTCAACAGGAAGATGGCACGGTTTTCCAAACACCAACCTATTGGGAGACATCCCAATAGGTGTCTTGTACGCAGTTCTATATGCCCAAAGTGCATCTTCTAGTCTTAAACTCCAATCCTTCCTATCGGGGCGAACCATCTTCTCCAAGATGGACTTGACCTCTCTATTTGAAATTTCAGCCTGTCCATTTGTTTGCGGGTGATAAGATGTAGAAACTTTGTGAATGACCCCATACTTGCGAAGTAAAGCTGCAATCACCCTATTACAGAAATGCTTTCCTCGATCACTGATCATAACTCTCGGCATCCCAAAACGGACAAAGATGTGAGATCTCACAAAATCTGTGACTACTTTAGAATCATTAGTCCGGGTGGCTTTTGCTTCCACCTACTTTGAAACATAGTCAACAGCTAGTAGAATATACAGATAACCATAAGAAGAAGGAAATGGCCCCCTAAAGTCAATCCCCCATACTTCAAAAATTTCACAAAAGAATATGGGGTTTTGGGGTATTTGGTCTCTACGAGAAATATTGCCTACCCTCTGACATCTATCACAAGACTTAAAAAACAAGTAGGCATCTTTGAAAATAGTGGGCCAATAAAAACCACTCTCCAGCACCTTGTGAGCTGTTCGTTTTGGTTCAAAATGACCCTTACATGCATAAGAATGACAAAAAATTAGGATAGAGGTAAATTCATTTTCAGTTACGCACCTCCTCATTACTTGATCCGCACAGTGCTTCCAAAGGTATGGGTCGTCCCATATGTAATGCTTAGCATCACTCCTTAGTTTGTCTCTTTGTGCCTTCGACCAACCTGCAGGAAACTGGTTAGTGACCAAAAAATTGACCATATCTGCATACCAAGGAAGAGACGATTGAATAGAAAATAAATGTTCATCAGGGAAAGTTTCTCTTAAGGGAAAGTCATCCTTGGCGGTAGGTAATCTACTCAAATGGTCAGCAACTAGATTTTCTGCTCCTTTTTTATCTCGGATCTCCAGATCAAATTCTTGGAGCAGTAATATCCACCGGATTAGCCTTGGCTTGGCTTCTTTTTTGGCCATCAAGTACCGTAACGCTGCATGATCAGAATATACAATCACTTTAACTCCTAGCAAGTAAGACCTAAATTTTTCCAAAGCAAAAATAACAGCTAAGAGTTCATTTTCTATAGTGGAGTAGTTCAACTGAGCTCCATTTAGTGCCTTCGAAGCATAATAAATTGCATGAGCGGCTCTTCCAACTTTCTGCCCCAAGACCGCTCCCACTGCCGTGTCACTGGCATCACACATAATCTCAAATGGGAGACTCCAATCCGGGGGTTGGATAATTGGTGGTGAGGTCAAAAGCTCTTTCAACTTATTGAATACCTGCCTGCAATCATCATTGAAGTCAAACGGCACATCCTTTTGCAAAAGTTTGAACAATGGAGCTCTAATATTTGAGAAGTCTTGAATGAATCTCCAATAGAAACCTATATGTCCCAAAAAAGAAGGCACTTCCCACACACTTGCGGGGTAAGGTAGGGAAGAAACAAGGTTTATCTTGGCTTTGTCGACTTCAATGCCCTTAGATGATACCACGTGACCCAAAACAATCCCGTGCTCAACCATAAAATGGCATTTTTTTCAATTAAGCACAATATTAGTTTCAATGCATCGTTTTAAGATCAAAGTGCACTCATCAAAACTATCACCATAGACACTAAAGTCATCCATAAGACTTCTATTATTTTCTCCACGTATTTAGAAAAGATGCTTACCATACACCATTGAAAAGTTGCCGGTGCATTGCATAGCCCAAAAGGCATTCTCCTATATGCAAAGGTATCAAATAGGCATGTGAATGTCGTCTTTTCTTGATCCTCTAGTGCTATGGCAATCTGAAAATAACCTGAAAAACCATCTAAAAAGCAATAGTAAGCACGACAGGCCAATCTCTCAATCATCTGATCAATAAAAGGAAGAGGGTAGTAGTCCGTTTTGGTTACTGCATTGAGCTTGCGGTAGTCGATGCACTGACGCCATCCTGTAGGCTTACGAACTGGAGCGAGTTCACCCTCATGGTTCGCTTCTACCGTGATTCCAGCTTTCTTTGGGACTACTTGCACTGGGCTGACCCATTGACTATCAGAGATGGCAAAAATTATTCCCACATCTAGGAGCTTGAGTATTTCATTCTTTACCACCTCCATCATCAGCCTCCTTTGTGCTTGTCGCACTGGCTTTGCCTCCTCCTCAAGCCGAATCCGATGCATACACAAGGAAGGACTTATGCCCTTGATATCAGCTATGGACCATCCTATCACCTCCTTGTGTTCTCAGAGCACTCTTATCAACTTTTCTTCTTGCATGGTTGATAATTTAATTGAAATGATAACTGGCAAAGTCTTTCCAGCACCCAGGTATGCATACTTGACATGATCTGGCAAAGGCTTTAATTCTACTTCTGGCGCTTGCACCACAGAAGGTAACAAATTTTTATGAGATTCGAGTATAAAAAGGGGTGTAAGGTCATACCTACTTGTAACAGATGCCAGAGCCTGCAGTGCTCCAACCATGTACTTCAATTCAGCACTCAACTCGACATCATAAGTTGCTTCCAACTCAAGATGCTTGGTTAAAGTAATTTCTAATTCATCCCTGCCATTCAACTCAAAAACTTCCTGGACCACAGGATTAATTACACTTACAGCAAAAATAGAATGGGATTTAGGAGGATATTTCATAACATCAAATATATTAAAATGGACCATCTCCCCATCAAATTCCATCGTAAGGGTCCCCCTTTTTACATCTATTTTTGTTTCAGCAGTGCTCAAAAAGAGTCTTCCTAATATGAGTGGTGATGGATCAGGGGAGTGTTCATCATGCATGTCAAGCACGTAAAAATCAGTAGGGAACACTAAATCATTTACTTTGATCAAAACATCTTCAATTAGCCCATCAGGATAGACATTGGTACGGTCTGCTAACTGAATTATAATTCTAGTCTCCTTCAACGGTCCTAGAGTTAAGAAGGTGTAAATGCTCTTTGGCATCACATTAATGGATGCTCCTAAATCTAACATTGCATCTCTAATCTTAAGGTTCTCAATTCCACATGAGATAGAGAACATACCTGAATCTCCACATTTTGGTGGTAGCTTCCTTTGTAGCATTGCTGATACGTTCTCACCCACCACAACTCGTTCATCTCCCATCAGTTTTCTCTTATTAACGCACAAGTCCTTCAAGAACTTGGCGTATTTGGGCACTTGCTTTATTACCTCTAGTAGGTGTATATTTACTTGCACTTTTCGAAATACCTCTAGAATCTTCTTCTCCTTCTCTTGCCTTCTTGGCTTCTCCAACCTACAAGGGAAGGGTGGTGGAGTAGCCTTAGCTTTAATAACTGAGTCAGGAGTTACCTTAGGAGCCTTCTTGCTCAATCCTTCTTCTTCTAATTCTTTCTCAATTTGCTCCTCATTCTTGTCCTTAGGAATTGCTGGTTTAAGACCTTCAACTTCTTTCCCACTTCTGAGGGTCATAGCACTCACATTCTTGGGATTCATCTCAGGCTGTAAGGGTAACCTCCCATCTACCTTGGCTTCTAGACTGTTGACAGCAGTTGCTAACTGACTCATTTGCATTTGTAAATTTTGTATGCTGGAGTCCATTTTCTGCTGGATGAACTGGAAGGTGCTAGAAGCCAGGCTCTTGACTATGTCCTCGAGAGATGTGTTGGATGAACTGGAGGAGGATCGTTGTGGCTTGGGTTGATAAGATTGCTGGAATCCTAGGGGCCGATTAGGAAATGAATTTTACTACCTGATCCCATAACTGAAGTTAGGATAATCTCTTCATCTTGGATTGTATGTGTTTGAGTATGGATCATACTGTCTTCTAGGCACGGGCACGCCTCCATCCATATTCACCTATTTAGCTCCATCTTCTTGTAGCATTGGGCATGTGTCAGTGGAATGCCCTACATTTGTACTGATCCCACACACCTTGGTCTTTTGGGCATTTTCTACAGTTAGTTGCAAACAAAGGATGTCAGTTCGGACAATTGTTGTTGCATAGAAAATACCTCCACTTCATTTACTCGACAGATGGATGAATTCTCACGGGTGCCAAATTGTTGTGAATTTTTCACCATTTCTTCGATTAGCACCCATGCTTGGCTAGGGGTCTTATTTGCTAATGCCTCTCCACTTGTAGCATCAATGATATTTCGATCAGACAGGAGAAGTCCCTCATAGAAGTACTGGATCAATAATTGTTCACTAATTTGATGTTGTGGACATCTAGTGCACAATTTATTGAATCTTTCCTGGAACTAATATAAGGATTCCTCAGGGTGCCATTTTATGCCGCATATCTCCTTCCGCAGACTTGCAGCCCGGGAAGCAGGGAAGTTTTTTTTCAGAAACTTTTTCTTAGCTGCACCCATGTTGTAATACTACCTATTGGTAGGTAGTATAACCAGTCTTTGGCTGCATCCTTCAGTGAAAATGGGAATGTTTGAAGTTTTATTTGCTCTTCAGTAACCCTAGGCGGCTTCATACTCGAGCAAACCACGTCAAATTCCTGGAGGTGCTTGTAGGGTTCTTCACCTGAAAGTCCATGAAAAGATGGTAAGAGGTGAATTAAGCCGATTTTAACTCAAACGAGATATTTTTAGCTAAATTTAGGAAAGTTATGCAAAGGAGTTGTTGAGTCAAATCTGGGGCAACCAACTCCCTGAGTGTCCTAGTATTGGCCATAATGTACTCTTCTTGTTCCGAATCACTAGAGGAATCAGTTGAAGATTCGACCAATATAATTGCCAAATTAAACCCAGGAGATGTTGTAGATGATTGCCATTTCTTGTGTTCTCTGGTCTCTTTTCTTAGCCTACGCATTATCTTCTCAACTTCTGAATCATATATCAATTCACCTGTGCGGGAAGAATGAGGCATAAACTAGCAAAAATACCAGAAACAAAATAAAAATAATAATAAAAGAACATAAACTAAAACTCAAAAAGGAACGAATAATTCAGGCACCAATCCTCGGCAACGAAACCTGTACAATAATAATCAATAAACCTAACTGTCAATGAAAATACCCAAAACCTAATTCCAGGTACTGGAGTCGAGAATCCGGATGTGCAATAGATTACTAGTTTCACCCTGATTCCAAGAAGTATACTTGATTCGATATACCAGAATTAGTTAAATTGCATACAGTGGCAAATAGGGTCGTCTCCACAGGGATTGGAAAAAATTAACTCCTTTTTCAATTGACAAGAAATAGGGGGATTTTAGGAATTAAATGCTAACAAAGAGAAACTAAATAATCAACGATGAAAAATAATTAAAAGAGATAACCAATGGAAAAAACTTTAGCCAAGAATACATTTCAGAAATGGTTCAAATAACTGATCATTGATGCAAATATAATTCCAACATTCATCGACAAACAGGTTTTTAATTGCCGATACGATCTGACAATTAGTTTCTCCTTATTGTATCGATAGCCAAGGTATGACCATTGACTATTTCCTTAATCCAGAAATAACCCTAGGTACGACCATAGGATTTAATTTCCTGATTGCATTAAAAATTAGAGAAACCCTGTTCTAATTAACAAACACGCTACGAGGGTTTATTTAAATTAGATAGTACACTTCCCTGACACAAAACCAATTATGTCAGTTTCTACCAGGATTAGAATAGCCAAACAATTACAGATTTAACTACTCTAATTAGCAAATAAATTACGTGAGCAATTAAATATTGCGCAACAATTCAACCACCCACAATAATTCCAATCAATAAAGGCAGAAAATATACAAATACCAATGAACAGAAGGAACGGTTAAAATAAATTAGATCTCACAGAAATAGATGAACCAAATCTTCAAGTGCTCCTTGACTAGAAGGATGAAATTAGTTCTCCATTAAAGGAGAACAAAAAATCTGTTTGAAAGTTCACAATTGCTTCCCAAAGAAAATAGCGAAGAAGGGAAGAAAACAAGAAAGCTATTGCTGCGTCTTCGTTTTGCTTCTTCGTCTCCCGTCTTCTTCTTTTTCCAAGCCAAAAAGATGTAACCAAGAAGATAGATTAATTCCCAATCTACTAGTCACCGAGGTATATGTATACCTAGCACGACCCAACTTCTTTTTGTTGGGTTTCCGAATCCTTTCCCACGTTGAGCAATCCCTTTCCAAGTCCACTACTGGTCAAGGTAAGCTTCCAACCCACGTTTTCCTCCTTTCCTTTTCAATAAAAGAACGAAACTGCTAATAACTTTGAAAATCCTATTCTATTAAGAATTCCTTAATCTAAAAGGTTTCCTAATAGCAAATATCAAATTAGATCCCTAATAGAAATCAAATACTAAATAACAAAACATCATAGTCCAACACTTCTGCAGATTTGGGATCCTCCAACTTTTGAAAATTGCCCACATGCCCTTGAAATCTTGGAAACCCGGGTCTAGATATCTGGTTTAGGCCCATCCACGCCTAACTATCAGGAACACTTCTGGATTTAAACCCTCTTCAGCACAATTTCACCAATTTTTGTAATTAACCACCAATTAAATAAATTCAGCAGAATCCACCCAAGAATGCAATTTTTAGTCTAAATAATTAGGAAATATTAGCACAATAAATTGTTAAAATTGTACCCTATCAAAAATACCAATTAAATAAATCACCAGAGAACCAGCAGAGAATAATTTAATAGAAAGAGCAAGTAATACAATTCTACCCAAAGGAACAACTTCTCAGACACGCACAGTTCAATCAAATGATCATTGATGCAGAAATATTTCATTCATTTGTCATTAGGTTAGTTATAGCTACCAACAAGCTCTGACAGCCAGCTTTTCCTTACTTTCTCGACAGCCAAGGTACGATTGTGGACTGCTTCCCTAACCAGATAACAACCCTAGGTACGACCATAGGAGTTTAATTATCCAGTTGCATTAAGAGCTAGAAAAACCCAACCTTAACCAATAAACACGCTAAGAGGGTTCATTTAAACTAGATCTTATGTTTCCCCAATATAAAGCCAATTATGGTGGTCGTCACTAATTATTAACTAAATGAATAATTACGGATTCAATTTAGTTAATTTGACAGTAGGATATTATGTTAAATTAAATATCCGGCCGTTGACATTCAATTAACAAAATAACCCTAAACAATTAATCCAGGAAATATATGAATAGTAACGAATTAAACCTTCGAATTGCCCTTTGAGTAGACGAGAAATTTAGCCGCTCCTCATCATAGCCATCCCACGTGATTTGACTGATTTAATTTGTGTGCTCATGACCACGTCGGAATTTGAATGTTAATATGATCGGAATTGCGGATAAGAAAACGACCAAGATGTCAAAGTAAAATAACGAACTAATGTTAATGGGAAAATAGGAAAATAAGAAGAAGCCAAGTCGGAACTTTTCCTTCTTGTTTTTCTTTTCAAAAGAAACTACTACTACTAAGAAGAAGAAAGCCTACAAAGGAGGAAAAGAGCAATGGAACGAAAACTGCCAAACTTCTCCAAAAACCGTCTTCTAAATCTAGTACTAATGAAGTCTGCCGCCCCTTTGATTCCTTTTCCTATCAATACTAATCAATAACTAAAAGGGAATAAGAGTCCCATGACAATTAGGAAACTAACAAATAAGCCTAACAATAGAAAAGGAAATCAAATCTTCTCCTAAAAATCAGCTTCCACTTCCAAAGAGACGTGAGTTTGTTTTGTCAGTAGAGATTCCATATGGGGCTCATTCCAGTACAATTTGACTTCCATATTTAACAGCAGAGTAGAGCATGCTCGCGCCTTATCAGGCAATGTCTTCTAGAATTTTCACTTAATTATGCTTGTAACTTCCATTTAATTCCAATGACCTAAATTAGTGCCAAAAATCAAATATGAGTAGAATTAGACAATTAACACAATATTTTAGCATAATAAAAAGGAAATCTCCATAAATTATGTGCACAATTAAGGACTTAACAAATTCTCCTACACCTAGACAATGCTTGCCCTGAAGCATTTACTAGACCAAACTCAAAATCAAGACGACAAATGTAGAATAGCATAAAAAACTAGCACAAATACTCCACATTTTCTTGACAATCTCATCAAAGTCAGGATGTTCAAGACTTGGCAATCCTCACATGGAAAATAGTGTATGCACTTAGCACTTAAGATGTTTAAAAAAGGACATATACGCTCAAATCAACACCATAGAAAGACATTGCCATAAGCTTGCTAATCTATCACATATCCACCACTGAATATGAATTCAAATGCAAGAATCAAAGGGTCTTTAACGAGGGTTGTAACGGGGTTTAAGGTAAATATTGGACAAAAAGGGTAATTTAGGTTGCATACATCAAAGAGAATACCTAAACGTCCTTTGCATGAATTAAAATATCACCTTCATTCACATAGTTAGCTCTTAAGTACGACAACAACTCCCAAGCATAGCAAGTGCATACAAAACAAGGGGATTGACCCCCTATCAAAACACAGCACTTATTTACAAGAATGCTTCACACATTTTTTTTTCTTTTTCGTTCTTTTTCTTTTTTTCTTTTTCTTTTTGGGATTTTTTTTTTACAACAAGACATTGATAACATACGAACATAAAAGCACGTCCAAGCTATAGATATAGTCAGCTTCCTTCACTTGTGATATCATCATGCAAAAGAACATTAAGTTATTCCTTTGACATAGGGTTCAAACAAAGGGGTTTCAAACAAAGAGGTTAAAGGGTGATAAAATGTGTTGTTAAACAAAGAAAAAGTTTAAGATCCAAACTTGGTCAACTACGGGAAAAATATACTTAGAATAGGTCTTTAGAAAGCTAAAAATGGTTAAACCTAATTGCCCTTATCATTTTCATGTATCAAACTCAACAATGTGGTCTCGACATGTATATCATAGCAAGTTCTAGAATGATCTAACTCGATGTGATAATTACACTCACAAACGATGAAGAACAAAATTGAATAATAAGATATTTGAGATCAAAAAGTCACAAATGGCTGTATGTCATGTCAAGAACATCCCTCTTTCAAATCAATTGCAAATAAATAGAATATTCATGCAAATGCCATTACACTACTCCTATTTGCATCTCTACCACATAAGACCAACTAAATTCTAAAGAAATTTTAAAAGAAAAACTCGAAAAATAGAAAACAAACGAGCAACTAGAGTTGAAAATGCATCAAAACAAAAACTGAAACTAAAATATGAAGAAACTAGGAAAAGTATCAACCAAGCCAAAGTATTCCTCCCCCCACACCTGAACAACATATTGTCCTCAATGTAATAAAACCAAAGGAATAACGGAGGACTTCCCTGAAAAGCAAGGCTATAACTGGGGAGGAACAGGTGGTGTGAACCCCATATAGGTGAAATAAGCTGCCAAGTTCTGCGCCATGTGGGATGTTTGGAGCTCCAAATTGGCTAGGCAACTATCAAATTGCAGAAACTGCTCTTCCAAATGCTGAAGTCGAGTATCCACAGAGGATGATGGAGGGGCAGATGTGGAAGGGCCTGTTGTATCAGTAGAAACACCAGCACCCGTAGAATCCATAAGAGATGTGTAGACCCGACGCCCTGACTCGCCAGGGGGTGTGAACTGGTATTTAGCGCCAACACGATGAATGATACCCATTCTTTCCAAACAATCCACGTCCAAAGGTTCAGTCGGCCAATGAACATGCAAGGGCCGCTGTGGATCCCTCCCCATGTTAAGAGCAATTATGCGTTTACCCAAATAAGTGATGAAAGAGTCTAAAATCAATGGCTTATTTGGTTTGTTCACTACAGTCTGTAGTTGAGAAGTTAACCAACAGCCAAAATTGAGCTTCACCTTGTTGACCATGCACCATAAAAAGTAAAACTCTGTCTTGGTAAGAGTGCCAGAGGAGTCCTTACATCTAGAAAAGTTAAAAGCCAACAACCTCTGAACATATCTCAAGATAGGATCCTTAAGGTAAAATACTTTAGACTTGTTAGGATTATAGACTTGCTTATCAACTGACCATTCCCGCCAAATGTCAATATAAACACAAGAGAATGGCTTGATATAATCACATGCACAAGTGAGATAGGCGGCGGAGGTCACAGCAGTTTCATCAACAAAATCCAACAGTACGTTGAAATCATTAATAGATTGACTTATCTTATGAACCATCAATCTAAATTTTATCACATCAAGGGTGGACAAAGTACAGTTGTTTGGTCTTTCAAAATGAAATGTGGAGTAAAATTCCCAAGACAACTCAGTGTAAGTGGGTTCATCAACCAATACAAATGGGTCCCAACCAATGTTTGAAAATAAGCGATGCAAATCACCAGCAATTCTTAACCGAGCAAGTGTAGGGCTATGGACAGATTTACAGGTAGCAAAAGGTCAACTACGAATTTGCTTGAATCTGGCTTGTTGCTCAGTATTAAAACCATCAAGAGAGCCACAACTTCAAAATTCCCTTGACTCATTGATACGAACTACGCCTACAAAGACGCAACCCGCACACGAAGAACGTAGGATCTAGGATTTTTGGTAACAAAAGTTGGAACACACAGCGGAAGACCTTCACCCGTTGAGCACTTAGACAACGAACGTTGGTATAATGGTAGAAGACGCCACAATTCAACGTGATCTTGAATTGATAAGTCAATGAACCCTTAAAGATAACTCTAAGGTATTCAAACCGCTTCAAAGAAGCAAGAGAAGTGATAAACACTCAAAGCAACTTGTTGAATAATTCTTGTATATTAAAAACAAAATAAAGGTGGCTATTTATAGCCTACAAGACACGAAATCCTAGTCTAAGTAGGAAACCTAAATTCAGCCAGCTTTGGAAGCTTGAAGAACCGAACCTTAACTAACTAGGAAACTAGTTTTTAGGAAACTACTAATAATACTAGAGGCTAAACAATTAGGAATTTATTTTAACCTAACTAAGAATGGAAAAAGACTGCTCAATAATTCAACGACCAGAAGACTTTAGCTTGTAAGGCGTGCCCACGCTCTACATGCAGGAGAGGGATCAGAAGACTCTGGCTTGTAAGGCGTGCCCACGGCTAACAGGTGTGAGTCTTCTGGTTTACACGTTTATTAACTAAAGTAAATCAAATCTTGGAGTGATGTTGCTTGAATCCTCATGCACACTTAGCCAAATGTGAATATCACTTGAATCGTGCTTGAATTCTACGATCCTTGCATGATGGACTTAAACCATGAGATGGCTTGAACTTGAACATATGGTAGCCCACCGGATTCACATCACTAATTCCTTTGATATTTGCTATGCTCCACCCAATCGCCTCCTTATGATCCCGAAGGAGTCGCACTAGTTTGTCCTCTTGATTTGGTAATAAGTGTGTAGAAATGATCACTGGTAGTGTCTCCTTGTTTCCGAGAAAAGCATACTTCAAATGCTTCGGGAGAGGCTTGAGCTCCAACTCTGGTGCCTGCACAACAGAAGGCAACAATTTTTTCTGAGTTTCTGGTATAAAGAGAGAAGTTAGTTCATACCTTGAAGAAATGGATGGGAGTGAATGTAGTACCTCAACCGCATGGCACAACTTATCACTGATTTCCATATCAAGAGTTGCTCCCAGCTCTAGATGTTTGGCCAAAGCCACTTCCAATGCATCATTTCCATCTAACTCATAAGTTTCCTGTACAAGAGGCTCAATAACACTCAACACAAAAATCGAGTTAGATTCCTTTGGGTACTTCATTGCATCAAAAATATTAAAATTTACAATTTCTCCATCAAACTCCATTGATAAAGTACCCTCATTCACATCTATTTTTGTCCTAGCAGTGCTTAGAAATGGTCTACCTAACAACATAGGTGACGGATTAATGACTTTTCATCTCCCATATCTAGGATATAAAAATCTGCTGGAAATATGAGCTCATTTACTTGCACCATAACATCTTCAACTAGCTCCTCAAGATAAGCATTGGTACAGTCTGCTAGTTGGATTATGATGCTAGTTTCCTTTAGTGGCCCAAGATTTAGAGAAGCATAAATAGTTTTAGGCATCACGTTAATTGACGCCCCTAAATCCAGCATTGCTTTCGTAATTGTGATCTTTCCTATTTTACAGGGGATCGTGAACATACTTGGATCCCCACACTTGGGTGGGAGCTTTCTTTGAAGTACAGCTGATACATTTTCTCCCACCACCACTCTTTCACCACCTCTTAACTTCCTTTTGTGGGTGCATAAATCTTTTAAAAATTTTACGTACTTCGGCACCAGTTTAATTGCATCCAACAAGGGGATGTTGATCTCTATCTTCCGAAATATGTCCAAGATTTCTTTCTCCTTTTCTGCCTTCTTTGTCTTCTCCAACCTGCAAGGAAAAGGTGGTAAAGTAGATTCAACATGAATTGAGGGCTTAGGGGTTACCTTGGGCTGTTCATGAATGCGTCCCTCCTCTTCAATCTCCTCTTCATTTTTACTCTTTGGATCTTTTAACCTTGGCCTTTCCACTTCTCTGCCACTTCTCAATGTCATGGCACTTACATTCTTAGGGTTTGTCTAGGGCTGTGATGGCAATTTCCCAAAAATGTGGGATTCTAGCCGGTTGATCGCGGTTGCCAAGTGACTTACTTGGGTCTCCAAATTTTTCATACCCGACCTAGTCTCCTGGTGGAATTGGGCAGTGCTCTGTTGAAATTGGGTGGTGCTTTGTTGAAGTTGAGCAGTGCTCGTAGCCAAATTCTTCACAATATCCTCCAAAGAGCTTCCAGAATTTGAAGATGAAGGCTGAGGATTTGCTTGATAGGGTTGTTGAAATCCTGGAGGACGATTCAAAAATGAGTTTTGAGACCTGTTCCCGTAGTTGAAGTTGGGGTGGTCTCTCCTTCCCGGATTGTATGTGCTTGAGTATGGGTCATATTGTCTACAGGCTGCAGGCATGCCTCCAGCCATATTAACTTGCTCAGCTCCATCTTCTTATAAAGTGGGACATGCGTCTGTGGAGTGACCCATGTTTGTACAGATTCCACAAACCTTTGTTTGTTGTCCATCCCCCATAGCTAATTGCCGCACAAAAGATGTTAACTTTGACAACTGTTGCTGAATAGATGAGGATTTCACCTCGTTGACCCTGCGGGTGGGGTTACTTTCACGAAAGCCAAATTGTTGGAAATTTTCTGCCATTGCCTCAATGAGTTCCCATGCTTCTCTTGGTGTTTTGTTTGCCAGTGCTCCCCCACTTGCAGCATCAATGATACTCCTGTCAGATGACTGAAGTCCTTCATAAAAGTATTGGATCAATAGTTGTTCACTAATTGGATGCTGTGGGCATCTAGTGCACAACTTATTGAACCTTTCCCAATAGTTATATAAAGTTTTCCCAGGATACTACTTAATACTGCATATCTCCTTTCTCAGACTTGTAGCCCGGGATGCAGGAAAAAATTTCTCCAAAAACTTCTTTTTCAATTGTACCCAAGTTGTGATACTACCTGCGGGTAGGTAGTATAACTAATCTTTCGCTGCATCCTTGAGGGAAAAAGGGAATGTTCTGAGTTTGATCTGTTCTTCAGTAATCCCAAGAGATTTCATGCTGGAACATACCACGTCAAACTGTTGGATATGTTTGTGGGGTTCCTCACCGGACAAACCATGGAATGCGGGTAGAAGGTGGATTAACCCAGATTTCAACTCGAAGGAGGTATTCTCAGCCAAGGTTGGGAATGTAATGCACAGAGGCTGTTGGGTCAAATCCGAAGCAGCCAACTCCCTTAGTGTTCTGTTATTGTTGGCCATGCTAACTTCTTCTTCTGAATCACTTGAATGATCAGTTGGAAATTCTGGCAATTGAAGTCCTAAAGATGCAGTGGCTGATAATTCCTCCCTGTACTCCCTGGTCTCCTTCCTTAACCTACGCGCAGTCTTCTCTATCTCAGGATTGAAAATCAATTCACCTGTACGAGAGGAACGTGGCATAAACTAACACAGGTACCAGGTATCAAAAGAAAATAACTTAAAAAGAAACAAATTAACCAAAACACCGTTCCCAACAACGGCGCCAAAAATTGACAGGTGCTGAACCTGTGCAATAATAAATATTAAAAATCCCAATTACCATCTCAACTAATTACAAAATAATTCTGAGTACTGGAGTAGGGACTCCGAATGTGCAATGGGTTACTGGTTTCACCCTAATTCCAAGTAGTATGCTGAACCCGATATACCAGAGTTACCTCTAAGAAAATATTAATTTGTAGTAGTGGTAAGTAGGGTCGTCTCCTCAGGGAACGGGTATGAAATTGTTTCTATCTAAGTCACGGGAAAAATGGGGGGTTTGGATGGGATAGAACTAGAAATAAAATAAACAAAATTAGAAAATGAAGAATGAAAATACCAATTAAATAAATCACCAGAGAACAAGCAGAGAATAATTTAATAGAAATAGCAAGTAATACAATTCTACCCAAAGGAACAACTTCTCAGGCACAATCCAATCAAATGATCATTGATACAGAAATATTTCATTCATTTGTCACTAGGTTAGTTATAACTACCAATAAACTCTGACAGCCAGCTTTTCCTTACTTTTTCGACAGCCAAGGTACGACCGTGGACTGCTTCCCTAACCAGATAACAACCCTAGGTACGACCATAAGAGTTTAATTATCCAGTTGCATTAAGAACTAGAAAAACCCAACCCTAACCAATGAACATGCTAAAAGGGTTCATTTAAACTAGATCTTACGTTTCCCCAACATAAAGCCAATTATGGTGGTCGCCACTAATTATTAACTGAATGAATAATTACGGATTCAATTTAGTTAATTTGACAGTAGGATATTATGTTAAATTAAATATCCGGCAATTGACATTCAATTAACAAAATAACCCTAAACAATTAATCCAGGAAACATATGAATAGTAACGAATTAAAAGAAATGATAAAGATTTGATTGGATCTTACAAATAGTATGGACTACGCCTTCGAGTTGCCCTTTGAGTAGACGAGATATTTAGCCGCTTCTCATCATAGCCATCCCACGTGATTTGACGGATTTAATTTGTGTGCTCATGACCACGTCGGAATTTGAATGTTAATATGATCGGAATTGCGGATGAGAAAACGACAAAGATGTCAAAGTAAAATAACGAACTAACGTTAATGGGAAAATAGGAAAATAAGAAGAAGCCAAGTCGGAACTTTTCCTTCTTGTTTTTCTTTTCAAAAGAAACTACTACTACTAAGAAGAAGAAAGCCTACGAAGGAGGAAAAGAGCAATGGAACGAAAACTGCCAAACTTCTCCAAAAACCGTCTTCTAAATCTAGTACTAATGAAGTCTGCCGCCCTTTTGATTCCTTTTCCTATCAATACTAATCAATAACTAAAAGGGAATAAGAGTCCCATGACAATTAGGAAACTAACAAATAAGCCTAACAATAGAAAAGGAAATCAAATCTTCTCCTAAAAATCAGCTTCCACTTCCAAAGAGACGTGAGTTTGTTTTGTCAGTAGAGATTCCATGTGGGGCCCATTCCAGTACAATTTGACTTCCATATTTAACAGCAGAGTAGAGCGTGCCCGCACCTTACAGCCAATGTCTTCTAGAATTTTCACTTAATTGAGCTTTTAACTTTCATTTAATTCCAATGACCTAAATCAGTACCAAAAACTAAATATGAGTAGAATCAGGCAATTAACACAATATTTTGGCATAATAAAAGGGAAATCTCCATAAATTATGTGCACAATTGAGGACTTAACATGGATCTCTCAAGGATTTACACTATATATGTAACGAGTCTTGATACTTTTTGCTAGAGAATTGTAGGCAACTTAAAGGTAATCTTCGTCAACTAACTATACTTCATTTCTCAAGGAAATGGAGTATTGCAGAGCTGAAACAAAATCCTCATCGTCAGACATGGAAAAGGATCTGGGTCTTAGGTTTTGACATCAATTACATGACTGATTAATTAATTAGTCGGAAGCTGAGTAATTGGTCTTCAGTCTTTAGTTACATACTATTATGCAAGCAAGTAATTAGTGCCCTTTACTTACATATTATGGTTTACAAATATTCTCTTTTTTAAAATTTTTTTTTTCAAAATTTAGCCGCTGGCACATGCTACCGACATGATCGAATTTCAATAATAATCTGCTAAAAACCAACCAATTGGACTAAGTGTGTTTAGACATTGAAACATTTAGGATTAGATTTGCTTTTCTTCAAACTCTAAAAAGTAAAAACTAAAACCACCGATACTCCAAACATTTGATAGCAAAGCTGCAATTTTCTCTTATTTCTAATGACCCTTATCATCGCCATACTAACTAGTAATTCCTAATTGGACAATTTACTTGAGGATGCTCTGGGGGACCACCTGGGCCATTGCTTCAGTTTGTTCTTTTTCTCAGGTCCAATTATCAGAGACCCGAATCTGATTTTCCGATTCTTGCTGCTATCTACCCTTATCTTGTCCGTCAAAACTGTCTTAAGGCAGAATTTGAGATTCATCAATCAGCACTCAGGTCCACCTTTGAGGACATAACAGGATAGAGACTTGAACAAGTTTCCATTGAAGTAACAGGTATGCTGACCTCAACCAGGAATCAGCAACCTCAATTTCCAAGTTAGCCCATCTATTCTAGCCAGCCCAAAATGTTAATGTGGATATTCCAAAATTCATGTTGTTGATTATAAAGTTTCAAGGTTTGGAGGACTAAGTGTTTGGACATACAAATTATTTTAAAAATTATTTTACTTGTATTATGGACACATTTGTCAACTGTACTTTAATATTTTTAATTGTCTTTTTTATTTTATATATATTGCATCATAAAAAATGCTATAATAATTATTCTAAATCATATTTCGTATAATCGCTCTGGAAACAATAGTCTTTATCACTAAGGCAGACAAAAGGTTGAGAATGATCGCTATTCCTCTCCTGAGAGGCTCCCGGCCAGTACTAATTTGATACTAGTGGAAAAGGACATTTAATTTGAAGATTATAACCTTACTACAGTTAGAAAAGGATACTTTGCACCCTCTACTCCATCTTAATCAGACTTTTCCTGATTGTGCCAGCTCGCTACCCTGAAAACAACCTACTTTTCAAAGCCTCTATGCTTAATTGATTTCACTAGTAAAAAAAATTTGTAACAAATTAAGAAGAAGTTTAATATACACAAGACAAAAATAGATAAAAATTAAGTCCAAAATCTTGATGCTAATGGTATAATTGAGCCTATAGGATAGTAAATTAACAGAAAAATATTCATTAAAAGTGCAATTGCTCTGACATTTACGTCAAGCATGTTGTAGTTCTTAAGAATTTATTAATTAATGATTTAGCTACCCTAAAGAATTCTAGATATTATGTCCTAATAACACTTAAAGTCCTCGGATATTTATTGAATGATATTGCATAATGGAGAATATTTGGGTAAGTCTAGTCTGCAGACCCATTTATAGAACATGTGGTATGTTCGAGTCCTAATAGACATGGTGATGTATGATGATGTGAGACAAGTGATGATGATCAATGCAGAATTATGCAAGAAAACCTACTAATTAATATGTATGATTCTTGAATACATGACCACACGGTGTACAAGTGAGTCTTTGTGCCCTCGGGCCTGTCCCACTTGGCCCTTTTAGCTCATAGGACTTATAAAAATGGGTTTGGCCCAATTTCAAATATATATATATATATATTTATTTTATTCTTTAAAAAGTAATTTTTTTTCCTTTAAAGGGAAAGGATCAAAATTCTCCTGGCAACAACAAAACGTGGGGACGCAACCCTATAATATCTGCGCCAAACAAATATTTTAAAAGTAATATTTTACAAAAAATTTAAGATTGCAATTAAAGAACCAAAGTTTCAGATAAAACATATGAGGATGATCTGAATTAGTTTAACAAACTTCTTCACAAGACTGACTTTAAAAAATAAGTAAGATATGATATAATTACTGACATAGTAATCAAAATATATGTAAAAATTTTTAACACAAAATATAAAGGAACGTCGGTCGAACTTAGCAATCTTGGCCCATTTTAATTTTGACCATGCATTTGTGGTTCATATCCAACTTCGCCCATTTGAATAAAATGTTTAGTCCCTATTCTAGACAAGCCAAGCTCGAGTTAATCTGACCCAATTTATAATCCTTTGCAATAATATTGAAATAGTGGCTCTAATTTTAGAATATAAAAAAGAGAATACAAGACTAGGATGGAGGAAGCATTTTCTAATTTGTGCAACAAATACATTAGATTGCAAATAATCAATATTTCTAATTGCTGAAATACTCTCATTTTGGGGGATAAACAGGACAAATGTCGGGCAGAATTAAAGAATCCCACTATCTCGCGGTCCCCTATACCCCAATGATCATGCACAGTGCAGACACCCGCCCCCCCCCCCCAAAAAAATCCCAAAGAAGGGGGAAAAAAAGAGATAGACAGAGTTTATACCCTGTGAACGTGTATGTGTTTCCATATGCTTAAAATAAAATATTACTATTAAATTCACACGCTAAACATCAATGTAGAGAAGAAGGTCTTCTTTGATCTTATTGGGGTTAAGGGGTTACTGTAAAGAAGTGTTGGAAGAGGGTAACAAAATTTCCTCTGCTTCTGGCTCTTGTGAGATATTATTTGGAATTAGAAATAAAAAAATATAAGAGAAAGGTATCACTGTTTTATTTAATTATGCTTTGAGAAAATAATTTGTCCATCCCAAATATATATATGCCTTGAGCTCCTCCCTCCCTCTCTCTCCCTTCCTCCCTCCCTCTCTCTCACATGCGATGGTAGCAGCCATTCATAGGGATGCCAACCACCACATTGATTTGAAATTAGTTTGTTTTTCTCTTCGGTGCTTCTCTGTTTTGATGGTTGTGTTTGGAGCTAATGTTAGGTGAATTTTATGACAGGACCTTTTTCTGCCCCCAATATCAGATCATTTCAATAATAGCCAGCTAGGGCTAACATCCCACAAAGTACAAAAGTTAATCAGCCAAGGATGCAGAAGGCCTAGCTGCACCACCACTAATATAAAACCAATAAAACTAAAACAAACTCGAGTAATTACAAAATTGAGAAAATAAACACAAGTGCTTTTAAGTGTGTTTGCAAAACTAATAAAAATATGTGTTGTAAGATAAAAATGTCGTTAAAAATATTTTTGAAAAATAGTGTATTTAAAAAAGTTTCATCTAAACAGAAAACCCTGTCATCATATAAGATACACAAATTTCTCGAGAGAAAGATAGGATTTTTGTTCAATTTAAAGTTGGTGTAGGCTAAGATTATGGTCGTTCACGAATCACAAGTCACAACCTGGGATTTTGATCATAAAATTACTTGTTCATTGATATTGATATGCATTCTTTTTTTTTTCTTTTTTAAGAAAGTAAGTAAACTACAATTATTATATGTATTCAATGAAACTTAAGGGGATTTTGTTTTTGTTGTTCCTTTTTTTGTGTCTATACCCAGACCTTTAGTCCAAAAGTGCAATGATTTTGCCCTCTACATTTTTGACATTATCTTCGCTGCAGAAGTTTCGAACATCAATGGTTCTCAATAATTAGACGCAAAAGTAAGTTCGACTATATAAATAAAATACATAATCAGTACTGAAGATCAGATCACCCGTCAAAAAGGAGAGGAAAATAACAAAAGAAAAAGAAAATGCGGCCAAGTGCAAAGACATTTGATTCAAAATCTTCTAATTAATTTGCAAGATCTAGTGTAAGCAGCGTGTTTGGTGTAAAGTGCAGACCAAGTTTTCACTAATTTACCTTTCTTGTCTTAAGAATTTTATAGTTTAATTGGTATTTCGTGGTTGAAATACGGCATCTATGAAAGCTATAGTTGAGAGTGACAGAATTATTAAATTTTGGTAAAAAGTTATTGTTACACTGATCGTTTTTTTTTTTCTTTTTTCTTTTGAGAATGACATATCTGTCATTAATTCAATTTTGATGTCGTTTCAAAATCGACCACAAATACTTGCTACAAATTGTTCTTCTTTTCAAATAGCAGAGTCATAGGTTTAAGGGCCTTAAAATATGAAATTGCGAGACATCGTTTACACCAAGAATGGTATTAAACCATAGATGCCAGGAACAGTAGAAATGGTTTAGTGGAATTTAGTAACGACCACTGATTACTATTCAGTTTTTGCCTTGGAGCACAAGCCAGACAAAAATGATTAAATTCTTATGCAACACGCAATTACACTTCAAAGTTAAATTATTGTCACATGCAATTAATGGATGATGCACAAGAAATAAATTGTTATGAAATTCTACAGAAGGATTAGATTTTTGTATGGGCTACAAATTTTTGCCCTAATCAAGTCCTTTTCCCATCATTTTTTTCTTTTAAATTCTGTATTTATAATAGAGTTTCTCCTAATATTTCCTAGTGAGAGTTTTCTCTCTGTCATGAGATTCCTAGTAGAAGTTTTTCTTAAGTAATTTTTCTATTTCACTGTTAGATATTTAGTTTTCAGAATTAGTTGTTAGATTTGGAATTTCTTAAATCTAACTTGACAGTTCTCACTAGTAATATAAGAAGTTGAAGTAGTTGATTTGCAGATATTGGGATTGATGCATACGCAAATGTTTTTAGGGTCACGAATGTTACATCTAACTGTTTTGCCTTTTAGTACTATCGGAGTTTTACATATAATTTTTATTAATTCTCCAGATCTGTAGTATCTATTATTCAGATTTATTGTATCTGTGTTTGTGTGATTAATTTCTACCATTGGTGCAAATTTAATTTCTACCATTGATGTGAGAACGACTTGATCTTCTTCATCTATGTCTTATCCAGAAAAAGAAAAAAGGTATTGATACTAGGCTTCGTACTTGTGAAAAAGTGGTCTTTTTGATGTATGACTCAATCGCAGCATGTGATTACTGATCAAAGATCGTTATTGTTAACCTTGAAATGTTGACTATGCATGATGATATGAATTTAGTGAAGTAAAATTAGTATCCAGTATAACATATCTCTTGAGAACTACAGAAAATAACACATTAACACATATATAGAATTAACATAGGGCAGTCTGGCTCTGGCCCGAAGCCATTACGCGGAGCGCATGATCTTCCTAAGCGCGTGTTTGAGGCGATTACATTTGTATATATTGCTAAGGGTTTTTCCAACGAGTGCCCACATATCTAAAATTCATCTAACCTATTATGTGTGTGTGTATTAACAATTATTACATTCCCTTGCATTTATATATTTTTTTATTTAATCTTATTTATCCTCTCTTGTATTTATTTACTTTCTTTAATTAATCTTACATTTTAAAAATATGACACCTGAAATATATCTTAATCCGTGCTCACAGGACACTCATTAGCTGGACCGTATACATTCCCCAACTTATTAAGTATGGCGTTTTTCTCATTTTAACCCCAAATAATGAAATTTTACAGGGTTGCCAATGCACTTGAAGTAAATATATGGCTTAAACTCATGTGCTATTTTTTTTCCAAACCTTTCCCGCCTCCCAACTGTCAAGTTCAAGGCTCAAACTCTGGACTTGACAACGGAGAGAACCTTATGAGCTCTTATCTAACTATTGAGCCAGCTCCGGTGGTTAACTTGTGTACTCTTGTAGCTTTGCAAACAAGTAGTTCTGTAACTTGTAGACAAATAAATCGGAAGTACTATTACTTTCTAACGCATAATATTTTTTTATTGTCTCCTGATTATCAAAAAATTAGGTTTCAAATATAACTGACTTATAGGTGTAAGGAAAAAACATGGTTAAGCTTCAAAAATTAAGTACAAAACGTAATTATATGTGTGTAATTGTCAAAATTATATATCTACTACTTGATTATTTTTCTAAACTTAGTTGGAGCAGTTATATATGTAATGATATAGCTTAATTGTCAATAACTTTTTTTTATTTGATTGCTTCAAATTTTGAAGTAAAGACAAACTAGAACGGAAATTTGAAATTGGAAAAGTTTTGCTCTGACAAACTGAATGGAAAATGGTTAGCCTAGAAGTACTGTCCAAAAATTCCCACAACTATTCCCTTCTTGGACATTGTAAAATTTTTCAATTAGTCCTGCAATTTTACCGTTAACTTTCTTCTATCTAATTTATTTGGATTGCTATTTTTAGAAGTTTTTCAAAAAATGTACTGTAACGATTTGATATATGTGAGATAAAAAGTTAACTGAAAAATATGTTCACAGAAAAAATAAAAAATTTTCTACAAAAAACTACAATCCAAATGCAAATGAATTTTCAGAGATATCCATTCATCTATCAGCATAATAAAGAATTTATCATCAACCAAGTCTTTCGTTAACATTTTTTTTAATACTAATTCGCTGACATTCAATTGTCAGTACCAATTGCACTATACAAAACGGACGTGAAAACCTAAAAAAAAAAAACAGAGAGAGAGAAAAAGTAAAAGTAGACGGGTAAAAACAACAAGCATATAGACGTTAACAGTGTAAATACACAGTCATGACGTCATGCGCTGTTCATCGACAGGTTACGTCATATTTGTGGGGTTCATTCCAAAAAAAAAATGACGAATCCAAACCATTTACATTCAAAATGGTTGAATTTTCACGCTGAATTATTCTTGACAGTTGGTAAAGGAATTTACGAAAGTCCCCACCACTAAAATAAGCTTATTTAAATGGTCACCATCTCACCATCTCACTCCTATTGTTGCTTTTTTTTTTTCGGTAATAAAAAGTTTGGGTGGATTCGACTCTATTACCACCGCATTCAAAACAGATTTTAGGAAATATAAGTCGTTTATAGAATCTTACATTACCCATTAACACAATTCTTGTATTAGTAATAGAATTTAAACATACGATCTTTTATGAGAAAATGATCCGTCTTTGCCAACCGAACCAACTTGTGTTGGCTTCGTACAGTTGCTAAATGGTCGAAAGTGTGATGCCTGCCGCCCCCGTCTTGGCCTTCTGCACTCCATTGTAGAAAGCTCGTAAAATGAGAATAGAGTGCAGAAGGCTCATTTTGTAGCGCTGATATCAACGTCCATATTGTCATGGCATTCAACATTTGAATGAACTCAATTATTGTCATGCAGCCTTCCACTCTATATAAGAAGCCAAAGCTTCCTTAGCAGCTTTTCAAGGGGAAGCTCATAGCTGCCGGTTCCGGTGTTCAGGTGAGAAGAAGGTCCTTTGTGCTTACACTTTTATGAGTTCTATTTTGAACTGAACTTTCCATTTTGGGATCTATCACCTTTCGGATTATCGTGATTAAACTTTCTTTTTTTTTCCCCTCTTAATTTTGTAGTACACACTTATTCGGAACAACTTCCACTCGCTAGATTCTTAAAGTTTGATGGACAATTCAGCACCATCATGGTTCTCTGAACTGGTAAGAACTTTGCTGAATAATATTATTATTGTCATAATTCAAGAAACTGGTTTTGTCTGTCTGTTTAACAACGTGATTACCCTGTGACCGTGTTCGACATACTGGCCATCATAATAACATCAGCTAGCTTCAATGTTGGATAACACTTCATCAGCTTCGTGGGCATCCTTACCCTTATTCATGCATGTCAATAGATTGTGAAGATTAGAATTTAAGTTGAGACCATAATTTCAAAGCTTCGGATGATGTTTGTGATAAATGGGTTTAGTGACCGTAAACGTTAGCTTCAAATGTTTGCAATCCACAGTTGCATTAAAATTTGTTTTTATGATTAGTCTACCAGTATTTGAAAAAAAGTTAAGTTATATACATACCTTGTAGCATCCAAGAGTAGAGAAGAGATCTTATAGTATATTGAGGCAAGTGCCTTGCTAATGTTAAGATGGTATTGCCTTGTGATTTTGTTGCATATAATTTTTTGTTTCCTGAAGTCCATTAATTTATGCAATTAAAATTTTTATAGCACGAACTTAGATCGAATAAGCCAAGTTCAACACGGAAGGTGAGCAACATAACTATGAATCATTGCTTGTCATGCTTAAATGTTCAATGTTCATACTCTTATCATTTTTGTATCCATTTCATTCATGGGATGACAGAACATAAAATTACCGAGGTTTAATTTTATATATATTGGTGGTGTATACAACTGTAAGTGTAGGTGCATGTTACCTTATTCTAATTTAAATTAAAATTTTAAATATATCAACAGTGTAACAAAATTATCCCATATTTATATTATAGGGCTGGTAGTCTACAGGTCTACATGGTTTATCCTAAGAAACATTTGTCCTTTCTAATCTTGCTTACCAATTAATCTGTCATAGTACTTACCAATCGTCATATTCAATCAATTGTGGTTTTACTATTCGTAGATTCTAATGAATAATTCAAAACTAGTCAAACTTCACATGATCAAATTAGATTGGATGAGAATCTACGAATGGAACCTCGAAACTTTAATCCTGGGTATATCATCACTCTTCATCCCATCCACGATTTGTGGAATTTGAAATTAAACCTGGTATAAAATATAAATATGAATAACAAATTTGAGTTATGCAGTTTTTTTACTCAATTAATCTAATCTACTTTTCCTTTCGAGTCATGGCTAACACACAAATTACTACTTATTATTTGTTTGATGATTTTCAAATCTTTATACGATTTTGGTTGTA
This sequence comes from Gardenia jasminoides, assembly GCA_013103745.1. Lineage (NCBI taxonomy): Eukaryota > Viridiplantae > Streptophyta > Magnoliopsida > Gentianales > Rubiaceae > Gardenia > Gardenia jasminoides. The sequence goes on along the minus strand of CM023096.1, from coordinate 623,516 downwards.
TCTTCAGGAAATGATGGACCATGTTCTCAGTGACCAGTGTAGCATCACGGACTCGATTGTTGATGGCTTATTTGGTGCATGTGGAGACGATTTACATAATTGTCTGTCTACAAAAGGCAACTCCTCTATCTCCCCTATCATAGCAACAAACAATTCCACCTCCAGAATATGTGTGTCTGCAGTCATAGAAGCTCCTCCAATAGTAACTGGAAGACCAACCCAACAGCAAAACCCAAATGGCTATAACTGGTCAACCATCCATAACTTTCCTAGTTTTGATCAACCTTCTTCTTCTCCAATGCTTCTCACTTTTGGAGCATTGAACCCTGGCGATGATAAGGTCTGTGACGTTCTGACATCCAATGGCTCATTTGTAAAATCTGATCATAGGACCCCAAGAATTCAAAAAAAGGGAAAGAGAACTGGGGTCGTACTAGATCGCCTTCTAAAACATACGATCACATAATAGCAGAAAGAAAGCGACGTGAGTATCTGGGCCAGCTATTCTTGTCTCTTTCTTCCATACTTCCTGGCCTCAAGAAGGTAACATCTGATATTTCACGTCCAGTTTTAGACCTTTTCTAATTGTATTTAGGTGATTTAGGAGGTTTTTGTCTAGTAGTTAAGGTGCGATCCCACGAATTAAAATATTTGGGTTCAAATCCTGCCTTTTACCTCCATATTTTTTAATTCTTGTCCCATCCCTGCTTTAAAAAAAGGAAAAAATTAAATCAAATTACTTTTTTTTTCTTTTAAGAAATGGAGATCCATAAGATATACCAGTAGTAATAATCCTTTTGACTAATTTGGTTGCTATTATTGTGGTAGAATTTTCCTAGACAAGATCTCTATCTTTCTTGCAGATGGATAAAACTTCAGCTCTTGGAGATGCCATAAACCACTTGAAACATCTTCAGGAGAAAGTGAAGACACTAGAAGAACGAGTCACAAAGCAAACCGTGGAATCCGTGGTGCTTGTGAAGAAATCACAACTTCTGGTTGAAGATGAAAGGGGTTGCAAAAATAATAATCAGCTATTGTTCCCTCAAATTGAAGCCAAAGTTTGCGATAAGGAAGTTCTGCTAAGAGTCAACTGTGAAAATAAACGAGGGGTGCTGATAAGAATACTTTCAGAGGTAGAAAAGCTCAATCTTGCTGTTATCAGCACCAGTGTCACGCCGTTCGGAAATTTGACTCTTGAAGTCATGATTACTGCCGAGGTGAAACATGAAGAATCATTTTAGAGTTGAGTTTAATTGTTGAAATTTAATAGATCATTTTAGTTATGAAGGGTTGAAATGTTTTGCAGATGGAGAAAGAATTCAACATGACGACCAAAGACCTAGCAAAAAACCTTGGATCGCTCTTCAACTTGTAGCACAAGAATCTTGAATTTAGAGTTGCCATATAATTGTTCACGAATCGATGAGATTAATGTTCAATGTTAACCCTCAACAGCAAGATCAATTTTATGCAAAGCAGAGGTTGAAGTCAGCCATTAGGCTTTGGTTCAGGAAGAGCCTCTTAGAACTCTCTCGTACATTAGGTCGGAGGGTTCAAATCCTTCTTGAGTGCATTACAAGGCAACATTGGCTTCATTTCTTCAAAAAAATTTAGAGGATGCAATGGTGCAATGGTGCATTTGTCTGGTTAGGAAATTCAGTCTCCAAATCCTATACAAACCCAATCAGACTCTTTCTCCCATATAGTGTAGAGATGGTAGAGATTGTTCTTGTTTGTCAAAAAGTGCTCAGTCCCTATACAAGTTCAGCTGAGTTTCTTCTCCTTATAGTGTTGGAGTACTGTAGATTATTACTGTTTGTTAAAAATAAAAAAAAATCTCTCTCTTCCCTCATACTATTAAGAGTAGTATAGATTGTTACAGTTTATAAAAAAAAAAAAAAGAAAAGAAAAGAAAGAAAAAAAGTGGTTGAAGTTGCTCGCTCCTTTTAACCCGGGAACGTGGAACGTGGACCGTGGCAAAATAATGGGTTTTTTTTTTTTTTTGGTGGTGTTGGAAGCACAACCATGGTTCTATTGGTAGGGTGTTTTTTGCATAGTTTCATTTAGATAAAGTCGTTCTTCAACTTTTATAATAACTTTAATAAAACACTTCAAAGTTTACAAAAAAATACATACAATTCAAATTGCCAAAAACGTACTTCTATATTTCTATTCTACCACCAACCTCCCTAATTATTTATGCTTCTACCCTAGCTACCTGCAATCTCACACTCCCCCCCCTCCCGCCTTCTCTTTTCTTCTCCCTCATTCCTCTTCCCCCTTCTCTTCCCTCCTTCCTTCCTCCTACCTCTCCTCCTCCCTTCTCCTTCCCTCCTTCCCTCACCAGTCCCTCTCCCCTCTCTCTCTTCACCCCGCTCCCCTATGATTAGAAGGAAGGGGTGGGGTGAAGGAGAATGGGAAGAAAGGGTGGCGAGGGAAGTGAAGAAGAAGGAGGGAGGAAGAGGAAAGAAAGAGGAGAGGGAGGAAGAAAGAAGAAAAAAAAAGAGTGAAGGAAAGGGGGGACAGCAACTGGGTGGAAAATCTGCAGTAGTTTTTTTTTAAAAATATTTTTATTACTTTTCACTTATTTTCTGTGAAAATAATACTGGAAAAAAAGTCTATGTGAAAAATTTAGTGGGATGTAATTTTGCTAAACAGAGAAGATGGCTGCCGACGGCCAATCACTAGTGGTCAGCAGCAGCTAATGGTGGCACCATCGCCAGCGTTAAAACTGAAAAATGATAGCTATGTTAAAACAACTGCTGATCACCAGTGGTCAGCAGCAATGGCCAGAAAGTCCAACAATGGTTTCTTATTTTACAAGTCTTGATAAGTTTGGAGTGGTTATTTAAAAGAGTTCGGGAGAGCTTGTAAGGTATTGCTGAACTTTATTTTTTCAATTATTTGAGATATCAATAATATTATGAGTCATTTATTTTCTTCCTTCCCACATTTATATTAAGTGATTGTTTTATCTTTTCAATTAGTGCAATTTTGTTATTAGAACCCTAAATTTAGGTCTAGAATTGCTATTAAGATTCAGGTTACAGGATTAGTCCTGGAGGTTTCTACTATCAGAGTATCAAGGCACAAAGTTGTCTAGAAATATTCAGTTAATTGAATTAGATAGAGTATTCAGTTGGTGAAAATTGGATTATAAGATTGATTCTAAAATTATTAGATTGTTAGGATGTCATGATAGAGATTAGAGAAGAATTCTGTTAGATTTGTTACTCATTGTAGGTTGTCTAATTAGAGGATATGATACATTTTTCAACCGGGAAGGCCAAGAAAAGTTTCACAAAATGGGAAAGAATTTATTCATATACGTGAATTATTGCATGATGCATGTGTTTTGGGATATATGTAATGGTGAAAGATATAGTACGAGGACCTAAACCTAGACCCTAGTGTTGGGGCCGATCCTAAGGAGTCCCAAACCAATTGTGGCGATCAATTTCTGAGGTGTCCATCTCAAGGTCCCCTAGATCTTTTCTTTCAGAGGAAACTTCCAATATGACTAATTTGATCTATGTTAGCAATATGACACTTGACAAGTTGGGGAGGCAACAAAAGGTGGTAGATAGCTGTAATGAAATCATATCAAATCCACTTTTTTTAGGCCAAGTGTTTCTTGAGACTATAAATACCCCCTCCCCCAACTCTCAACCACTTTTACTTCCAAGCTACATTACTAACTTAAGTATCAGAGGTAAAAAGGGAGACTAGCCTTGCTTCTGTTGTTTCTTATTTGTAGGCTAGATCCTTGCTACATCAGATCTGGTCCACATATAGCATACAAACTTCTGAAAGAAAAAGTCAAGAATCATATGATTGTTGGTTTTTAAGAGTAGAAAAATATATTGAACAATGTGATTTAAATGATTTTCTTTATTGGATTGTTATAAGCAAGTTGCCAAAATATGTTTTCAGTAAAAAGATGCAATTATATTATCAAGTGACATGTAAAACAATGTCCAACTACCTTTTCAAAATATTTGTTATCATACTAAAATGCCTTGGAGATTTTGGAAGAATATTTATTATTTTGTATATACTGTTGAGTTAAATGATCTTTTTAAACCAAAATTTGGCTGTTGGACATGGTTAGTTGATTTTGAAAATAATAGATTTATTGATGATATAGGTAATTTTGAAGATTTTATATCAGTTGATGGTTTTCACTTGCATACATTTTGGTGTAATTTGGAGTGACAAATTTGTTGAAGAAAAAGAATATATTGATTTAGCAAAGGAAGAAGAAAATCTTAATTTGCCAAGTGCAGAAAAAGAAATTATTGTTGAAAAATTTATTAGCTCGACCTCTATTCAAAGTGATAAAAAAAATATTTCGTTTGTTTGATATGGATTTTATTAGAGTTGAAAAATATTTTACTCCTACAGAGTTGACTAACATTGTGAAAATTTTCAATTGTGGCAGTGAAACTTCTAATTATTTAGTGGTGATAATTTTAACAAAAAAGACAACTACGATTTTGTGATTTCGAGTACTTACGTTGGTGACTTTAGTGATTTTAACAATGCATGGTGACCATCTCGAATTATATTGATAAAGAAGAGGTATCGATAAAGTTGTTTGCCAATTATAAATATGTCCACTTCCACAAGTGAAAATGAAAAATAATTCCAAGGTATTGCAAAATTGTCTCTATGGATATAAAGTCTTCAATGGTGATGGTTGCTCAAAATGAAGTTTCACTTGACTCAACGGAGAATTTGGTTTAAGGGAGGCAAATAAATATTATTATATTATGACTTTTATTTGATTATTTGAGAAATTAGTGATACTGTGAGTTATTTATTTTTATCCCTTCTACATATATTCTAAGTGGTTATTTTATCCCTTCAATTTATAGCCTTGTAAGTGCAATTTATGATTAGAAATCTAAATTTGGTGTTTTATACCTCAATTTTGATTTATGTTTTAAACTTCAGTTTTGGACACTTTGAATTCTACTCTCTTAGATTTATTCAGTTAAATTAATTAAGAACAGTATTAGAAAAACTAAAGGATTAGAAGTCCATGCAGGCAGTACCTTTTTTGTCCCTTTTAAGCCCAATTCCTATCAGTTATGTAATGACAAAAAAAAAAAAAAACATTGTGTGCCTATCCTCTATTCTGGTACCTTTGCTAATATTGATAGATATAAGTAAGACAAATGAGAGATTAGGCGCAAAGGGTTAAAAATTGAAATTTAAGATATAAAGTGAAAATGAAATACAATATTAAGGGTGTAAAGAGGAAGTAGTTCTTTGACATGGAAAATGCAATATTTCTCGTTCATCACCTCATTACTAAACTAGAAAGCTGATAAATATTAAAAAAAGTAAGGAAATTAATGAAGCATATTATTCAAAAAATGAATAAAATGGTTCGCATCCAAAATGAAAAGAAAAAAAAAAAGAAAGGTAATGTGAAGGAAAAGGGAAAATAAATGATAAAAAGTAAACAAAAACAGCATCCCAACTTTAAACCATTTCCAATATTGCAGCATAAGTTACTTGTCGATAATAGATTCTTGAAAATTTTGATTAGCTTATTACTGCTTGACAAAAGCATCAGTTGCAAAATTTGCTAATAGCATTAGAAAAAAGGAAAATAAAAAAATACTTGAATAAACAAAAAAAAAAAACTTGAATACTACATGAGACAAAATTGCTATAGATCCATAGATTGTTAAAATTTCATTAGCTTTTTTCCCACTCAAACCTAAAAGCATTAGTAATGAAAAGTGATTAAAAACATAAAAATTAAAGGAAGATAAGAAAAAACTTTGACGTTATAATATGAAGAACAATTGAGGATAGGTGCCAAACCTGTGCAATAATAAATATTAAAATCCCAATTACCACCACAATTAATTACAGAATAATTCTGAGTACTGGAGCAGGGACTCCGGATATGCAATGGGTTACTGGTTTCACCCTGATTCCAAGGAGTATGCTAAACCCGATATACCAGAATTACCTCTGAAAAAATATTAATTTGTAGTAGTGGCAAGTAGGGTCATCTCCTCAGGGAACGGTAGGAAATTGTTTCTTTCTAGGTCACAGGAAAATGGGGGGGGGTTTGGATGGGATAGAACTAGAAATAAAATAAATAAAATTAGAAAATAAAAAATGAAAATATCAATTAAATAAATCACCAGAGAATAAGCAGAGAATAATTTAATAGAAATAACAAGTAATAAAATTCTACCCAAAGGAAAAACTTCTCAGGTACAGTCCAATCAAATGATCGTTGATGCAAAAATATTTCATTCATTTGTCACTAGGTTAGTTATAGCTGCCAACAAGCTCTGATAGCCAGCTTTTCCTTACTTTTTCGACAGTCAAGGTACGACCATTGACTGCTTCCCTAACCAGATAACAACTCTAGGTACGACCATAGGAGTTTAATTACCCGATTGCATTAAAAGTTAGAAAAACCCAACCCCAACCAATGAACACGCTAAGAATGTTCATTTAAGCTAGATCTTACGTTTCCCCGACATAAAACCAATTATGGTGCTTGCCACTAATTATTAACTAAATGAACAATTACGGATTCAATTTAGTTAATTTGACAGTAGGCTATTAAGTTAAATTAAACATCCGGCCGTTGACATTCAAGTAACGAAATAACCCTAAACAATTAATTCAGGAAACGTACGAATAGTAACGAATTAAAAGAAAGGATAAAGATTCGATTAGATCTCACAATTGATATGGACCGCGCCTTCGAGTTGCCCTTTGAGTAGACGAGAAATTTAGCCGCTCCTCATCATGGCCATCCCACGTGATTTGATTGATTTAATTTGCATGCTCGTGACCACGTTGGAATTGAATGTGAATATGATTGGAATTTTAGATGAGAAGACGACCAAGACGTCGAAGTAAAGAACAAATGAACATTAATGGAAAAATAGGAAAAATAAGCAAAAGCAAGGACGGAATCTTTTTCCTTCTTTTTACTTTGCAAAAGGAACTACCAATACTACGATGAGCAGAAACCACAGAGAGGAAAAAACAATGGAACGGAAACTCGAAAACGAAAAAACAAAAGAAAACGTCTTCTCCACTCTACCCTAAGCCTATCAATTCGTACCCCTCATAAAGCGTAAAGAAACCTACAAGCTAATGCCAAAGTTTGGCAGCCCAAATATGTCTGCCGTCCCGCAATACCAATCTAACGCCAAAAGCTATGCTAAAAAAGGTGATTAGTCTCCCTACCAAATTAGGATTCCAAAGAGTTTGAATTCTAATTGGAGTCTAACTTGCTATATTGTAATAACAAAATAAAGAGGGAAACCAATTACAAACTTTCCTAAATAAAAGGGGTCTTTGACCAATTCCTAGAAGTAAAATAAAATTTTCAATCCCAAAGATGACAAATATCAGGCATAGAATTTCTTCACGAAGTCTTCTTCACAGCCAAATACAGCTCACCCGCGCCTTATCCTTAGAAATCTTCTGGAATTTTCACCAAATTTGCACTTTTAACCTCCAAACAATTCCAATGACCTAAAATCAATGCCAAAAACCAAACATGAGTAGAATCAAGCAATTAATACCATATTTAGGCCATAATTACGGGAAAATGTCTACAAATAATGTGTATAATTAAGGACTTAACAAATTCCCCCACACCTAGACAATGCTTGCCCTGAAGCATTCACTAGACCAAACTCAAAATCAAGACGACAAACATGGAATAGCCTAATAGACTAGCACAAATAATCCACACTTCCTTGACAATCTCATCAAAGTCAGGATGTTCAAGACTTGACAATCCTCACATAGAAAATAGTGTATGCACTCAGCACTCAAGTTGTTTAAAAAGGGACTTGTACACTCAAATCAACACCATAGAAAGACATTGCCATAAGCTTGCTAATCTATCACATCTCCACCACTAAATATGAATTCAAATGTAAGAATCAAAGGGTCTTTAACAAGGATTGTAACGGGGCTTAGGGTAAAGGTTGGATAAAAAAGGGTAATTTAGGATTGCATACATCAAAGAGAATACCCAAACGTCCTTTGCATGAAGTGAAATATCATCTTCATTCACATAATTAACTCTTAAGCACGGCAACAACTCCCAAGTAGAGCAAGTGCATACATAATAGATGGATCGACCCCACTATCAAAACACAACACTTATTTACAAGAGTGCTTCACACTTTTGTTCTTTTTTTTTTTTTTTTTTTTTATTTTTTTTTTTTGGTTTTTTTTCAAGATATAAGCATAAGAACATAAAAGCACTTGCTAGCTATAGATATGCTCAGCTTCTTCTACTTGCGATATCATCATGCAAAAGAACATTGGGGCATTCCTTTGACATTGGATTCAAACAAAAAGGTCTAGAACAAAAAGGGTTAAAGGGTGATAAAAATGTGTTGTTAAACAAAGAAAAAGGTTTAAGGCCCAAACTTGGTCAACTAGGGGAAAAGAAAATTAGGATAGGTCTTTTAGAAAGTTAAAAAGGGTTAAACCTAATTGCCCTTATCATTTTCACGCATCAAATTCAATAATGTGGTCTCGACATGTATATCATAACAAGTTCTAGAATAATCTAACTTAGTGTGATAATTACACTCACAAATGATGAAAAACAAATTGTGAATAATGAGATATTTAGGCTCAAAAACTCCCAAATGGCTATATGTCATGTCAAGAACATCCCTTTTTCAAATCAATTGCAAGTAAATAGAATATCCATGCAAATGCCATTATACTACTCCTATTTGCATCTCTACCACATAAGACCAACTAAATTCTAAAGAAATTTAAGAGGAAAAAACTCGAAAAATAGGAAACAAACAAGCAACTAGAGTTGAAAAGGCATCAAAACAGAAACTGAAACTAAAATTTGAAAAAAAACTAGGAAAAGTATCAAACAAGCCAAAGTATTCCTCCCCCACACCTAAATCTTACATTGTCCCCAATATAAGAGATAAAAAATAAGAAAAAGAAGCATAAGGGGGCAACGAAACTTCCCTGAATCACCGATGAGGGTATCAATCAATTATGACTTGAGGGTGGCGTGGCAAGATCTCTTCCGATGGGTGGCAGAAGCAGCAGTAGCAGTTGGAAGAAAGTGAGGAAAACGAATGAAAGGGTGGAGAAAAGAGAAAAGAAAAGAAAAGAAAAGAAAAGAAAAGAACAGAACAAAAGAAAAAGGGGAGAAGGGTTACAGGTGATAGTTGGTAAGGCGTGGGCACATCTTAGGAACCTTAGTCTTCTGATCACCCGTGAGTTTTTTTTTTTTTGTCTTGGTCAGAAGACTTCCTTAAGGCATAGGCACGCCTTATCTTCAGGAGCCTTCTGTCCAATGTTTTTTTTTTCTTTTTTGGTGTCTTGGTCAGAAGACTTGCTTCCTTAAGGCATGGGCACACCTTAACAGAGGAAGTTTTCTGTCCAACAACGTTTTTTTTTTAAAGTCTTGGCAGAAGGCTCTCCATCTTAAGGCGTAGGCACGCCTATCCGAAAATTTTTAAACGAAGGCTTGGTTAGAAGCCTTTCCCCCTCAAGGCGTGGACACGCCTTATTGTTGAAAGTCTTCTGATTATTGGACGATACACTCCAAATTAAGCAAATATTTGGCACACACGGCCAAAGCCTACAAACACAAGTTTGGTAAAATAAAGGAGTGACTTAGCATGCATACAAAAAACATGAAAGAGGAAAAACACAAAATGATGAAAAATTAAAATTCTTGGATTGCCTCCCAAATAGCGCCTTTCTTTAATGTCTTTGGCTAGACATAAAGCCTTATTTGCTCAAGGAGGATAAAATCGTTTAGCGCATTTCATTGCTTCCTTCTCTACATCCTCCTGATAGTCTTCATAAATGGAGTAATGCTCAAGCTTACGAGCTCTTTTCGCTCCTTGACTAGAGGATAACTCCAAACAAGCAAGCAATGACTTTTGTTCTTCAGTTACCTCTTCATCGTGACTAATTAAAAGTTTAATAGTCATCGCAACTCCTAACTTATTCCTGTCATGAAACTCAAAAACTTCTGGTATGACAAAATCAATCTCATTAGTGGAAAATATGAGTCTGTTGGCTAGGAGATGAAGAAGATATCACCACAGTTGGGTTTTGATTAGTGGACTCTTCCACTGGAGAGATTTGAGGAGAGATTTGAAGTTGAGGTCCCTTTACGTCTTTCTCAACAACCTCTTCAACTGCATGTTTAGATCTCTCCTTTTGAATCTGCGATTCTTCACCATTTTCCAAGGTAATTGCACTCATATTTGGATCGAAGTTGACAATGGTCTGTGAGGGCAATTTTTCAGGAATTTGATGTGCTAATTCGCTCATTGCACATACCATTAGATTTATTCGATTCTCCAAATTTCGAATGCACACCTCCGTTTTCTGTTGAAAATTTTGAATGCTTGCCTCGGTTTTCTGTTGAAATTGCAAAGTGTTAGAGGCTAATGTTTTAATGATATTCTCAAGAGTTGTACCTGAATCAGATGAGAACGGTTGATTCTCAAATAGGTGTAATGGCTGGTATTCTTGCTGACGATTCGAAAAGAAGTTTTGTTGCCAATTTCCACCGTAACTCATATTAGAATGATCCCTCCAACCTGAATTATGTGTGTTGGCATATGGGTTATACTGCCTATGGGGCGCGGGCATGATACCAGTCATGTTCACCTGCTCAACTCTCTCACCTTGCAATATTGGGCAATAGTCTGTGGGATGGTTTATATCTTCGCAGATTCCACATGCCTTGACGTGTTGTCGTTGTCTCACGTCCCATTGTCGAATAAGACACGTTAATTCAGATAATTGTTGTTGAATGGATGAGACATTTACCTCATGAACTCCTCCATAGTTGAAATTTTGTCCATGACCAAATGGAAGAGTATTGTAAGCCATAAATCAACAACAAATCAAAGAAAATATATCCAAAAAAAAAATACCAAAAAATAATTCAAAAAGAAACAATTAACCAAACACCGTTCCCCGGCAACGATGCCAAAAATTGACAGGTGCCGAACTTGTGCAATAATAAATATTAAAATCCCAATTACCACTACAATTAATTACAGAATAATTCTGAGTACTGGAGTAAGGACTCCGGATGTGCAATGGGTTACTGGCTTCACCCTGATTCCAAGGAGTATGCTAAACCCGATATACCAGAATTACCTCTGAGAAAATATTAATTTGTGGTAGTGGCAAGTAGGGTCGTCTCCTCAGGGAACGGTAGGAAATTGTTTCTTTCTAAGTCACAGGAAAATGGGGGGGGTTTGGATGGGATAGAACTAGAAATAAAATAAATAAAATTAGAAAATAAAAAATGAAAATACCAATTAAATAAATCACCAGAGAATAAGTAGAGAATAATTTAATAGAAATAACAAGTAATAAAATTCTACCCAAAGGAACAACTTCTCAGGCACAGTCCAATCAAATGATCGTTGGTGCAAAAATATTTCATTCATTTGTCACTAGGTTAGTTATAGCTGCCAACAAAGCTTTTTCCTTTTTTTCAAGGTACGACCATTGACTGCTTCCCTAACCAGATAACAACCCTACGTACGACCATAGGAGTTTAATTACCCGATTGCATTAAAAGCTAGAAAAACCCAACCCTAACTAATGAACACGCTAAGAGGGTTCATTTAAGCTAGGTCTTATGTTTCCCTGACATAAAACCAATTATGGTGGTTGCCACTAATTATTAACTAAATGAACAATTACGGATTCAATTTAGTTAATTTGACAGTAGGCTATTAAGTTAAATTAAACATCCGGCCGTTGACATTCAAGTAACGAAATAACCCTAAACAATTAATTCAGGAAATGTACGAATAGTAACGAATTAAAAGAAAGGGTAAAGATTCGATTAGATCTCACAATTGATATGGACCGCGCCTTCGAGTTGCCCTTTGAGTAGACGAGAAATTTAGCCGCTCCTCATCATGGGCATCCCACGTGATTTAATTGATTTAATTTGCATGCTCGTGACCACGTTGGAATTGGATGTGAATATGATTGGAATTTTAGATGAGAAAACGACCAAGACGTCGAAGTAAAGAACAAATGAACATTAATGGAAAAATAGGAAAAATAAGCAAAAGCAAGGACGGAATCTTTTTCCTTCTTTTTACTTTGCAAAAGGAACTACCAATACTACTATGAGGAGAAACTACGAAGGAGGAAAAAACAATGGAACGGAAACTCGAAAACGAAAAAACAAAAGAAAACGTCTTCTCCACTCTACCCTAAGCCTATCAATTCGTACCCCTCATAAAGCGTAAAGAAACCTACAAGCTAAAGCCAAAGTTTGGCAGCCAAGAATCCAAGACCAAATATGTCTGCCGTCCCGCAATACCAATCTAACGCCAAAAGCTATGCTAAAAAAGGTGATTAGTCTCCCTACCAAATTAGGATTCTAAAGAGTTTGAGTTCTAATTGGAGTCTAACTTGCTATATTGCAATAGCAAAATAAAGAGGGAAACCAATTACAAACTTTCCTAAATAAAAGGGGTCTTTGACCAATTCCTAGATGTAAAATAAAATATTCAATCCCAAAACTGACAAATATCAGGCATAGAATTTCTTCACGAAGTCTTCTTCACAGCCAAATACAGCGCGCCCGCGCTTTATCCTTGGAAGTCTTCTGGAATTTTCACCAAATTTGCATTTTTAACCTCCAAACAATTCCAATGACCTAAAATCAATGCCAAAAACCAAACATGAGTAGAATCAAGCAATTAATACCATATTTAGGGCATAATTACGGGGAAATGTCTACAAATAATGTGTATAATTAAGGACTTAACAATATTGTTCTTGCGTAGTTTGGAATTTTGCTTGTCTTTGGGTTTTGTAAAGAAAGAAATACAAATTCGTTTTGCAACACTGCCCAAGTGATGCGCGATGCGTTCATATGGATCAGGAGTGATTGCAGCTTCTCTGAGTAGAAACTAAAAATGCAAGAGAGAAATAAAAGTAGACTATTAGTAAAAACAAATAATAATAAAATAAATGTGTTTTTCTGATGAGATCCGAATGGTTTAGATACTAAAATTTACTTCTTTCTAAATTGTTCTTTTTAATGGAATCAATGGGTATGAAAGAGTTCTGGATGTGTTAATTTTTCCAGACAAACTATTGAATTAATTAAAGTTTATTGACAATGGCTAAAATACTTCATATCATCCGACTTTTGGCTATGTCAGTATGGAACAAGAAAAGAGAAAACTTCATTGTTTTTCTCTTTTTTCTAGTGACTTCAGCTCTCTGATTTTTTTTTTTTTTCAGCCCTCCAAAACTTCCAAACTAGGCCATGCATTGCGTTGTTTTGCATATTGTAAGAGAAACAAAAGATGTGTTGCATCTGGTGTTTTACAAGGTCAGAAGCACCCAAACTTCATGGGATGGTGGACTCAAATTTGAAACATGTCACCAATATACTGCTTATTAATTCAAGTAGCATTCTGTATTCTGCTTGTGCCTATTTTATTTTATTGAAGAATATAAACATTTGCTACTCTAGCAACCAACAGTATATGTTAATCTTTTTATGTTGCTACCTACTCCCATTAATGATTAACTGGGCTGCTTCAACTCCACTATTTTGGTAGTTGTAGTTGTTAAGTTGAAGTTCTCTCAATTATTTCCTGGAATTCAGTACACAACACAACCACAATATCGTAACAAAGAGGTAAAAAACTCACGTGTCGATCTAACTTCTAAAGTTGATGATAATTTCTCTTGCTTTAAGTGCAATTAACACAGGGAATACAGCAACATGATTAAGTCAATAAGGTGGACTTGGCACATAAACGGCTTGTTAGGTCAACTATTTTTATCAATTTTTTCCAAATTCACAAGATGGACATTTATTTCTTTAGGGTGTGACTCATTTTGGACACAAAGCAAAAATAGAATAAATTTTTATGAGTCCCATAAATGACATTAAAAATGATGTAGATGCATTAATCTGAACCCTTTTTTTCTCAAGTATAAGTGAAAGATTTTGAATCTAAAACTCCTCACTTATGTGTTTGGATAGTAGATTATTTAAGATAATTTTTTGACGAAAATATTGTTGCACTTTTTTGATGTGATGTATGTGAGATAAAATGGTGGTTGAAAAATGTGTTGATGATATAAGCAAATAAAGTTTAGCAAATAAACTCCAATCCAAACAATTTCGCATCGAGCCTCAAAAAAAAAATCTGAACCTTGTATGTACGTCTTTTTGACCAATCATGATCGTGAGCCTTTCAGAACCTACCTCAAAGCCCATTAGCCCAATAAGATCATATCATATCTTCAAATGGTACATGATATTTTTTTAGCCTAGGCTAAGGGATCGACCTCACCTGCTACCCACATCAGATGCCTTAAAAGTTATAATACCAAGTGAACGATTGTCCATTGTTGACGGAATGAATCCCACCAAATCTTATCACATCACTAATTCTAATTTTGTGAGGTTCATTAAAATAAATGTCAAGCACGAGGAAATGGGGCCAAGCACGATGTAATGGACTACAATAAATTGAAAATGAGCGGTCCTGGAAGAGATAACTTCATTGTCATACATTCAATCCGGCGTATCAATAGAAAGACAGGAAGCCTACAACGACAATACTGATGGCGACACCGCGACACAATAAAGTGGCTCCGGGTCCTGCTAAGAAGCAACAAAAATTTTTTAGGGTGGCCTCAAAAAGATTCGTTCTAGAAATTAGTACAAAAACAGATATTTTGGCCTTTAACAAGTCTCTCGATTCACAAGTTAAAAAAAAAGAAGAAGCTTGTAGGTTTACCACCAGCAGCCAGTGCCTATTATACTGGTTGCTAGCCATAATTCTGAATCAACATCTCTTTTGTTTTGCTCGAGCGAATTTGTCTTTTTCCATGTTCATCCATCATGTTTTTCTAGTTACTACTGTTTGGTTCGGATGGATATTGTCGTCACACTGCATTGAGTGGTCTGAATGGCACAGCTTTGCAGGTGGGAATTTAATAATTATTTAAATTATTAGTATGTTTTGATAGAAGATTATTTAAGTATTATTTAGAATAATTATTGTAGTATTTTTTGTAATGTGATATATAGATAAGATAAAAAAGATGATTGAAAAGATAAAAAGATATATTAAAAATGTGTTTATGATACAAGTAAACAATTTCTTAACAAATAACTCTTATGTAAATATGTACCGTATTATTCCATTAAGAAAAGGTAGCATGCATAATAGAGTGCATATATCAATTCAAATTTAGGGGTGTAAAAAAGTGAACTTTGCAAGCTTGAATTCGTGACAAATAGCTTTGATGGAATGCGAGTTCCAACTAAATCAAGCATCAAAATTAGAACTCAAGATGGACTCATCAAGGATAGGAATATCGAGCTCGGCTCGACTTTGCTGGAGAGCCAGACGATTGATCGAGGTTGGCTCTTATTCACGGGAGATGAGCTCAAGCTCAAATTTGAGTAAATGATGTAATTTGTTTAAAGTGAATAGTCATCGATCTTTGTAGATAATTAAACGAAGCAAGTTGCATTAGTGGCGAGTGTGGTTTGTTGGTTAGGTGGCTTTTTAGAACATAATTGGAAGTTGGAGTGGCAGCAGAATATTTATTTATGTGGCCTTTGTTGAAGTTTGGTAAGTTCCATTTATTCATGGTGTTGGGAGAGGGATACTCCTATACAGTTCTGAGTTGTAATACTCTCTCGTTTCTATATAAGTGTCCCGGATTCTTTTTTTTTTTTTTTTGGATCTGTCCTTTTAGCATATCAAGAAAGCATTTATGAACTTTTTTTCAAATTTAACCTTATTTATGATATTAACTTTCTTGAGTTGGAACTATAAAAAGTTAATATAATGTTTGTAGTATTAAACATAAAGGTAGTCAAAAATATGAAGGGGAATTTTGTCAATTTAGATAGAATTTTTACTAAATTTTAGAAATTAACTAACTTTCTTAATCTACGATATTTGGTTATCCAGGACTTGTGTATCGGAACGGAGGGAGTATTGTTTTAATTAGTATCCTTAGATTTTGTGTGTCGGTTGAAGCATGGTCAAGTACTACTCCAATTCCTAATTGCTTTCGGTTGATTAGATGCCCGGGGTTTGTCTAATATAGTATTAGTGCTGCATTATTTCTTTGAGTTTCGAGGATAGGGGGACAGTCACTAAGACTTGACAATTGTTTTATTATTCAAACTTGAGTTTTGTCTATGTGTTTATCCTCCTCTCTTCCTACAGATTTAATATGAATCGAAACTTCTGTCATGCCTGTTTTTGGTATTAAAAATTTTGCCTATATAATTTTTTGTACATTGTCAGTTTGCATTGACAATTAACAAAATCGTGACACCTCATTGAGTCAATTAATTTAGCGATTATCAATCTTTTTTCCAATTACTTCATACTCACAAATATCGATTCCATATAAAACTCTTACTGTTAGCAGCCTTCCTCTAAGACTGTCATATATGCAAGTTATTACTTGATAAGCATTCGAGTAAAGTAGTAGCATGTTCAAATTTGAGCCATTATCTCATTTGTCTTGATGAATATGCTCAAACTCAACTCAAGCTCACTTTTGATCTAGTTCAATTCAGTATTTTATTGAGCCGCTGGCAAGCAACGTGGCTCATTTACAGACTCATTCCTTTTTGCGAAACATGTACCTGACCATAATTGCCATAAATCTGAAGTGTTATTTTATTATATGAAAAAGCATCCTCTAACGAATTTGGATTTTAAGTATGTTAATCTACTCATCAAAACAATATTTATGATATAATAAGATGTTTTTTCTTTTTAAAATTGCTAAAAAAATGGTAACTTGTAGACAGCTCGAGAGAAACATAATGGTGAGTGGATCATTCCGACAGAGACGTGAGACGTGGCTTCAGCGCACTAATGAAAATTCTATCAGAACCGTTACTTATTGAACAACTTGGCTGAGCAGGCCTTAACATAGTTGTTAAGGTTGAGATTTTAGAAATTAGAGATTTTGAATTTAAATCCCATTATCTCCTCTCTGCTTCTTAAATTATATCATTCCCTACTAAAAAATTTTTAAAAAGGCAACGACCAATAGAAAACCTCAGCAATCAATGATAAAACGAAAATCGGTTAACATATGATCTAGAGTGGCTATTTGTGGGACTCTTTATTAAGGAGCTTCTATCTCCATGAATCTAAGCCACTTCAATTGGCCACCTTATTGCCAAAAAATCTTAAAAGCATATCCTTTTTTTTGTTGTGTCAAGTCGGAAGAAATTTCTGGAAGGGTGAAAGTAATTTACTAATGACTGAACGCTACAATATTGACTCACCCATTGACCCAATTAATTTCTCACGTAATAGGACTCATAATGCCCATTCACTAGCATTTGCACATTTCAGAGCAAGATAATTACTTTCCAGAAGAGGAGTGGGGAGGGGAGAGGCAAGGATGGGTTGAGTTGGGTGGTGGCGAAAGAGGGAGTGTAAGTGAGAAATTTCGTATTCGAGATCCCCTACCTGGAAAAAAAAAAGAAAAAAAAGAAAGCTTTCTATAGGACAATTCTTGGCTCTGCGTGCGTGTTACAATAAAACTGAAGGTCAAGACTTTCCCTTGACAACCGGTGTTTGTGCTCATTAAATGTAAAACTAGCATTTTGATGTTTTATGTAAAAAGCTAATAACATTTTGTTAAAAAAAATTAAAGGAAAAAACTAAAAGTTAAAAAAAAAGATTTTGGTGTACATTTCTATCAAAATATTTTATTATAAATAAAAGTAAAGTAAAGTAAAAAAATTTTTTGAATGTGTTAATCTATTTTTCAATATTAGATTAATTTTCTTACCATAGGCATTGTGACTATAGTTGGAAAAGAAGCATGATACTAAAAATAAGTTAGAGTATTTAAATGAAATTTCGATCCGTCAATATATGTACTTTGATTCAGATTCCTAATTTCCATATTATACCTTTAAAAATGTTAAACTGCGTGGACAACCAATGGAACGTAAATTATTTTAAACAAAAAATAATAGTAAAAGGTCATAAAAATATTAAAACTTTTTATTTGAATACTGACATTAACAATCTACTCTGATATGCTCATGAGAAACTTTTGGTGCTTGTACCTCATATATTGTAAAAAATAAAATAAAAATATTTTTTCTAAGCAGAAATTTGAAGTAACCTCTCAAAAAATATCCCAAAAGCACATCAAAGAATTGAAAGTATTCAAAATAGCACATTACTATTTTACTACGTCATCACCCCTTCAAACTTCACCACTATTACCCCTACTACACTTTCATCCTCTCTTATTCCACTATTATCCTAGTATATCTCCTCCTGACAGCCTCTTGTTTATCCTTCTCTCCCCTCTCTTTTCCCTTTCATCACCGCTCTTAACCCCACCATCATCCTTTGTCCCTCATTCCCTCCAACCTGCCAACCTCCCTGCCCCCCACCTCTTATTTTCCTTCTTGCCACCTCCATTATGCCAGTCCCCATCTTCCTCAAAAAGGAGAGGAATGGATCAACAATGCATTGCCAAGGTGAGATGTAGTGGGATGATAGTGGAATGAGAGAGGATAAAGATATGTCATCATTTTGTGTTGGTGGGTAGTAAAATGGGATAATTTCATATCCCTTCCTTGAGGTTTATGACAATGGTAGATAGTATCATTTGAGTTTGAAAAATTATAAAAAGCTCCTTTAGAAATTTGTTTGGTTTCATGATGCGGATACAAGCAGAATATACCTACTGATAATAATCCTAGATTGCCTTCAGGTGATTTTCCTCAGAGGCATAAAATTCCATGGCGATTTTGAACAAAAAACTATACCTTACAGACTGTAGGAAAGTTATCTAGACATGGCCATAATTTCAAAATTGAAGGTTCCGATTTAAAAACTGCCGATTTCTATTCTTCTAAAAGGTAAAACCTGAATTGGCCATTATAAGGACAGTTACAGTTACGATTTCTGAGCCTCTGATTCTAGTCCCGTTGCAGTTTTGATTTCTTTCAGTTTCAGTTCTGATTTTGATTCTGATTCTTCTAGTTACATTTAAATACTTGTTATTACAAATTTGATTATATATAAATATGACAACAAATGTCGAAAAAATATGAATTTTATTGTATTATCATGTGGTAAGAAAAAAATACATATTTTACAAAAAAAAAGCTCAATTTATGTTGAATGTTTTAAATAAAATAAAAAGATATATAATTTTCTTATTGTTGAAATAGAGAAAGGGAAAGAAATCTTAATTAATTAATCATCATCATACATTACAATCGTACTAGAATCCATGTGTCAAAGAGGTCATCTTTATTTTTTTTCCCATTTCTTGAAGTCTATATTCTGCTTTAGTCCAATCATCCACACATACTTGAATTTATCATAATGGCTAGTTAAATTCAAAGTGTTATCAAGTGCTAGTTTAATATTCTGATTAGTTTGATTTTAATACTTTGACTACATTGGATTTAAACCTAAATTAGTTATTGTGTCTAGATTTACTAATGAGTTGGAGTAATAGTTGGACTAAGACTGAAGTTGTTGGTGCTAGGTACTGGCTATTGAAATTAAATTTTAGATTGACTTAAATAGACCCAACCATTCATTTTGTGAATCTGAATCTAAACATTTATTTACGGTTATGGTCCTATTTTCGATTGTTTTTTAATCTAGTTTCAGTTCCAGTTCAATGAATCGGTCCGATTCCAGTTCAAATGTAAATTGTGGCCACACCTAAAGTAATCTACCAAACTTGTTCCTCTTCAATCAGAATAGAAAAAACACTCATAGATCTTATAAAAGTTTTAAAAAATTCTTGGAATATTCGGAGGAATCTAGCATTTTTTTTTTACTTCCCAAATTACGACTATGATAAATAAGATCGGGCCAATGTGATTTATGTGGTAAGGACTAAAGAATCTATTACTCTCACTCCTCTGTGTTTTATCTTTCTTTAACAGTTTGGTAAACTACGTCCCTTCCTGTAGACGTTAACTATAGTCATTTATCAAGGTTATAATTGTTAAATTACACCATGAGGACAGGTAGGCATAATTCCTAAAGGTACTACCTGTAATTGTTATAAACCTTCGAGGAGGTTTGTAAAATTATCCCAGCAAAATTCCGATATGATATTTGGGGAAAAAAAAAATTCAAAGTGGCATATACTCGGAAGTATCAATATAGTTTTAGTTTTTCTATTATTGTTTTAGTTTGTGACCTTATGGTTCCTCTATCAAGTTAATTAACCATGATTTCGAAGATCTTACTTTAAGAATTGCATTAACAAAAAAAGTTAAATGTGACTCCTTTTCTCCTTAATAAAAAGGTCCAAAACAGCAAATCAGAGTAATTCACCTTGCAGTGTTTCATAGATAACAATGACCAACTTATTTCTATTGTATATCTCACATTATTACAAGTATCATGATAAATGAAACAATGGAATTAGATTTTATAAACATACCTAAACTTGGATTTCATATCTTCAGGCTACACACTAGTGTATTAGCAGCCTCAGACACTTGTGCTTATCAGTCCGTGAGTTTTCCAATGGTACAGGCTTAGAAGGCTATTTATAAACTCGAAATTGTCTTATTGGATAATTAACAATTTAACATATTGTTCTTACTAGCAGGTGTCGCAATTTCACTAGTAGTTGGCTAAACAATATCTACTACTGAAAGACGTGTGATCCCCACGTGATTCTGTTGATTGCATTCCCGTCGACAAAATATTATAAAAGCAACCCCATCGATCCAGTCTTGTTTAGTTCGTCCTAATTTGTCATAAGTTTGACAAAAGGTTGTTACTTTAATAATAAAAAAAAAAGAAATAATATATAATAAATAAATAAATGCATAATCGGATTCCCTTTTTGTTTCTGAAAACTAATCATTGAATATTAGAAAAGTTCTCAGATTTCTATAATTTTTTCCCACCTGACTAGATAATAAAACAATTGCCTACACGTATTCAATTTAAAATTTGAAAGTTTAGTTTATATAAAATTGAGATAAGTTGGAATTTCTTAAATGAGAATAAGAAAACAACACAAAGAAAATGCACACTTGACTATCTAAATTAGCTACTCAATGGGCTAAAGGAGCTCAGTCTTGGAATAATACTTTTGAGTTATAAAGGACCGAATCTCCAGGACTCCAACCGTTGTAGAAGCATTGTTCGCAAGTGTACTTGTTTACTTGGGTTACCTTTACAGGTTGGAAAGATAGAAAATCTAGAGAGAGAAACTATAGAGAGAGTTTGGGAAAATTTTCTCTTGTATTTTTTTTTTCTACGTATACAAAGTTACAACTGCCTACCTATAAACTTACAAGATTTAATGTCCTACCATCTATCAACCACTTAATTGATATCAATCACTAACAGATAACAACTAGCCACCTATCAATCACTAATTGATATACATTCAAATTTTGAATTGATATCTACACTCTCACCTACCAACTACAACTCAATCTAACACTCCCCCTCAAGTTGGTGCATAGACGTCATGCATGCCCAACTTGCCAAGTGAGTTGTAGAAGTCTTTAGTCGGCACAACTTTTGTGAGTATGTCGGCTAACTGGTTTTCAGATCTCACGAACGAAAACCATATCACTTTTTCTTCAAGATTCTGCTTTATAAAGTGTCGATTGACTTCAATATGTTTAGTACGATCATGTTGAACCGAATTATGGCTGATATCAATGGCAACTTATATTGTCACAGAATAAGTTCATCTTTGACTTAGGAGGGTAACCGATATCGGCCATTAGTCGCCTGAGCCACAGAAGCTCACATACATCTTTAGTCATACCTCTAAATTCAGTTTCTACGCTTGATAATGCTACCACCTTTTGTCTTTTGCTTTTTCAAATAACCAGATTGCCACTGACGAAGGTAAAATAGTCTGAAGTTGACTTTTGATTGCTGGCATCTCCTGCCCAATCAGCATCAGTATAGCCATCAATATTAAGATGACCATTTTTTGAGAATAAAATACCCTTCCCAGGAGAACCTTTTAAATATCTGAGGATCCTCATCAAAGCTTCCATGTGCTGATTATTGGGTGAATGCATGAATCGGCTAACCATACTGATAGCATAGGCAATATTAGGTCGAATACGTGATAGGTAGATCAACTTACCGACCAACCTCTGATATCTCTCTTTATCAGTCAGCTTTTGATTTGGGTAATCTCCCAACCTGTGGTTCTGCACAATCAGCGTATCCACAGGTTTACAGTCCAAGAGTCCAACTTCTGTCAAAAGGTCCAGTACATACTTCCTTTATGATAGGAAGATGTCTTGTGTTGATCTTGCCACTTCAATTCCCAAGAAATATTTTAGATTCCCTAAATTCTTCATTTCAAATTCAGCAGCCAGTTGATCTTGTAACCTAGAAATCTCCTCTTCATCATTACTTGTAATAACCATGTCATCGACATAGATTGTTAGAGTAGTTACTTTTCCTTGCCGATGCTTCAAGAAAAGGGTGTGGTCGGCATTACTCTGTTGAAAATTATTCTTTTTTATAGCAAGAGTAAACCTGCCGAACCCAACATGTGGTGACTGTTTAAGTCCATACAATGCTTTTTGTAATCGGCACACCACATTTATTTTTGGTGCTGTAGAAAACCCTGCTGGAATATCCATGTAGACTTCTTCCTCCAGATCTCCATGTAAAAAGGCATTTTTCACATCAAACTAATGTAATGGCCAATCCAAATTTGCTGCAAGAGATAGTAGTACTCTGACTGTATCCAATTTAGCCATCGATGAGAACGTTTCCTGGTAATCGATGCCATATGTTTGAGTGTATCCCTTGGCCACGAGTCGAGCTTTATATCTGTCAATTGATCCATCAGTTTTGTACTTAATTGTGAAGACCCATTTGCATCCCACCGTCTTCTTTCCATCTAGTAGTGAGATCAAAGTCCACGTATTATTCTTCTGCAATGCTAACATTTCATCTTTAATTGCTTGAGTCCAATTTGGGTCTTCCAACGCAGCGTGCACATCGGTCAGGATTTCACCTGATGACACATTATTCACAAAGGTTTCAAGAGATTCAGACAGCCTGTGAGTAGATGTATAATTGGCAATAGGGTACTTTGACCGCTTTGCGCAAGTTTCTGGAGAGTACCGAGTCGGTGGTTTGTCACAATTGGATCTGTCAGGTAATACATATTTTGCAGGAGTATCCAAAATAATAGTAGGATTGGTAGGAATACTTACCTCACGAATATTCTCAAGAGATGTATGGTCAGGTACCGAGGAGGAAGGGATCATATCAGCAAATGGTAGATCATCAATACCACTAGTATTAGCACATTTATCATGCTCATCGATACCTCTATTAGCATTGACAACATCATCAACAGTATCATCACCAACTGAATTAGTAGTCCAAGATGGCCACGCTAATCCTGGCCAATTCTTTTCTTCCATATCCCTCATCTCCCCCTGAAGGGATGAATTAGAT